>OZ030007.1:102692202-103094702 GCA_964023405.1 Apodemus agrarius | reverse complement strand
AAACTCAAATCAAATAACTATAGTCCGAGTCTTATTTATTTGCGTGGTGGTCGGGGGTAAGCTAGACTGGTTTGACTGTAGATGGATCCTGGCCGAGCGATGGTAGCTCTTCACGTGTGTACTCACTGGTGAGCTCACCGGGCACCAGTGGGTAACCCCTTAGCCTGTATTAGTTACTATCCTATTGCCATGATAAAATGCCATAGCCAAGGCAACTTGTAGAAGCAAGAGTTTATTTTGGCTTGGAGTTGACTCAGTGTCCGTCACTGTGAGGTGAGGCATGGCAGCACACAGAGCAAACCAGAAGGGAGGCAGAGCTATACAGTTTCAAAGCCACCCCAGGGATGTACTTCCTCCTGCAAAGCCAGGCGAAACGTTCCCAAAGAGCATCAGCCAGTGGAGGTCAAGTATTCAAATGCCTAACCCTATGAGGGGACATTTCTCATTCAAACCACAATGATAACACTCACACTCACACACAAATGCGCTTGGGTGAACCCAGAGAGTCACAAGGCAAACGAAAAGACATGAATATGGGAAATGGATCTGTTGAGGTCAGCGGATGGGAGGGGAGACACAAGATCCCGAGGAGAGAGGAGAGAGACTGCATCACATGCGGGTGTAAAATTGTCAAAGAATAAATATTTTAGAGATAAAACTAAGAAATCTAAACACAGTGCCAGGCGTCATGACACAGCTTTTAATCCCAACACTCAGGAGGCAGAGATGGGTAGATCTTGGTGAGTTTGAGGCCACATCAGGAATTTCAGGCTAGCCACGGGCTACATAGAGAGACTTTGCCTCGAAACCAAAACCAAACTAACAAAATACCAAAAGAGGGCAGGTATGGTGGTTCCCACCTTTAGTCTCAGCACTCAGGAGGCAGCGGCACTGTGATCTCAGGAGAGCCTGGTCATAATGCCTTCTAGGCTACCTGGTCTATATAAAGAGACTCTGTGTCCAAAATCAGTCAATCATGCTGTTTATTCTTTGAATTTAAGATGTTGATATAAGGTCTGATTTTAGATGTCTCGCCCTGTGCTATTCACAGTGCCCTGACGGTTCACTCTGCAGTTCTTCAAATCTTTACATTTGTCTTCCTTCTCTTTAAACCAAGATCAATTTATTTAGAAGATCAACTGTACTTAGCTAGTGCCCAGGAAACACAGCCCTGAAACAAATGTGCTTGGGACCTGAGATGAACAGTTCTGTCCACAGATGGGGCTTTGTTGATATTATGTCTCCCAGAGCTGTCCTTCTCCTAGGAACTTAACCACACTGTGGATCCAGTCATGTAACAAATATTTATTGAGCACCTGCTATGTGTGAGAGCTGTAGATATGGCAGTGACCAAGATAAATAATCCTCATGTTTTCATTGAGGTTACATTTTTACTTGGAACAATAAACAAAACAGTAAGTAAGGAAATAAGAATTATGAGCCAGGCATGGTGGTTCACACATGTAATCCCAACATTCTGGAGAAAAAGGTGGGAGAATCATGAGCTCCTGGACATCTCTTTCTGAAAGAGAGAGAGAGAGAGAGAGAGAGAGAGAGAGAAGAAAGGAAATCTGAATTCTGATAAATGTAATTCTAGGGCCTCAAAGAGGAAAAAAAAATTTCACCACTGTTCTTGCACATTATGTATCAGATACCTGGAAATTATCTTGACACAAAAAAAGGCGGAAAAAAAAGAAATGAAAAAGATTAACAGGAAAAAAAGCATACTTTTATTTCATATTAATATTTTTACATTACATAGTAGGGTTCTTAATACATTTATTTATTTGTGTGGGTGTGTTTATTGTATGTATAGGAGGTTCTGTAAGTTTCCTCCAAGATCAAATATTACATCCTGTAGAGAAAGCTCCTTAAACAGAGAGATAAATAAGTAAAAAATAACTTCAGGAAGTTCCTGAAACTGACTAGATTTACTAGGCCTCCTTGTTGCCAGAGGAAACAATAAAAGCTGAGAGTCCTGCTTAGGAAAAACAACAAAACAAAACAAAACAAAACAAAACAAAACAAAACAAAACAAAACAAAACAAAGCAAAACGCTGAGCTGAACCTCAGACTCTGAGATGCCTGGAGCTGCAAAGAAGACTCTTGAGACTACACCAACTGCCTGGAAGAGATTTAGACCAACTGAGGCTCCCGGAGAGAATGTTCTCCAACATCTTGAGCAGGCTGTGAGCCAGCACCTGTGCTGGGTGGGCTCTGATATGCCTCTGACTTTGAGTCATTTCTGCTAAAAAATATGTATGAATGACCACATCTTGCTGATGAAATAGATACAGAAGAAGAGGGAAGAATTAAAAATGCTTACCAAGCTTTTGGCTTGACTGTTGTGGTATGATTACTGAGATGGAGAGGATCAGGGAAAGACCAGGTCAAGGTCTGTTTGAACACATTCCTCAAGAGATGGTTTAGATATCCTAAGGCAGTGTGTAGAAAGAGCTTGCAGTTCCCAGGATGTTTGTGTCCCTTGATTTCTGGTTTGGATAAAAAGTTAAAAGTGTAATCAGATTAAGAGAGAGAAAAACCAAACTTCCGTCTTGAATCAAGAGTTATACCTTCATTTGTTGATGTTTGAGTCAACTCTCGTTTAGGAGAAAAGGGTGACCCATTTTGACATTTGACAATCATGATGGACAGTGCTTTCAAAGCAAGTGCCTAGGAATGTGACAATTTCCTGTGGCTTCGGAAGCTGCACTGATAGGATTTAATCACAATCCCATCACTTACTTTGTGATTATAGAAAGTCACCTGATACTCCAGTTCTCAGTTCCCTTGTGGATAAACTGGAGATTTATCTTTCAGGGTAGATTTCCTCATGGACCCCTTATAGTCTATTTGAAAATTACAGGAAGGAAAAGACAAGAGAGTTGAGGGTACACTGTCTATGGCTTCCCAAAGTGACCTAGACTGAACTAGCTCAAGAGGAGCTCATGAATGTGCTCAGTCCAGTGCTATAGGAGAGACGGAGCCCTTTCTGTATTGCTTGCATTTGGAGATATACTTAGAAGATAGCCAGCAGGCTGGACTAGATGGCGTAGCTCAGAGAAGGCTTTGAAGCCTTGGGCTACTAAGATTTGCCTTGCATGGCGCACTATGGCCGCTCCCCCTAGATCTTTTCAGAGCCCATAGTTTCCCTTGGTAGTTAGTGGTGGTTCTTGATGCTAAGCTGGCACATAAGTGTTCTGTCTCACTGTGTCAAAAACCCACTTTAACCCTTCTCACTCTGAAATATGCTTATTATTATTTACCCTCACTCTTCTGGAATTGATGGCTGCCAAACTAATTTGTAGAAAGAAGCTGTTGCGGGAAATATTAAAAACGAACCCTGTCAACTTTCCGCGGTGGCGTCGCAGCGGACTCTCTGGAGTGGTCTCGGCCACTCTCTGGAGCTGGCCCTCGCAGCAGCATCTAGCTCTCTTGTCGTCCCCCCCCCCCCAGTTCATCTCACTTACACCCAGTGCCCACCCCCCAACCCCCCAATTACCCGGTAGATGCAAGACTCTTAAAGCTTGATTAGTTGGCCAGTTAGATTTATGTATTTTATAAACACAATTACAAGATGCCAATACAGTAATCCCAGAGATAAAGCTTTATCCCAATATTTCTAACCTTATGAAAACACAAAGGAAAACATCAGAAGTCATCCTTGTTCCCTGACCTGCACCCTCTCACCTGAGACCTGGGTGACTCCCAAACTCCCAGCTCCGCCTCCCCTTTCCTGTCCAATCACAGGCCTTCCACTGCCCTACTATGATTGGACATTGAAAATCCTGCAACAGAAGCAACTCAGATTGTAGGGTCTCAGCTTACTTCTGGGCTTGGAAATCCACCAAGATTTCCCAATCCCGCTGTTGGCCCCAAGTTCAGGATTTGAAATCCTACCAATCCCCACCTTAGGACACCCCCCCCCCGCCCCCAAACCCTCTATAAGCCTGGCTCCTGCTGCTTAATTCCATGCTGCTTCTCAAGCGGAGGCAGCCACCCTCCTGTGTCTCTGCCAATGCCCTCTTGTGTGAGGTTCCTTGTGAGGTGTGACTTAGTGCCATTCTTTGGCTCTGAGCTGCCCAGGTGGCGCTCCCTTCAGAGCGGTATAGAGATGGAACCTGTGGGCCGGGGAAACCTTTCTCTTTAGAGTTGTAACACCCTGACATTTTAATGGCTTATGATTTGTTACTCTCTCATTTATCTGAATTTCTCATTCATGAGAGTAGCAGGTCAGCTTCCGTTCTGTTTGGGTACAGCCATTTCCTCCCTTGTCATCCAAGCCCTGAGACCATCCTACACTGAGAGATTGATGAAGAGAAGAAGGAAGGAAAGAGCACAGAACCAACATACTCACTCGCACAGACATCAGCTAAAGTGTGTTTCCAAGGAAGAGTTCATCTGTCACTTGGCACAGACAAACGGCATTACTAGTCACTGCTGGTCATTTCAGTCATTAGTCATGTTCATTATGACTGTGCATAGACTTATGTGTGTGTGTGGGGGGGGGGGGGGACAAACGGACATTTAGCTCATTGTATCCAGAAAGTATAAAGGCCGGAAAATTGTGAGAGTTAGTAAGAGGATGCATATGGCTGTGATGGAAACCGAGGTGGCGAGAATAAACATTTTTAAATGAGGAAATGATGAGAGCCGCATGCGTAGACAGGACGGCGGATTGTTTCGCGGAGGGAAGAGTTGTGAGGGACAAAGAGAATCAGGCAGCAATTGAGGAGCCCGGCCTTTGCAATCAAGAGTAATCAGCGAGAGATGATACTACGCGATTAGCACACTGGAAAGCCTGGCCCAGGGGGTGAGCCGACCAGAATCAACACAGAAGTCCTTTAGCCTGCGTTAAAGCAGCACGACACCAAGAATTTGTTTGTGGACTTAAAGGCTAAGTATGTTTGTGATAGACCAAGGCCAAGCCTGTCTGCAAAATAAGGAAACCTCCTCCGTGCTCTGCCCAGGTGTGGATAAGGAAGAGCTGCCGCAGGCTGGGCACTGAAGGCATTTCAAGGTCTAGAATCCAGATATTAACCTGACTGGAGTTGCTGGCTGGGTACATTTTTTGCCTTATATGGTACTATAAATCATTCCTAGCTGTTAATGTGGTTGGTGGATGAAAGGAGCCCACACGTCTGGGCAACCCTGACCTCCCAGGACATCTCACTCTTCAGCTGCCTAGACGATCAAATTTGTGGTCGCTCCATGGAAAACAAAGGGGCAATGGGCGGCCGCATGCGCCTTCATTTGTGCCTAGCTTTTGCCCTACTTCAAGTGTGGCTTCGGAAGCAAATCACAGTTCAGCATCGTTGACCTGAACGCCAGACACCATTCTTACCCCTTCTCTCACCTGGACTGGACTCTGTGGTCTCAGAGCGCTGCCAGGGAGGCGCTTGTTCAAAGCCGTGAGTGACAGATCTGGGCCTCAGCTAAACTGACAAGCGGATAGCAAGGGTGGCTATTATGTCTGCTGAGGCCAGTGGATTGCTAGCTCAATAGATTTTTTTTTTCTCTCAATGATCTATTAGGGAGGAGAAAATGCCCACCAGCATATATATCAGTAGAGAGGGACAGATACATCTGATTTAAAAGTTTTCACGGCAATCTCAGTCCTCTTAGGTACAGGTTAGTTCATTTATTATAAGTTTAAACTGGTTTTTTTGGGGGAGTGCGGGGGTAAAGGGGTCTCACACTATACTATGGCAATGAGGCCCAAATCCTAGGTCCCTCCGTGTGAGCCCCCCCCCCCCCCGCCTCTCTCCCCCAGGCACATTTGCATAAGCCTAGGATTCCTTACCAAACTGTTCCATCCACTCAATTTTAGTCAAATGTGATCCAATCCAAGACATTTTTGAGTGTGAAAGGAAGCACCACTAGTAACTAAGCCACACAGAGAACAGGGACATTCCCAACTAGAGTTCCAAGAGAGCTGCCTTTATAGATATGCAAATCCAGGTGACCTTGTCACCTTCCAAAGGGAGCCAGGTAGAGAGGCAGCCCCAGGCTTGTCCAGCTAACCCTGGACCAGCAGCCTGTACTCTATTGAACATGTGACTTACATGATAATAACCCTGGGTTAAAGACTGGAGAGACCCTGAGGAGACAGGACAGGACCTGACACGTCTGGCCAAGCAGATCTCTTTTGGCTCGAAATAAAAAGGACCTCAGTGTGTGTGCAGTGAAGAGGGGAAGAGCTGGGGGTGGGTAGTGCTTCTATTTTTTCCTGCCTCCCCTCTTTACACATGTGAAATACCCTCCAATTGTCAATATCATCCTTCATTGCAACCCAACAATTCCCCACCCCTACAGAATGAGAAAGGAAGGCCACAATTTCCAAATCTCCAACAGCATCTACCTAACCTATAGACCTGCACACCCTCCTCAAGTAGTTCAGAGTCTAGACATTTATTTCACAGATGTACTTTTACTCTTGCAAAATGATGGACGTGGATGTCATCGATTATGGTGATGTCTCATTCACAAAAGACTGGGGAGGGGCCTGAGCAGCAGCAGCAAGGGAAGAGGAAAACAAAATCTAATGTTCACTGACAAGGGATTGAGTAAGTGGACTACGTAATTTGGTGTGTCTGTGGAATGTAAACTGTGGACGTAGGGAATGCTGTGACCATCAAGATAGGTGACAAAAGTGAGTCTCCACAGAGTGTGTGTGTGTGTGTGGCAGTTCACACTCATGTGAAAGTGGAGCCCAGCAGCCGTCGGCTTTGTTTACACATGGCTAAAACTTTGCTGGATGTGAATCAGTTTTCAACCTTTGCTTTTTTTTCCCCACTTGTGAACATTAAGCCGAGTGACTTTAGAATCTATTTTGCAAATCAATAAATCAAGCTAAAGTTATGAGATGTATGACAACTCTTTTGACATGCTTGGAGTAATTTACTTGGGGGGGGGGGAAATGACTTTTGCTAGCAGGGATATAGAAAGAAAGCCCTTTAGTGAACTCAGGTTAAAGGCACATTGGGGATGTTACATAATGGTCCAGTATTGTGGTTTCCCCAAAATTCATACATTGAAATCCTAACCTCCAAGGAAAATGGGTTAGGTGAGAGCTTGATGAGGTGTTGGTACCAGCAGACAGAGCTAACTGTCCTGTCCTTCCACTGGAGGAAGCTTCAACAGGAGGCTGAAAGCCAAAAGCCAGACACCGTTAAATACCGAATCTGCAGGAAACTTACTGGACTTCCCTGCTTCCAGAACTGTGAGAAACAAATATGTTGTTTATAAGTTAGTCCTGTTTATGGTATTTTGTTATAGTCATCTGATGACTTAAGACAGATGGTAAACTCCCCACCTGTCAGCAAACATCTGCTAGGTACTGTGAGGGTTCCAAATGTTAATAAAATAATTTACGATTGCACAGCAAAGTGGCTGTACTTAACACCGGCAAGCCGTACACTTTCAGGGTGGTAACTTTTATGTCTTCTACCACAACTTTCTTTTGCTGTGGTTTGCTAAGGATCAACCACTGACCTACATCTCAGCCCTACCACAGTTTCTTTTAAGTAATAAAACAAAACAAAACAAAAAAGGATTGCCAATTTACATAGAGCCTTTCAATACTTTACCTACAGGAAATGCTCAACTAGCAGCTGGTAGAAGGAACATGGCCATTTGAAGAACAAAATGAAAAGCATACTGAAGCAAATTAAATCTCTGCTGTTTTTAAAACGGGGGGGGGGGGGAGGCAGTAGGGGGGAAGGGCAGGGGGTCATGGGAGCATGGGAGTTCAGGACCGTGTGAGCACTGGCTCTGTAAAAGCTGGGGCCCTGACTTCAGCCCTCAGTTTCGCATGCGCACTCACGCAGGCACACATGCGCACTCTAAGGCAAATGCTCCAAGACAAACGATGACGGTGATATGTGTGCGCCCTGGGTGATAGGAAGGAACAACGCTGACTTTGGACCCTAAGACCTGGGTTCCATTCCTGGTTTGACTCTTTTTTTCTGCTTAAGGGATACGATTCTTGAATAGTACAAAGGGGATGACCACATCCATTTTCCGAGACCGATGCCTATTAAAACAAAATAAGTCAAGCAGTGCACTTCGGAAGATGCTGGCCATACAGTAAGAGTTTTCGTAGGTAGTGACTCAACAGGGGCATCTAAGTGCAACCTTGAAAAATGGGTAGAAACTTGGTGGCCTGGAAAAAGCCTAAAAAAGGAATTTCTACTTGAAAAATTAATACAATTGGGTTCTTGTGCAAAGGAGACCTTGGGATTAATTAGAATTTTCATGAAAATGGTTCAGGGCAATCTTTTAGCAGCCCTTTAATATAGCTCAGAGGCAGTTCAAAGACCTGATTTTCCTCTGTTGTTTTGTTTCTCTGTTTGATTTATTTCTTTTAACTTATTACGGCCTTTAATAATCCTCCTCTTCCTCTTCTTTTACAGTGCTGGGATCTAACAAGGAACCTCAGGCACAGCAGTAAGGGTTCTATAAACAAGCTACATCCCAGTCTCTCTCTCTCTCTCTTTAATTTTAACCTCAAAAGATAGATTCTATTATGAGGATCAGGGTTATTCTTCCAAGATAGTCTTAGAATGTAATCTGGGCGACCAGAAGGACAACTTAGTGAATAAGAAAGTATTTGTTGCACAAGAATGAAGACCCGATTTTGGACTCCAGACCCCATGTTAAAAAAAACAAAAACAAAAAAAATAACAAAAAACAAAAAATCCCCAAAAACTGGCATAGCTTTATATGTGCCTATAACTCCAGTGCTGGGTGAAGAGGATCACTGGGCCTTGGTGGCCACCTGCCTAGTTCCAAGAGCAGAGAGAAAACCCCATTTCAGAGGGTGTACACACACACACACACACACACACACACACACACACAGAGAGAGAGAGAGAGAGAGAGAGAGAGAGAGAGAATGCAAGCCTGTAAGAATACAACCGTTGCAAAGTTCAGCACAGTTGCATATTTTTATTTTTACACGTGTATGTGTGTGAGATATGCATGAAGGTATGCATGTTCACATGCATGACACTGACAGTGGTGTTTTCTTCAGTTGCTCTCCGTTTTGTTCTATGAGGCGGTATCTCTTGCTAAACCCGCAGCTCACCAAACCTGTCTAGTGCAGTTAGCCAGCTTGCCCCACGGCCCTGCCTCTACAGCCTCAGCACGGGCATCACAGTCAGCTGCATGTCCACTTGCTTTCATATGGGATCTAAAGATCCAAACTCTGGTCCTAATGCTCGATACCATCGACCCTGATGACCTGAGCTTAATCTCAGGACCAACGTGGTGGAAGGAGAGAACTGACTCTTGAAACTGGTCATCTGGTGTCTATACTCTATCACAGGTATGCCCATGTCTGTGAGTCAGACAAATAAATAAATGTAATTTTTTTTTTTTATAAAAGCAAGGAGAGTCATTAGTCCCACCAGGACATTATTTAAAATAAACATCATGGCATTTGCTTTGCAGATTGGTAGATACCTCTCCTGCATTTATGATTGAAAAGGAGAATCCATGTAGCCATTAACTCTTCAGCTATGCATGCACAAAGTCAAACTTAAGAGTTGCAGTAAAGCTGAGAACGCTCGTCGGAGGATTTCACTTTGAAGTGGGAGCTGAGGAGCTCGCTCCACAGTTAGGAGTGATTGCTGCGCCTCTTGCCACTCCTCTGTGGGTGAGAAGAGACACAATGGCAAGGCGGTTTATAAATGAAATATTTTGATTGGGCTCCCAGTTTCCGAAGTCGAGTCTATGATCATTACAGTGGGAAGAATGGCAGCAGGCAAGCAGGCCTGGGGTAGTGGCTGCGAACTTCCATCTTGTTTGCAAGTTCAAGGAACAGTTAGAACTGGAAACCTCAAAGCTCACCCTCCCCGACACACCTCCTCCAACCAGGTAACACCTTCCTAATTCTGGTCCATGTACTTTTGTATCGTCCTTAGTCCTTTAATAACCATTCGAGTTTAGTAAAGCAACACAGAGTGTTAAGAAAGGCAACTAACCAACCAAACCAGAGGTTCAAACTTTTAAAGACTTACTCAGAATGGGCTCAAATCTAGGTTTTCCAATCCCATAAACTCCACACGATTTTCATTTCATCACCTATTTTCCCCAAAAGACCCCTGGCTGGCCATCACACTTGTACACTTTATGGGAACGAAGAAGCCAAAGCTGTGAAGGTTATGTCAATGTTATCTTAAGACACTGTTTCCTAGGTGACAAGACAGGTGGTGTCTGCATGTGAGACCCAGTCATGCCTACTGGATAGAACTTGACTGGTGTTAGATGGTTCAACTTTGCTTGTACACGATTGTTTATTTTTATGAAACGTTTCTCTAGGAAACGGACAGTCCCTGGTTGATTAATGAGAAAGCTGATATCAATGAGAAAAATCGGCTTCCTAATTTTAAATCCTAGTAGGATACTCAACTACCCAACCTACACTACTGGAAGAGGCCTCCTCCTGATCCTGTGCTCCAGGGCCAGAAAGGGCAGAGCTGAGCAGGGGTCAGATGATGATAGCTAAGGTCTACCCCACGCTACATTCCCCTGTCCTCCAAAATGAGAGAGAAGGAAAGGGGCTGGATTACACTGGAATTTTTTTTTCTTCAAACTGAGAAGTCATTTTCCCTTTGGGCAGAGAAAATGAGGCAATTGAGAGGAACCAAGAGACCCCTGGCTTGCAAAAGCACATCTGCCCTATGGCTTAACACAGGTGAACACTAAAGGCCTTGCAGAGCTACTGTTTGATCAGTGGATGCTCTTTTAATTATAACTCTGCAGGCTCCTTTATAGTCCCAGCTCCTCCATTAATTGTGTGATTGGGGCAAGAGAGCACATCTGTCTTGTTCATTGCTGAACCTTTACACCAAGATTAGTGCCTTGCAAATGACTAGTGCTAGTCTGTTGCAGGCAGTGATCGAATCCTAAGATCTCAGGACAGTTAAGTTTCTTCTAGGTTCCAATGATCTAATCCTGAATCTACCTACTACAAGTCTGAGAGTTTGTTTTGGTTCTAAAATTGGACAAAAGCATTTGCAGCCACATTAGCACTAGGTGTTGCATATCGAACGCCAATATTCAAAAAGGTCAGTTCACTTAGAACAGCAACATGTGTGTAATTCTACAATAATGTTAATTCACTTTTCTCTTTTTCCTTGCATGCTGGTCAATTTTATTAAGAGTGACAGTACTTTCCCCTTTCCTTTTATGTGTTTTCAGATGTTTCATTTGGGGAAATAAAAAGTATGTGTGTGTGTGTGTGTGTGTGTGTGTGTGTGTACTAAGTGTCTATAGCAACATTACACCTGGGGCTTTTAACTTTAAGTATTTTTAGGGAATAAATTCAGTGTTGTTATACATTCCCATTACTTTGGAAAACAGCTCTTTCTTACCTAAAAGCAAAACTTTCCCCCAGTTCTTACTACACCATGACAGAGAAAATAGTCTCAGATTGTCATGTGGTTGGGACACAAAGCTAATGAGTTGCACTTCTGAAGGTGCCTTTGTATGATATAATCATATTAAGGAGTTGGTGCATTAATCATAGCACCTGCCATTCCATATTCAGCCAGCCAGCAGGCTAATATACTCCAGACACTTCAGAAGATAGCCTGTGTAAAACGGTAGGCTGTAGAAGATTTTTATTAGAAAATATAAAAATTTACATTGGATGACAAAAATGAAGTCTAAAAACACAAATACTTGTAAAATCAAGTAAGCAAAAAAAAAATAGTACAAAAATTATAACTATCTAATGTGGTTCAAAAGGCAATATGAGAAATATTTCATTTGGGGAATGATTTCAGCAATTCTCAAAAGAAGGTTTCTTCAAGACTCAGAAGTCCATTGTGTCCTGCTGTTTCAGTCTGGAATCCACAAGACTCTCTACTTAGAGTCTGACTTACTTTCCTGTTAAACAGGAACTGGAATTTGAACTTTGCTCTCCAAAAGCCAAAGGCCAACTAATTTAGGAGACCACTCTCAAAATCAATGATGGTTTCTTCTACTTTCATTAGCTCTGTCTACAGTGATTAAAGGATCTGATTTCCAGATAAGCGATGATCCTGATGGCTATTTTTACAAATCACATTAATTTCTATACTCAGGCCTGAGCCCTGGCAGCATTCCGAGGGCAAGTCTGGATCCATGCAGCATTCCGACCTAGAGTGCTTTTCAAGTTTCCCTCGGAATCCTGTCCAGATGAGTGATGATACCTTTATTGTAGTAGCCTCAAGGTGTGGAAGCTGTTTCCTATGGCCTAGGTACAGCCCAGCCCCTTCATTTGGTTGAAACATCTGCAAATACTTTGTTCATTTCAGAGACATCTGACCATCAAGAGGCTGCCATCTGGACTACTTCCTTTTCCCTTATTGCTTACTTAAAGCATGGAAGATCCGGGCAGACCCTCGTCAGGAAAGAAGTGGGGAAGGCCGGGACTGTACTGCCCAGAAGTTCTGAGTGGGTTTCTCTTCCACTTATTAATTGACTCCCTCAAGCCATTATCACTCACAGGGAGGCGCTGGGAAAGCCGGCCAGAGTAACGGTCTCTGTCCTCAAACAAGGACCAATCTATCGCAGGCTGGACTTGTTTCAGTGTGATGAATTATATTTATTTGCTCTTAGTAATAAATTCTATTTAAAAGCATCTTTTGTTTATGGAGTTCTACAATAGTTTTAATTCTTCCATACCTCTTATTTTTGGTAGCCACAAGGTTTATGAAGTATTTCCCTCAAACTCTTTATTCTGTTTCACATTTTTAAAACCACCAGACCAAAAAAAAAAAAAAAAAAAAAAAAAGCTGGGCGTGGTGGCGCACGCCTGTAATCCCAGCACTTGGGAGGCAGAGGCAGGCGGATTTCTGAGTTCGACGCCAGCCTGGTCTACAGAGTGAGTTCCAGGACAGCCAGGACTACAAAGAGAAACCCTATCTCATAAAAACCAAAACAAACAAACAAAAAAACAAAACAAAACAAAACAAAAAACAAAAAAATAAAACCACCAGACATTGATAACAACAGTTTATAAGGGCTTTTGTAAGTGATAATCATTACCTTTTAAAATTCCATGAGAAATCAGGAGTAGTGGCTTATATCTGTAATATCTACCCTGAGGCGGCTGAGGCAGGGGAATTGCCAGGAATCTCAAGGTCTGGGTTATGTAGCAAGGCCTAGCTAAAAAGGTAGGGGTGGGAGGGGAGTTCTGGAGAAATGGCTTAGTGGTTAAGTACAAGCTTTTGCTGCTCCTGCTGAGGACCAGGGTTTGGTTCCTAGCATTTTCACTGTGGTCTACAACTCAGTTCCAAGTAGATCTGATGTCCTCTTCTGGTCTCTGTGGGCACCAGGCAAACACATGGTACACATATGTACAAGCAGACAGACACTCATACATATAAAAAATTAAAAAAAACATGAAAATACATTAAAAATATCTCTTAGGAATCTTTGCTTGATAAGCAAATGGCGAACTGTATAACGCAGCAATCAGATGCCTTCATGTGCTTTATTTGCTGTAGGCCTAAATGTCAAATTACAAAACTGACTACTTAATTACCTTTGGGAACTATTTTTTTTTTAAGATGTTAATTCAGTTGGATAATTTTATGCTCTCAGAACATGACATTAATTCCACATATTTTATATATTTATATTATGCACATATTTTAATAAGTTACATAGAAACTCTTCTTTTATGATAATTAAACCATAATAGAAATCAAATTAACTCTGTTCCTGGAGTTGCTAAGCAATAAATTAAACTTTCAAAAAATTAGGAGATTTAAGGTGCATTCGGGGTGTGGCCCATCCAGAAAAGAATGCACAAGGTCCTGTCGGGGCTCCTCTATTTGCCTCTCGTTCCTGCAGAAGTTTAGACTAATCGGGTCACTTCATCCTGACACAACAGTCTCTGCCACTCATTGTTTGGACTGTGACACAACATCAATAGGCTTCAGAGATGTCGCAACAGGGGGAAAATACTTTAAATTTAAGGCTATCTCAAGGTGCAGCAGGACACGTATCATGCACAGATAGAATCACCAGATAGCAGATCCTACCAGACTGTTCAGTCAAAAGATTGAGCCACACAGACCATCACTCCTTAGTGCGCAGCAAGGCTGAGACAATGGATTGGAGCTACAGCTCTTCTAGCTTGCCCTGTCATTGCTTTTTATTGAACGTTCTACACATATTGCCTTGCCTGGGCTGCCGTTCATAATGAGATCTCGGAAGGTTGAAATCGTTCGATGTGCCGCTCCATCAGCCTGGGCCCCTGCACATTTCCAGTTCCAGTGTCTTCCCCCCTCTTTGCAGAGCAATGCTATTAAATGCAATCAGGAGATAAATATAAATCAAGCGGCAGAAGGAGCAGATGTGTTCCTGAGGACAAATCACTCCGCTGCAAGCTTCGAGGTGTCTTTGTTTACATTATGGAGAGAGACTTCCCTTCTCAGGAGGATGCGAAGCCCAAGCCCGAGTCTTGTCAGATTAGAGTTCAGCTCCTACTCACCTCCTCTCCAGGTGTCACCATGCCATCAGTAATGTGAACAACAGTGTAGGATCCTGGCCTTAAAGTGACACAGAGGGCATTAAGAAAAATAAGGGTAGCTGCAACGAGAAGAAAGACGGATAGTATTGTGTGCTTTGGCCTTGTATTTTAGATTTGATTTTGAACCCAAAGCTCCCTACATGCAATACAAGTGTTCTACCAGTGAGTCAAATCCCAGCCCTGCTTTATAATTTTCTAAATGGAAGAGATTGACTAAAGTCTGGTATCTGCTTTCTGATTCCAGTTAAAATTGTCTAACTGCATTGTCTGAAGCTTCCGTTCCGTTACAGAAAGCTCCTCTCTGTTGACTGTCCCTTTCTTCTCAAAGGTCCTCCACCAAGAGCTTCAAAGGAGACAAGACTTTTACATTTACACAAAGATGTGTGCAAGTCATTAGTATTCCTAACGTGCTTTGCATTTAAATAGAGTTCATTTACAAATTAGGCAATCGGTTTTGTCTGCAAGATGCCCAACTTTAACAATACCTCACACAGTCAGTCTCAGTGGATTTAATACATTTCTAATCCTAGACACTCGGGCATGCAGCAGCAGAAAAGTGTACCAAGAAGGTCTCTTGCCTTTAAGAGTCTGTGAATCAAAAGACTGATCAAAATTTTGACTCTAAGTCAAATATTTGATGTAATGATATATACAGCTTCTTATTCCGTATGTCAGTGCTTGATAAACCCTATACAAATAAAATTGGCAACACAGTTTTAAACATTATACTTTTGTAGTTTTGTTTTTTTTTTTTTGAAGTTTGTAATAATTGAACATATACCCTCTTCCTATAAACATCTCAAAGCACCTGTGGTGGGTAATAGTTGCTGCCGCCATGGAATGCTGGGAGTCTAATTTACACTTTACCAGAGAGGCATGATTCTCTTACTTTACTACAGAGCTGCAATCATCAGAGGGTATCCCCCTACACATTCATTCATTCATTCATTCATTCTTTCAAGATTTTATTTTGATGCTGTGTGCTAGGCACGAAGGTTCATCTTTCCTGAAGTCTCATCACGTGAATGTCACGTCTGCAGAAGAGTCTTGCGAAAGTCCAGGTTTCTAGTTTTCATGGTGTTTAATCCTACTTCAAAACTGACTGACCTACCAGTGAACTGCGGGTATACTAAGAAGATGCCCGAAGTCCAAGACTCTGACAGATACACTGCTTACTCTATGTGTGGATGGTAGTCACATGTCTATAGCATAAGGCATTCTTGACGTTTTCCTGGCGTAAATGCTAGCGTTTTAAAATGTCTAATTAGAAGTTTCCGCCACGTATTGTTGAGCCTGCACAAGATGTTCAAGACCGTGAAAAGCTGAATGTAATGGCCTTGTTAGTTAGGAGCTGGAATTTTTTCCAGTTCATTGTTCTTTTAAGTAATCCGTTTGTACCCATACGCTTAACTGAATTCATAATTATTTCCTTTGCTAAACCAGGACTCCAGACTTGAGTGCATAAATTAAATTTCACGCACACATACGAAAGACTGCTTAGCGAAATAGTATAAACAAATTAAAGGCCCCCTTTAATGATCTTTGATTTCCACGATAGTAGTCTTTGAAGTTACCTACTAGGCACGGTGGTTTTCAGTGCGTCTAAAAAGCTGCCTAATAGAATCCAGCTTGCTAACTGCAGGTTGCGCTTTGTGTGGCTTTCTTCCCCACTGCCTCACCACTCCCTTGGAATAGTTCTGACGCCTCGGCAGGCCCGAGCCTGGAAGGGGCAGGACCACCCCAGCTCCTGCCACCCGAATCCCGTGGGGGCAGCCGTGGCCACCCGGGCAGAGTCCGCGCCGGGACGGGCGGTGGCTGCGTGACTGGCTGCACTCCCCACCCCGACGCTGTGGTTATGCAAACTGATCTCATCGCTGTTGCTCACGACACGCGCTTCCTGTCGCCTGCACGCGGCGTAACCAGATGCCTGCCCCTGGGTCTCGGAGCAGCGAGCCAGAGCTGCAGATAAACCCGACCGGGGCGCCACGACCTCCCTCGACTGCCTTTGTCATTCTTCAAGTTACCTCCATCCCGCCCCAAAGGTCACAAGGACAGAAACTTCGGCTCCCCCTCCCCCCTGCACTCGCGCAGCTGCCACCCTGTCCCAAGTCTGCAGGGTTTCGGGGTCCGTCCTCCCTGCCCGTCCCGTCCTCGTCGTCGCCTACTGGCTTGTGCCTTGCAACTTCCGAGCCGGAAACTTCCCGGCCGGCCAAGGAGCAGGGCACCCCCTCCGGCTAGAGAAGGCGTCCGGAATGGGATTCCTCCGCGGATTACGCGGCGCCTTCGGCACGCAAGGCCAGCCTGGGCGGCCAGGAAGCCCCGGGAGCGCACGCGAGCGGCGGCCCGAGGCCTGGGCTTGCGTGACCCGCCGGCTCCCGGCCGCACGCACTTCGTGCTGGGGGCACAGGTGCTGCAGGGCGGAGCCCGCCGTCCACTTTACAACCCCGGGACCGCAGTCACGCTAGGTTTGTGGGTGGGGAAGCCAGTTCACCGTGTCTCCGTGTTATCCGAACACCGGTAACCTGGGCAGTAAAACCTGCTCAGACGGATGCATTAATCCAGTCGGGAGCCGGAGCTGCTCTCCCAATAGCATTAAGCCGCAGCAACTTTCTAAGGAATGGGTTAGGCCCCAGGGCAAGCTCACAAGTGCAAGTCCCGAAGACTGTGCTGACAGGAAGCAGAGCAAGGCAGAGGCGTTGGGATGCAAGTGTTTCTCGGCAAAACCTCATTTCAGAAAACAGTCATGATCCTTTGGTCTCATCCGTCCCAGTAGCGCCCCACCCCCACCCCCGTGTGCCCATTGCCGTAACTGGAGACCTCTTTATTGTGATGACTCAAAAGTTCAAAGGAAATTTTAAGGGAACACACACAGGTCTAAGTAAACTCTTAGGCAAAATCATGTGACCAAAAAAGTGTTTTTCATGCAGCCGTCTATGGAGGTTTGAAGATAAATCGATTTCCGGAGGAAAATATTGACACTCAGTTTAACACAAAACCACTCCATTAAACTGAAAACGTAGAAAACCTTACACCAGAGCCGGGCGTGGTGGCACACGCCTGTAATCCCAGCACTTGGGAGGCAGAGGCAGGCGGATTTCTGAGTTCGAGGCCAGCCTGGTCTACAGAGTGAGTTCCAGGACAGCCAGGACTACACAGAGAAACCCTGCCTCAAAAATCAAAAAAAAAAAAAAAAAAAAAAAAAAAAAAAAAAAAAAGAAAACCTTACACCAGTCTTCTTTCTATAACTTAGACCTTGGTGAATTTGTCCCTTTATTCTCCTGGGGTAGCATTAGAGGCCCATAGTGCCCAGTCCCCTAGTCCACCCCCTACACACACACACACACACACACACACACACACATTAGTAAGGAAGCAGGGTTCTCCTGGGCTGGCATTCACACCATAAACTATTAGGAGGCACTTTAAAGGCTGAACGTCCTTTTATTTTAGCATGCCTGGGAAGAGAGGGAATGTTTTAATTTCCCAGTGTTCTCTCAGGAGACTTTGACTCTCATTTAAGTGAACGTAGGTAATGTTTGTCTTTGTCTACCCAGCATGATTCCCTTCCTCTGGGCAGAACTGACCCCTTCCCTGGATTCTGATTCTCCTCTAGCTATGTAATTAGAAGTGTCCATGTGTCCGGTCTTGCCTTTCCTGGTCCCAGACACTTGGTCAAGAGACTAATGTCTGACTGAAGCTGAGGCAGCTGTGTTACCCAACTCCTAGCCTTAGTGATAAGGTTAAAAGACCAGCATGTGACTCAAGGTGTGCCAAGGAACGTCACTAAGTTACCTAGGTTGGCCTTGAACTTGTGGTCCTCCCAGCTCAGCCTCCACTTCCTTACCTGTCCCGCGCCAGCATTTCTATCAGCTGTACAGTCTTGCCGTTTGAACACATTTATCTCACGTGTTACTATTTCCAGTTTCCTTTCTCTTGTACTTACCGTTTCAGCACGGCTCAGTCTCAGCACAGCTCTTGTAGCGCCGGCTGGCTTCTAATTTGCTGTGACCTTGGACTTCTGACCTCTCTGCACTGACATGGATGACTCAAATGACATGCCTAGCTTTATGTGCTGTCGAAGGTCACCCAATCCCAGGGCTTCTGAATGCTGGACGTGAACTGAACTACATGCCGAGCCTGTAGTATTTCCAGCTCTCAAGCTTTATAAATAAGACTCCGGTGGACACTGGATAGCCCTTCCAATAACTTCTTGGAGCTTCTTTCATCAGAATCAGGTTGCTGATCTCATAGAAGAGCCGTGGGGAGTTAACCGGATCTGAATCCATTCCTGGACTTAGGAGGCCTAACAGGTGCTTGGGAATAGGTGGGGCAGAGATGAGGGTAAAGAGGTCTTGGGAATAGGTGGGGTAGAGATGAGGGTAAAGAGGTCTTGGGAATAGGTGGGGTAGAGATGAGGGTAAAGAGGTCTTGGTTCTGGAACCAAAGGAAGATGGCAGATCAAATGTCTACTTCAATAGTTTTGAAACATTAAAAAACTTTAAATCCCTTAAAAAAGCAATAAATGTATTAGTTCTTTAGCAGCGACGTTTAGGAGTGCTAGTTGCTCTTTATCCTGATGAATTGGGCCCCTACAACTATTTTAATAACATCTGCTTGGTAAACTGATAATAACACTTGATAATTTATAAACTAGTTCCTAGCATACACTTACGGTATATAACTATTTTCCTTTATGGGATGGAATTTTATGTGGCCCAGGATGGCTTTGAACTAACTGTGTAGCTGAGAATGGTACTGAACTTCGGATCCTCCTGCCTCCACTTCCCAAGTGCTGGTATTACAGGTCCGAGCCAACGCATTGCTGTATTGACATTGGGAGCTCAGCCCCCGACCTCAGGCATGCTAGGCAAGCACTAAGCTACAACCCCAGCCTACAATTTAGTGGATGGCATTGAGTCATTAGCAGAGACACACAACATCAGGAAGATGGCTATACCTCATCTCCTGTAAACTCAGTAGCTATCTAAAATCAAATGTACAGACACATACTTCATCATATAAGGGAAAACAGAATCACCTCTGCCAGGCACACATCAAAATAATGTGAATTAAGGTACCCGTGGACATCTCAGAAATGAAAGGTATTTTTTATTTGGTTTTTTAGACAGCATCTTGCTATGTAGTCCAGGGTGGCTTACAACTCAAGATCATCCTGCCTCCTAATCCCAAGGGTCAGAACTGCAGCTTGTACTACCACTACCAATGCTGAAAGGTTTGGGGTTTTGTTATTTTTCTATGTATAAGAAAGTTACTAGTTTTTGGTTTAGGGTTTAAAAAAAATCCATTTTCAAATTGTTTATACATGTATGTATTTCTCTGCATTTCTTTCTTTTTTTTATTCTTTTTAAAATTTTATTTATTTACTTATTTAAATTTATTTACATTTCAAGTGTTATTCCCTTAGCCGGCTTCCCCCTCTCCCAGAAATCCCCTATCCCATCTTCCCTACCCTTGCTTCTTCTGTGAAGGTGTTTCTCTACCCACCCACCCACTCACACCTACCTGCCCTCTACTCCCCTACACTGGGGCATCTATCAAACCTTCATAGGACCAAGGACCTCTCCTCTCATTGATGCCTGACAAGGCTGTCCTCTGCTACATATGCAGCCAGAGCCATGTGGACTCCTTGGTTGGTGGCTTAGTCCCTGGGAGCTCTGGGGTGTCTGGTTGGTTGATATTGTTCTTCGTATGGGGTTACAAACCCCTTCAGCTCCTTCAGTCTGTTTCTCTAACTCCTCCATTGGTGACCCTGTACTCAGTGCAATGGTTGGCTATGAGCATCCGACTCTGTATTTGTCAGGCTCTGGCAGGGCCTCTCAGGAGACAGCTATATTAGGCTCCTTTCAGCAAGCCTTTCTTAGCATACACAGTTGTGTTGGAGTTTGGGGACTGTATCTGGGATGAATCCCCAGGTGGGACAGTCTCTGGATGGCCTTTCCTTCAGTCTCTGCTCTGCACTTTGTCTCAATAATTGCTCCTGTGAGTATTTTGTTCTTTCTAAGAAGGACCAAAGCACTTTGGTCTTCCTTCTTCTTGAGCTTCATGTGGTCTGTGAATTGTATCCTGGGTATTCTGAGCTTTTGGGCTAATATCCAGTGAGTGCATACCAGGTGTGTTCTTTTGTGATTGTGTTACCTCACTCAGGAATGTTTCTAGTTCCATCTATTTGCCTAAGAATTTCATGAATTCATCATTTTTAATAGCTGAGTAGTACTCCATTATGTAAATGTACTACATTTTCTGTATCCATTCCTCTGTTGAAGGACATCTGGGTTCTTTCCAGCTTCTGTCTATTATAAATAAGGCTGCTATGAACATAGTGGAGCATGTGTCCTTGTTACATGCTGGAGAATCTTTTGGGTATATGCCCAGAGTGGTATAGTTGGGTTCTCAGGTAGTGCTATGTTCAATTTTCTGAGGGACCACCAGACTGATTTCCAGAGTGGTTTTACCAACTTGCAGTCCCACCAGCAATGGAGGAGTGTTCTTCTTTCTCCACATCCTTGCCAGCATCTGCTGTCCCCTGAATTTTTGATCTTAGCCATTCTGACTGGTGTGAGGTGGAATCAGGGTTGTTTTGATTTGCATTTCCCTCATAACTAAGGATGTTGAACATTTCTTTAGGTGCTTCTCAGCCCTTCAAGTTTCCTCTGTTGAGAATTCTCTGTTTAGCTCTATTCCCCATTTTTAAATAGGGTTATTTGGTTCTCTGGAGTCTAACTTCTTGTGTTCTTTGTATATACTGGATATTAGCCCTCTATCAGATGTAGGATGGGTAAAGGTCTTTTCCCAGTCTGTTGGTTACCATTTTGTCCTATTGACAGTGTCCTTTGCCTTACAGAAGCTTTGCAATTTTATGAGGTCCCATATGTTAATTCTTGATCTTAGAGCATAAGTCATTGGTGTTCTATTCAGGAACTTTTCCCCTGTGCCCATGTTTTCGAGACTTTTCCCCACTTTCTCTTCTATTAGGTTCAGCGTATCTGGTTTTATGTGGAGGTCCTTGATCCACTTGGACTTGAGCTTTGTACGGGGAGTCTCTGTGCATTTCTACGTACATACAAGTGAAGGTGCCCTTGGAGCAAAGAAGAGGTTCTGAGACCCTCTGGATTTGAAGCGACAAGTAATGGTAACCTGGCCTCAGTGGGTGCCTCAGTGGGTGCCAGGGACTGAGAGAGGGTCCTTTGCCTGCAGGAGCAATCTGTCTCAACTTCTGAGTCATCTCTTCAGTCCTCAGTTTTCAGGGTTTTTTTGAAATATCTAATATTTATGAGGTGTTTATTGTAGGCCAGATTGGGATCCTGTGAATTTAATGGAATGAATTTGAATTAATGGAAAGATTTTTAAGAAGTCATCACTGCTCTATTTTTGAGTATCAAATTTACTAAGGGTGTTAAAAGTTGCTATCATTAGAGCTTACACCTTTGTGTTGTAAAAATATATGGATGTAACAAATGTTGAATTATATTGATACATTTCTTTTTAAATGAAACTCTTACCAATAGTGAGGAGTCCAAAGGAGATACATTTATGGTCAAACATTTTTCTATAGTTGAGTGTCTTTTTTAAAAAAATGATGTATTTAATTTTATTTTATGGGCATTGATGTCTTGCCTGTATTGACGTCTATGTGAAGGTGGCAAACATCCTTGAGTTGGAGTTACAGAAAGCTGTGAGCTGCCATGTGGGTACTGGGCATTGAGCCAAGGCTTCGACTGAATTGAACCTCTGGAAGAGCAGACAGGGCTCTTAGCCGCTGGGTCATCTCTCCAACCCCTGTAGCAGTCTCTTAATTTTCACATTTGAGAGTAGACAGTTATCATTTAAGGATCTAACTTGACTCATTGGCAATTTGTTCAATAATTAAAGTCTAAGACTCAAACAAATTCATATTTGTTACACAGTTCGTTCCTGCACAGACAACAACGCCTCGGAAGTTCTTCCCAGAGAGATGCCATTCAAACTCCCTGACTCTTATTGTATCACATACTCAACTTTACATTGCACCTATGGGATGAATAAAATGGTGCAGAGCTCAAGCCTAAAAATAGTATTTTGTGGTCTCACTCATTTCTAAACCACAGCTTTTTGGGGTTCAGTATGCTCGAAGCAGCTTTTTAAGGTGATCTGCATCTTTAAGTGTAAAAGCCCAGTAGAGGCAAATGTGCTGGGGCGTGTAAAGCAAAGCCAAGTGGCCTCTGCAGCTAACCTCTTTTGAAAACTAGAAGCTGCGTGGGAAACGTCATGAAGAAACCAAGTCCGAGACACGTGTCTCTAATCCGCAGTAGGCTAGTGTCCCAGGAGGACTGGCTGTCTGGCAAAGACAGCTAGGCCAGCATGTGAGGCCCAGGTGCTTCCACTCACACACTCAGTGCATCCACTGCACGTCTGCGTTCACATGACGGGCCATGCCCTTGGCCACTTCTATCATCTGGGTGAAAGTAAACAGTAAGTAGGACCTGACAGAGTTATGTTTGGAAGGGCTCTCAAGTGAACGGGGCATTGTGTATGAAGGGCCTGGCAGAAGGAACCCAATAAATGTTGGCGTTTTAAAAATTCTGCACTTGCATTGGATGAAACCCAGAAACAGCAATGAAAGCAGCTGTTGTTTCCAACCTGGGAGGCCCTGTTGCAACCATTTTATTCAAACTTACAGGAGGACAGAGTTGTATTGTATTGTGGCTTGCAGGATGAAAATACTGTTGGACTTCAGTGTAATTTTATCATGCTACCTTTGTACCATTTTGCATTGACTTTAAAATCAGCCATCCTGGGTAGACTTCCTGCTGGTTTTAGCAGATTTATAAACAAAGTACCTATTTTCTTATACTGCTTTTCATAGGTGCACGAGAAAGGAGGGGGGTTGCATACACAAGTGTCCCCAAATGACTGTCTTCTGTGATAAGTATTTTTGGGAAATCCCTATGATAGCAAACATTGGAGTTCTTATAAAGTGTAAGACATCTACAGTCCATGCAGAAAACTAAATCTCATTCATGTACAGATACTCTTTAAGCTAGGAGGGCACCCCACCCCCACCCCCTGGGGGTCCCTGACTCACAAGGAAAATAACAGTGAAGGGTCACAAAGAAGTTAAAAGGAATCTATTCTTAATTTCCTTTTTAAAATGGTGGCTTATCTTTAAAAATGAAATAGCTTGCTTACAAGGAGCTGACGAGACAATAGCTCAATACTGAAGCTCCTGCCTAGCACATGTAGGCTCTAGATTAATTCTGAAGCAACATACACACACACACACACACACACACACACACACACGACCACCAAAGGATGAAAGGATAGCACAAACTTATATTCAATACACAATGCAATGGGAATATTTTAATTTTAGTTATAGAACGGGCAGTAACGGGATGAGAAAAGAAGGATGAGAAGAGAGAGGGGGAGAGGTTGAAAACAATAGATAATCAAGAGAAAAAGAATACCAACACAGGACACTCTCTGGAGCTGTCATTTAAAAAAACAAAACTTTTTTCAGTACTCGCAAGTTATATTTTGACCTGTGCTAACCTGCTTTTTTTTTTTTTGAAAAAAAAAAAAGTATATACACACACGTATATTTCATTTTAGAGGATTTAAAATGTTTTGATATTGTATTTTAATTACAACATATATCTCTCCCCACTCTCCTTCAAATCCATGGCCTCTTTTTGTCTCTATTCTTCTCTCATACATCCTGACCACAGCCTCCCCTCCCTCCATCATTCCCAGCCCCTGGCCCCAACCTCCCCTCTCCCCAAGATTCACTGTTCCTCCATGTCTCTTTGGGAAAGAGCAAGCCTCCCAGTGACATCCATCAAACATAGCATAACAAGATGCAATTAGACTAGGCACAAAATGTCTTTCTTTTACCCAATTGTTACTGGATTCAAACATGTATTTGTATATATACATATATTTCCAAATACAACCTGTAGAGTCCATATACTGTTTCTTGTATGTTTGTTTTCTGGGCTGACTATTTGGCATAGCATGACCAATTGGAAAGCCACTTATTTCTGTTCTTTACAAAGAGCAATCTTTTCTTTGAAATTCTTACTGGGTCTACCACTGTCTAATTGAATTTTGTATAATGATGAAAACTTCCGTGTAGGGGTGCCACAGAAAGTTTGGCTTGTGGCTAATCAGCAGTGTGATTTAGATTTGAGGGGCATTTACAGTGGCAAGGAAAATGGACTAAAGGTGATGTGTAGAGAGTAGGCATAGATAAAAGTGAAATATAGTGTTTCCATGGGATTTCACCCCATTTTCAGAGCATTGCCTTCCCTTTTAGATATAAGTGCTCGGTGAATAACATTATGGCCCAAACTGTAGTTAGGTGCCCTAAAACAATATTTTTGGTCAATAGTACACTGGCTATAAAATTCCTAATATCCACGGATGTTAATGTTATGGCAACATTGTGTGCATTGTGGTGATGCTGTCAGAAGTCTTCTGTTTCTAGCCCTATAGTAGATATCCAACCATATATGGTACATAGTACTAGTTACTCAGTATAAGTAACTGTTGCTAGTTTCTGTATTAACTATACCTTTCAAGAGTTAGGTAAGTATTCACTAATTTCATGAGTTATTTTCATACTAGGTATCAACCAGCAGCTTCAATAGTTTTGGCACTATTTCAAATCACCTATTCACCTTTCTCTCTTCAGTGCCTTTTCTTTCTATTCATGCAAACTGTTCTTTAACAGTAATTACTGTTCTTTTCTACTAGGAAACCGTTTAGTTCTTGGAGGACCTCAGATAATCCTGAAAAAGGAGCGGACTACGAAGAAGACACTAATCATACTAGTGGCCTGTGTTAGTCACCAAGCATCATCTCATCCTGCTTGCTTGTCGCGTAGTAGGTCATCAGTGTTTGTTTATGAATAAAGTATGAATAAAGGGAAGTCGTCAGTGTGTAAAAACAGAGGCCTTCCATAACTTGAGTGTGCAGTAGCACGTCTCATTAATACTTCATGAACTAAACCCTTCATCTTGACTTCTTTTAGACCAGAATGAAGTTTTACGCAAGCCTTCCCCAGTCAATCTGCCCTCGCGGCAATGGCTGAGAACTTGCTATCATTCCATTTAAAAGCATCTTTTCCTTCCGTTCCAGGGCAATGATTGCCCCTGCAGTAGACCACATGGCCACCCACTTCCCGCCTCTTCATCAGCCTGGGCTGCCTGCGGTCCCCGCCAGCTCCAGAGCCCCATCCCAGTCTGTCACAGACCCGCGCGTAAATCCGCCCTCTACTCCGACCCCCCGCCGCCTGCGCCAGCTTCCGCCTAGCTCGCTTTAGGGACAAGTGATGCAGAGGAGCTCCGCTTCCGCGTCGGCGACGGCGTGGGCAGTGACGTCACTGCGCCCTGACGTCAGGCCAACGTGCAGCGCGGTCGCCCAGGAGACCGGGGAAGCCGTTTTACACCCTGCGGAGTCCCGGGCTAGGTGAGGGCCATGGCCTTTCTCAGTCCTCAGAGGACCCGGCCGGCCGGGACGCAGTTCCGGCGCAGAGGCCGGCGGCGCCGGCCGGCGGGGCGGCGGGGGCCGGGAGGAGGAAGGCGGGAAGTCGGGGCGGCCTCTCGGCGCCCCAGGCGAGGCCTGGGCCAGCGCGGTCCTGTCGGGCGCTTGGTTTCCTGCAATCTCCGGGCGTGACCTCCCGCTCTCTTGCCCCTGACCTGCCCTCTTGTGAATCACGCCCCGGGAATGGTACTTGAGGAAGGGCCTGGAAGCAGAACCCGAGTTAATGACCGGGCGTGACACCGGTGTAAGAGTCGGAAGTGAACCACCAAGGACGTTTCTGCATTTAAGAACACACACATCTATCTCGTGACCAGTGTCACAGAGAAGGTTCGCAAACACGCACGTAGCAGTGGCCACATACCACTGTACGTGCCAAGGACAGTTTCCACATATATGATGGGAAAGACCAAGAGGAACTGGTTTGGTAAAATAATGAATGGGCAAGTTAAAAATTACAAGTTTTCTCCTTCTAAAGAGCAAATAGCCCCACACTTCTTGGAAAGCAGAATTATCTGCAAATTCTACTATTCGACCCAATGGGCTTTTTGAAACGGCTTAGAAGACGTTTCCTTAAAATATAGGCATAACAAAAATAAACGTTAAAGAAAGTAGTGCCCTTTTAGTCACCTTGGGAATTTTAGGTGCCCACCTCTTAGTTGTAACCATCAGCATGCATTGTTTAGCAGAAAAGCAACTAGTTAACTACAGATTGCTCTCACAGTTTACATGGGTTTACAATAAAATGTTAAAAGACCTCTTTATATGAGGACAAGTTATAAATGTTCTTGGGACAAATCCAATGAATGTATCTAGGCTGTATGAAAGGAATGAGATTCCTAATCTTGTTACCATGTCTTCTGCGATGCACATTGAAATCAGTTTCCCCTCCACCCCTATGTTTGGGAGGGCCTTCTAATTTACCAGGATGCTATTTTTAGTTTTTTTGTTCATAGCCAGAAGCCTGCCACTTCTGGTGATCTAGTCATACTTTGGGATAGTCACAGTGAAGGCATTAAATAATGAATACCCTACTGGTTGGTACCTTGAATTTATACCTTATTATATCCATGTTTGCTAATTCTTTTGTGGATGGTACTTTAAGAGGAGATTATGGCTGGTTATTAAAGGGAAACATATTCCCGTGGAACCGAAGATACTATGATCTCCATTTACCAATGATGGCTTAACTGAAGATAATGAGTCTCCTGGTTTCTTGTCGTGTGACTATGACAGTATCAGAGCATGTACTTGGCCACTTGGACCCATGTCGACATAATTAACTTTACTCCCGTGACTGACCTCAGTTAACATTACCAAACACACTGTGGGAAGACAGCTTATTAGTTTTGTTTGTTTTAAATTGTAGCTTATTGAAATGAGGGATATTTTGGGCGAACACAGGCTTGAGAATCTCTCCTTCACCAATGGCTGCATAGTTTACAAAAATAACACCACCATCATTTTTTTTCCCTTCAGTCTCTTGCCCTGACTTATCTCAATCTTAGGAAGCCTTTGCTGTCTCCCATCCCCCACCTGAAAGATAGATAGGTCATTATCCTTTCTCGACTCTTACCTTACCCGTGTTTAGCAGCCACTTGAATCTGCTGTACCACTCCACATTCTGGCCTTGACATCTTCTACTCGTGTGTGTGTGTGTGTGTGTGTGTGTGTGTGTGTGTGTCTGTGTGTCTGTGTGCTCGCGCTTGTGTGTGTGTGTGTGTGTGTGTGTGTGTGTATGTGTGTGTGTGTGTGTGTGTGCCGAGTGTCTTCGTCACTCTTCACCTTACAGGGTCTCTCACCTGAGTTCTGAACTGGTCAGTTCTGTGAGCCCAGTCCCCCAGCTTGCTTCTGGGATCCCCGTCTCTGCCTGCCAAGCCTGGTGTTTCTACATTTATGGGTGCTGGGATTACACTGTATGGCATGGGCTTTAATCAGTAAGCCATCCTTCTTAGTCCCCTTTACTCTCTCCATGGACAGATAGACTCATCATCGAGAAGATTAGATTGGGTATTCTTTGTCCAATTTGGGAAAAATTTGAAGGAAGAAAATAATATCTCTGTTGTCTGTGGTTTCATGAAAGTAACAAAAAAAAAGTTTTATATTGAATCGTTGGTATTAGAAAGTGAAAATCTGTTAAAAGTAAAATCTCGGCCGGGCGTGGTGGCGCACGCCTTTAATCCCAGCACTTGGGAGGCAGAGGCAGGCAGATTTCTGAGTTCGAGGCCAGCCTGGTCTACCGAGTGAGTTCCAGGACAGCCGGAGCTACACAGAGAAACCCTGTCTCGAAAAACCAAAAAAAAAAAAAAAAAAAAAAAAAAGTAAAATCTCAATAAATGTATGTAGTTAGCCCCCTCTGTTACAGCTGGTGTGCCCACTGATGCTCTGCTGGCTCTTCAGCCCGGTGCCCGTGTAGCGTAGCTTAGTGACTCTTAGTACTTTTTGTACTCTATAATTTAAACAAGCCTTGATGGCACAAGCATTTTTTCTTATCCTGCTGAGCTATAATACAGCATTATTTGGTATTGATTTCTATAGTTTTTCAGAAAATTGTTACTTTACTGAAATAAGTCTACTTAAAATCTCAGTTTCTCTGCTGCAAAACAATTAGTAAAGCACTATTTTATTTATTTATTTATTTAGTTTTTCGAGACAGGGTTTCTCTGTGTAGTTCCAGCTGTCCTGGAACTCACTCTGTAGACCAGGCTGGCCTCGAACTCAGAAATCCGCCTGCCTCTGCCTCCCAAGTGCTGGGATTAAAGGCGTGCGCCACCACCGCCTGGCACTATTTTTATTTTTACTATTAGTTTATAAATTTCTGAAAGAAAAGGTATGTGTCAGTTATATAGATGATATAGATATAGATAATTTTCTGTGTGAGTGGCTTAAAAACTAGCTGAGGAAGCTTACATTTTACCTTCTACCATGGAACTGGCGAAACAAGCATCTGTTGAAGTGCTTATTGCCAGTTCGCCCCCAGATACTAAGAAAGTTTAACTCCTTTGAGTTTCCTCGTCATTATCTGAATTCTCACTATTGCCATCACTGTTTTTAGACCGTTTGTCTGCAGTGCTCTCTCCGAGCGTTTGGGGGAATTATGGATCGCCACGTTCCCATGCACGCCTTACCTGAAGAAATCCAGAAGGTATGATGTTGCATTGTAAGAGTGTAACATTAGGAGATTGTCAGCAGTTAGATCAGTCTAAAGTACAGGAGAGTGAACTTAGACAACTAGCACAGACCCAGGGATGAGTCTGTGGAGGAGGAGTAACCACCCTGTAACTGTGACTGTGCAGACTATGTAATAAGGCAGATGCAGAATCCCACCCCAGTACTGAGTTGGCCTTAGAGTCCCAGTGGAAGCAGATCCTAGAATTGTTTATAACCTTTTGTGATTTTTTTTTTTACATAATGCATTTTCACATATGTTAATTCTCATCAATCACTATGTACCAGGTGCTGCTTTATTGTGTTTTGTTTTAGATAGGATCTAATTGTGTAGCATTGGCTGGCTTAGAACTCACTGTGCAGACCTGCAGGTCTGGAATTCACAGGCCTCCCTTTGCCCCCTGAGAGCTGGGATTAAAGGTGAGCACCACCATACCTAGTTTAGATCTGGTTTTAACCAGTTGCCAATCCATGTTATCCTTTGTTCTATCCAGATGGAAATTGTGGGTAGGCCAGGGGATGCTTTTCCAGGTTCCTTAGTGTTTTGAGTGTTGGTAGCAGGCAGGTGGGAACAGAAGGAGGTAGCACTCTGCAGTATTCAGGAAGGCCTCAAGTAGCAGGAGCCTTAGCTTCAGAAGTGTTAGACCTCCTGGCGGGCGTAGAGCACCAGGACCCTTCGCTTTACAAGTATTTCAGCTCTCGTGTGGACCTAGGGAGTTGGTATTCCTAAGCCCTTGGTGGTAACCAGTTTTAAAACCCCTAGACCTGGGGACTGTTTGAAGACCCCTGGCTCTAAAGACACGCTACTTTCTGAAACTCCTTGTGGCCAAGGCCTGCAGTTCCTCTTCTGGTCCCTCACAGGCTTCTGCTGTTCCACTCCTGCCCTCTCTGGGCTTCCATGGTCCCTCTGGTTTTCACCACGCCCACTGTTTGCATTATTCAGTTGCCTCTTGTTGCTGTGACCACAGTTTGAGTTGCCACTGCCCATTTGGGAGGCCACGTGACCAGACACGCGCACAGTGTAGTGGCTCCACGACTTTCCCGGCTGCCGTTCTGCACCTTGGCTGCCCAGCTCTGCTCTTGCTTCTGCGGCTCGGCCCGGCGTGCTCTCTGCTCAGCCGCGTCTGTGCTGACTGCTGACTGTGCTGGCTGCTGCCGCGCCTGAGCCACCCACTCCGTGGTCGTGTTACCAGCCTAGCCTGCGTTATCAAATGTGGGCAAGAAGTCACACAGGGAAGAAGCCTTCTCCTGAGCAGTGCTGCAAAACCAGGGAGGAAACACAGAAGGGTGTTTCCTTTCTAGCTCTCCTAGTGAGCATACAGCCAGTTTATATAGCCAGAGAAAAGGTGTTCACAGGAACCACAGCCAGCCTCCCCTGCACGAAAAAAGACAATGCCCCCTTTGTACCTGTCCTTAACTGTCACTTTGCTAGCTAGGACACCATGGAAAATGCTCTCCTGCTCTGGTATAGGCAGAAATAGTTGCAGGGTCATCTGGAGTTTACTTAGGCAGAAAGTCTGACACAAACGGTTTCAAACAGTGCTGGCCGGGGCTGCTCTCCAGGGGCCGGAGCAGGCAGTTGTGATCACTGGGTCATTTGCGCAGAGCCTCCCAGAGGTGTTCAAAATGGCAGAGGCTGGCCGGGAATAATGTAGCAGGCTAACTGTCCAGAAGTCCTTTTAACTCAAGGCAGCCAGGGCAGCAAGGGAATAGCCAAGAGCTGCAGCTAGAGAATCAAGTGACCACACCCCCAACAGCTTTACTTATTTAATAAGAAAACATAAATTTTTAAAATAAGAATGTACCATTAACACTGGTAGTGATTCCAATAGTACTTCAACAATACTTAGTGTCCATATAATATTCCAAGGAGAAGTAAATCTCATTCCTCTCAATTTACATTTAAAATACTGTGTGTATATTGTGTGTGTATACTGTGTATGTGTGTATTGTGTGTGTGTGTATGTGTTTGTGTATATTATGTATATATATATATATATTGTGTGTGTGTGTGTGTGTGTGTGTGTGTATGTGCGCGCATGCGCGCATGCATGCACGCATGAGCGTGTGTTTAGACCACAGCATTTGGGGGTCAGAGGATGACTGGTGGAAATTGGTTCTCTTCTTCTATCATGTGGGTCCCAGAGCTCAAACTCAGGTTGTTAGGCTTGGCAATATTTGCTGAATTATCTTTCCAGCTTTGATTTTATATTTATAATTTGTTTATTCAAGCAATTTACAGCTTTTATGCTACCCTTAGCTGTATTAATTTACATCTGTTTTCAGGTAAAGGCATTTCTTCTATATTTAATTTTTTCCAATTCATACATTATAAATATAATTAAAAATATCTCTTCAAAAGTTGAGATAAATTGTGAGTTACAACCTTTATGCTTTAGCTGTCCCTGTTGATACAGCTTCTGTAGCAAATCTATCATCAGCTCGCCCTGCCCTTTGTCCTGTGTCGAGTTGAATGTAGGACCTCAATGTGTCTGTAACTAAGCTGCATCCTCAGCCCGACAGCCGGTTCTTCATTAATAATAATCCATCACTCTTCACTGGAAACCATGGTCAGTTCTCAGCGGTGCTTCTGCCTGTGTGTGTGTGTGTGTGTGTGTGTGTGTGTGTGCGCGCGCGCTGCTGTGGATGGCCTGTTAGCATTAGTCATGGCATTGGCGTGATGTGGTGCTCTTCTTGCTGCCCACCTTCCAGATTTATGGAAACTTTAAAGGAAGTGTAGTTATCGGAAGGGATCCTTTAAATCACCCCGTGCCATTCTCTTTACCTCTGAAGTTCACGGTAAAATGCTAAGCCCATAGGAAGCGGCTCAGCTCTGCTGCTGCTTCAGAAATGGCACTTCCACGGCTTGAAAAACTCCAGTGTCCTCTCGCCTGAACTGAGTTCCTTTCAAATACAGCTTGGCTGTTATAGAAATTAAAAGAAACAGTAAAACAAAACAAAACCCTAAAAGCAAAAAGCCCATATTTCGGATCCTAATCACTTGTCAGGAAAAAAAAAGTAACATTAAAAGTCTATAAGACAGTGTTATGATTTAAGTTGCATAAGGCAGTGTCCAGGAGGCCAGAGAAATTGTTCAGCTGGTGTAGGCACCGGCTGCCAAGCCTGATGCTCTCTGTTGGATCCCTGGGACCCAGGATAGAGAGAGAGAGCTGGCCCCTGCAAGCTGTCCTTCTGAGAATGAATCCCTGGATACTGGGTTTCATCAAAGATGGAGTTTTGTGCAGAAGGTGTAACTGTAGAGTTGGTTCCTGGAAGCCGAGTATTTCAATAGACTTAGAGTTGCAGAGTGCCATTGTCATGTTGGAGGAGTTAGAAGTAAGGATGGCTGGTACTGTTGTGTCACTGCAGAGACGGGGGGACAGCAGGAGAGGGTCAGCATGTAAACCCAGGGGCAAGGATACTAGTTATCGCGCTGTCCTGCACACTGTGTAGAAGGTAAAGTTTAACTATGCTTTTTCTCAGGCCTAAGTTAGATACACTTATTAAAAAATACTTTTATACCCATTAATGTCTGGCAGTTTGACTATAAAGCAGCCAAAATGTATATATGTGGACATCCCCAAACTTAGGAAGTCTTTAAAAGTAAGCATTTATCTTCAAAACTTTGCCTATGTATTATCTGCACTGTCCACATTAACTTATTTAATTACCTAATGACCAGCTTGCATCCTTCTATATAGAATTATGTTAAATATTTAAATATACATATTGAGTATTCCCTGATCTGAAATGCAAAATGCTTCAAAGGCAGGAAGAATTCAGTGCTTATATTATGCTATAAATGTAAATTTTATACTATGAATCTGTTTCATACATATATTTATTAAGATGAATAGGATCATATTTAGGCTAGGTGTTTAACACAGGTAAAATGTGAATGAAGATAGTATTAGAATTGGGTCTTAGCTCAGAGATCTCGTTTTATATATGCATATATTCCAAAGCCTGAGAAAATCTGAAATCTGAACCCCTTGTGTTTGTAAGCACTTTATGTAAGGGTTAATTATCATGAAATTACAATAGTGATAATTCGAATTAGAATCAATTTTTTTTTATGATGGAGAAAAGGACATTTTTCATAATGGCTTAGAAAATGTGCTCCACTTTCTGAGGAGGAAGAAAGACTGGAGGCGGATGAATCAGTGTTGGTGTACAGTGACTGCAATGTCTTTCAAAGCCTTTTCCCCCCATTCTTTCTTGTCTCTTAACTTTTTGTATTACTTTATAGGCTGGTTCTTCTTCCTAAAGATGCCCCTGCTGTGTTTCTTTATTTTCTTTTTCTGTGTATAGGCAAGGAGGGCTTCTACAGAAATCAGAGAGGAGAGGTGAGAGAGCCCTTTCTTCTTTCTCTCTGTACTTCTGCTGTGTGATATGATAATGGATGTTCAATGCATTAAAATGTGAAAATGGCTGTGCTTCCTGTACCATTAATAGCAAAAGGAGCAGTAGTGGAGAAATGACAGTTGGAGGAAACTAAAAAGAGGTGAGAGAGGAGGCCATCAAAGGAAAGGATGGAGAATGATGGGTAATAAGCTGAAGTGAGAGTCTATTGCCCGCTCAGAGGCGAAGATTAAGTCGCCTTTCTTTGATCTCATCTCCTCAGGGAATCTTATGGAAGAAGAAATAAGATAATCTTTGACTTTCATTTCCTGGTTCTTTTCACTTTTTATCCTGGTTTCTGGCTGAGCACACAGCACTTCTCAGACTTCCATCTCCAGAAGTGACAAAGAATGTGCACGAGGCCCACGGGGCGTGTATGTCTGTCATCTTTTGCTGGACCCTACGTTTTACTTGTGTGTGTACTTAACACTGCCTCTGAGTCTGTCCTTCCTCTGGGATGAGTAGATAGAGTCCTACCTGTCTCTGGCCTGGGATGAGCAGCCGTGTGCTGGGAGCTCCATCCAGTCTTCTGCCAGTGGAACGCAGCACAGCCCGGCATTCCTTCACGCTTACAGTTCAAATTGAAAACAGCACTTAGAGAGCAGCAGTGCTAACTGCCATCTCCTCTCAGAACTGTCGACTCATTTTAGAGACTCTGTCCTCTTGCTAGAAAAAATAAAACACATTTCTTTTGCTCTTTTTGCTAGGGAATATGAGTAGGTCAAAAAGAATAGCAACAGAGTAGTGGAAAGTCAGTTCCCACAGGCAAAATTAATCCCTTGTTTTTAAAATGGTGACAAAATGAAGACATTACATGATTTTAGCGTCAGGAGATCTTGATTACCACCCAACACAGAGTAAAGGGAGCAGGGTTGTTTATTCTGCGAAACAGGAGTGCCTGTGCAGGGGCTGGAGAGCACACTGTTCCTCCCAGGTGACAAGCCTTCCCCAGTACTAACGGCTCGTTTCGTCCTGTTTCAGTAAAGTAATTTTAGTACTTTGGAACTTTGAAATTTATTCAGGATAACAGTTTTATATTTCCAAGCACAGGTTGTCACTGCCAGAGAAAATAAACTTAATTTTTCAGGTCGTTTTGGGCCACTGTGGCTAGGTTCAGATTTTGTATTGAGTTAGAGCAGAGAAAGAAAGTGGTGTCAGAAATGTTAGATTGAGCATTCTGGAAAGTGGTGTGTGTGTGTGTGTGTGTGTGTGTGTGTGTGTGTGTATGTGTGTGTGTATGTGTATTTGTATGTGCTGTGTGGTAAAGGACTTGCAGTTTTGACACCTTATCATGCAAACTGTGTAATTTATGGGAACATTATTTACTTTAATGCTATGATCCAAAATATTTCATTAGTAAAAATATTTTGAAAACATACCATCTTGAAAAATCTTCATTTTTTGATTTGTGGATAAAAGTTCTTTTGCTGACTGGCTGTAGAAGGTTATAGAGGTCCCTGGGTTCCAAGGAGAAAAAGAGCTACTGGAGGAAGTCGGCCTTGCGCTCATGTGGAGGTGGCCATAATGTGGCATGCACGACTTTATAGCACAAATCCAACACTTACTTACTTATTTACTTATTTATTGCTCAATAAAATGTCTTTATATTGATCTGTTTTTTTTAAATTTAAATCAGACTTATTTATTTTTATGATTTGAAAGTTAAACTTACATGCAATTTTAAGAAGTAATATGGAGTGGCTTTATGGGGTCACATTTGCCAGACTAAAGGGTGGTATTATACCCCGAAGATTGACAGTTGATGCCGTCAGTTCAGAGCAGCGATTCCTCACATTGTCTTTTTTTTTCTTTTTTTTTTTATTGTATATATTCTATATTTACATTTCATTTCCCTTTTTTTTGGTTCCCCACCCCCCTAAGGTCCCACATGCCCCTTTCCCTCCCCCTGCTCCCTCATCCACCCCTTCCCACTTCCCTGTTCTGGTATTCTCCTACACTGATGCTTTGATCCTTTCCAGCACTAGTGTCCATTCCTTTCTTCTTGTCAGACATGACTTGGTATGTGATTTGTGTCTTTGGTGTCCCAAGATTCTAGGCTAATATCCACTTATCAGTGACTGCATACCATGAGTATTCTTTTGAGACTGGGTTACCTCTCTTAGTATGATGTTCTCCAGCTCCATCCATTTCTCTAAGAATTTCATGAATTCATTGTTTCTAATGGCTGAATAGTATTCCATTGTGTATATATACCACATTTTTTGGTATCCATTCCTCCGTTGAGGGACCTCTGGGTTCTTTCCAGCTTCTGGCTATTATAAATAAGGCTGCTATGAACATAGTGGAGCATGTATCCTTATTGCATGCTGGGGAGTCTTCTGGGTATATTCCCAGGAGTGGTATGGCTAGATCCTCCGGAAGTATCACGTCCAGTTTTCTGAGGAACCGCCAGACTGATTTCCAGAGTGGTTGTACTAGCTTGCAGTCCCACCAGCAGTGGAGGAGTGTTCCTCTTTCTCCACATCCTCGCCAACACCTGATGTTTTCTGAGTTTTTAATCCTAGCCATTCTGACAGGTGTGAGGTGAAATCTCAGGGTTGTTTTGATTTGCATTTCTCTAATGACTAATGATGTTGAACATTTTTTAAGGTGTTTCTCAGCCATCCGAATTTCTTCAGGTGAAAAGTCTTTGTTTAGCTCGGTACCCCATTTTTTGATAGGGTTATTTGGTTTTCTGGGGTCTAACTTCTTGAGTTCTTTGTATACATTGGATATTAGCCCTCTGTCGGATGTGGGGTTGGTGAAGATTTTTTCCCAATTTGCTGGTTGCTGATTTGTCCTTTTGACAGTTTTTTGCCTTACAGAAACTTTGTAACTTTATGAGGTCCCATTTGTCTATTCTTGATCTTAGAGCATAACCGATTGGTGTTCTGTTCAGGAATTTTCCCCCTGAGCCAATGTCCTCAAGGGTCTTCCCCAGTTTCTTTTCTATTAGTTTTAGTGTGTCTGGTTTTATGTGGAGGTCCTTGATCCACTTGGAGTTGAGCTTAGTGCAAGGAGATAAGAGTGGATCAATTCTCATTCTTCTGCATGTTGACCTCCAGTTGAGCCAGCACCATTTGTTGAAAAGGCTATCTTTTTTCCACTGGATGTTTCCAGCTCCTTTATCGAATATCAATTGGCCATATATGTGTGGGTTCAATTCTGGGTCTTCAATCCGATTCCATTGATCTACTTCCCTGTCACTGTACCAATACCATGCAGCTTTTAACACTACTGCTCTGTAGTATTGCTTGAGGTCCGGGATATTGATTCCCCCAGAAGTTCGTTTACTGTTGATGATAGTTTTAGCTATCCTGGGTTTTTTGTTATTCCAGATGAATTTGAGAATTGCTCTTTCTAACTCTATAAAGAACTGAATTGGGATTTTGGTGGGGATTGCACCTAACACAATGATTGTGGGGGACCTCAATACTCCCACTATCCTCAGTGGACCGATCAGGAAAACAGAAACTAAATAGGGACATGGAGAAACTCATTGAAACTTTGGACCAATTGTATTTAACAGATATATATATATAGAACATTTCACCCTAAAGCAAAAGACTATACCTTTTTCTCAGCACCTCATGGTACCGTCTCCAAAATCGACCATATAATTGGTCACAAGACAGACCTCAACAAATATAAAAAGATCGAACTAATCCCATGCCTCCTATTGGATCACCATGGAGTAAGAGTGTTCTTCAATAGCAACAAAAACAACAAAAAATCCTCATACACGTGGAGGCTGAACAATATTCTACTCAATGATACCTTAGTCAAGGAAGAAATAAAGAAATCAAAGACTTTTTAGAATTTAATGAAAATGAAGGTACAACATACCCAAATCTATGGGACACAATGAAAGCAGTGCTAAGAGGAAAACTCATAGCCCTGAGTGTCTCCAAAAAGAAACAGGAAAGAGCATACACTAGCAACTTAATGGCACACCTGAAAGCCCTAGAACAAAAAGAAGCTATTTCACCCAGGAGTAGTAGAAGACAGGAAATCATCAAACTCAGGGCTGAAATCAATCAAGTTGAAACAAAGAGAACCATACAAAGAATCAACAAAACCAGGAGCTGGTTCTTTGAAAAAATCAACAAGATAGATAAACCCCTAGCCAGACTTACGAAAGGGCACAGAGGCAGTAATCAAATTAACAAAATTAGAAATGAAAAGGGAGATATAACAACAGAAACTGAGGAAATTCAAAAAATCATCAGATCCTACTACAAAAGCCTATACTCAACACAACTGGAGAATCTGGAGGAAATGGACAATTTCCTAGACAGAAACCAAATAAATTAAATCAGGATCAAATAGATCATCTAAACAGACCCATAACCCCCAAAGAAATAGAAGGGGTCATAGAAAGTTTTCCAACCAAAAAAAGCACAGGACCAGATCGTTTTAGTGCAGAATTCTATCAGACCTTCAAAGAAGTCCTAATCCCAATACTCGTCAAACTATTCCACAAAATAGAAACAGAAGGAACACTACCCAACTCATTCTATGAAGCCACAATTACGCTGATACCAAAACCACAGAAAGATCCAACTAAGAAAGAGAACTACAGGTCAATCTCCCTTATGAATATCGATGCAAAAATACTAAATAAAATACTTGCCAACCGAATCCAAGAACACATCAAAACGATCATTCACCATGATCAAGTTGGCTTCATCCCAGGGATGCAGGGATGGTTCAATATACGGAAATCCATCAACATTGTCTTTTAAAAACTGTTCTCACCCTACCTTTCCCGTTTTTTCATTCCTCCCACCATGCTGTACCTCCTGGTAACTACTGATCTGATCTTCAACGATTTTGTTATTTTAAGAATGTTATATAAATGGACATCACATAATATACAACATTTTGGGTGGTTTTTTTTTTTTTGGTTTTTTTTTTTTTTTTTTTTTTTTTTTTTGGTTTTTCGAGACAGGGTTTCTTTGTGTAGCTCTGGCTGTCCTGGAACTCACTCTGTAGACCAGGCTGGCCTCGAACTCAGAAATCTGCCTGCCTCTGCCTCCCAAGTGCTGGGATTAAAGGCGTGTGCCACCACTGCCTGGCATGGGTGTTATTTTTTTATTAGGCAATATTCAGAATTTATTCAGGCTGTTGTTTGTATCAAGAGTTTCCTTTTTTAATTAATTAATTAATTTTGTTTGTTTGCTTTTTTTTTTTCCAAGATAGAGTTTCTCTGTGTAGCCCTAGCTCTCCTGCACCTCATACAGATCCCCCTGCCTCTGCCTCCTGAGTGCTGGGATTGAAGTCATATTCCACCACCCAGTGAGTTCCTCACTTTTATTACTGGATCTATGCTTTGACTGTGTCAGTTCATTTCATCAGTCACCTTTGGATTGTATATGGACGTTTCCCAGTTTTTGGCTAGCACATATAAGGTATTTCCATGAATATGTGTTTTTATTTTTGTAATGTAAATACACAATGATGTGTGGTAGGTTTATTTTTTAAGAGATGGTAAGTTGCTTCTCATACCATTTTATGCTCTCACGTCAGTATATGTGTGATTCACTTTTCCACATCTTTACCAGCACTTGAGGATGGCAGTAGGAATAGTGATTCCACTGGAATCTTCATTTGTATTTTCTTAAAATCTAGTTCTAAAAATATCAAACCTCTTTTCATATGCTCATTTGGTATTTGGTTAGTGTTAACTGTCAGTTTAATACAATGTGGAGTGGCATGGGAGATGGACTTCTGAGCATGCCTGAAGGGCAGGCATTACCTTGATTGAGTGGATGTGGGGAGACCTTGTGGGTAGCACCGTTCCCTCCCCGGGATCCTGGACGGTATGGAGGAGGAGAGCTGACCAAAGGCAGCGTGCATTCAACACTCTCTGCTTCCTGATGATGGTTAAAATGTTCATGACAGGATGCATTGTACTGTTGAACTTCAAGCCAGAATAAACTCTTCCTCCTCTAAGTTACTTTTCTCAGACTATTTTACTATTTTACCATGGCAACAGGAAAAGAAATTACTAGCATCTGTGTGTCTTTTTAGATATAACATTGTATTCTTTACTCATCTTCTAATTATTGTTTAAAAATTGTTGAACTTTCAGAATTCTTTATATACTTTAGCTACTGGCCATGTATGTGGTCTGAAAATACTTTCTCCAGATATGTAGCTTGTATTTTTTTTTAAAAATATTTTCACAGGTGTGAATCATTTTAAAAAGCAAAGATGTTAATTCTGTTGAAGCCCAGGTTGTGAATATTTCCACTTCCAGATCATGCTTTTTATATCAAGTTGTCCTGGTGAGCTGTTATTGTCAACTCGACACACTCTAGAGTTATCTAAGAACATGGAACCTTGATTGAGGAATTGCCCAGATAGGACTGACCTGTAAGAGATTTTGTTGTATAGTATAGGTTCCACCCCACACCCATTTTGGTTTACTGATCTTAGATGGAATCTAATATAGACATCCTCACCCAGATGATGTGCAGAGAATGAGAAACCTTGCAATTAATCCTAAATGGGGCGTCCTCATCAAGTGGTTAACTTCTTGAGACTGAAATTTTTTGTTTGCTGGCATCTCTAGAGTTGGATTGCTAGATAGATACTGCTTAACTTGGATTTTATTGTGGAAATTTTTTTATTAATCTCTTTCTTTTTATCTATCTAGTTAGTTATCTGTGATAGTTTTGCTGGGTATAATAGTCTAGGCTGGTATCTGTGGTCTCTTAGATTTTGTCAAATATCCATACAGGCTTTTTTTTTTTTTTGGCCCTTAAAGTCTCCTTTGAGAAGTAGAGTGTTACCTTAACAGTTTTGTAGCTTTTAATATAGCTTGTTACTTGTAGCTTCTAATATTCTTTCTTTGTTCTGTATGTTTGGGGTCTTGTTTATTATGTGTCAGTAATTTCTTTGCTGGTCCTGTTTTTCTTTTTTTTTTTTCTCTGTATAATTGTACTTTAATAGGCATCTTCTTTACATTAGGGACATTTTCTTCTTTGATTTTGTTGAAAATATTTTCTGTGCCTTTGCCCTAGGTTTTTCTTCTGTCCTGTATTCCTTTATTTGTAAATTTGTTCTTTTAAATATCTTAGATATCCTGGATGTTTTGTGCCTGGATTTATTTGTTTGTTTGTTTGTTTTAGGTTTAACATTATCTTTGGCTGAGGTATCCATTTCTGGTACCTTGTCTTTAATGCCTGAGATTCTTTCTTCCATTTTTGGTACTCTATGAGTGAGGCTTACTTCTGAGGTTTCTGTTTGACTTTCTAAATTGTTCATTTCTAGTTTTATCTCAGTTTGAGTTTTCTTTAGTAATTCTATTTCTTTGTTAAATTTTGCCTTCATGTTTTGAATAGTTTTTATTATTTCATTCTACTGTATTTTCATAGACTTCATTAAGGGATTAACTTATTGCCTCTTTAAGGTCCTTGAACATACTCATAATTGCTATTTTGAAGTCCTTGTTTTGGGGTTCAGCTGTATTGCATCTCTCAGGGCCCACTGTAGTAGGGTTACTGGGATCTAGTGCAGACATTGTCCTGGCTGTTATTGTGTTTTTGCCCTTGGTGTCTAGGCATCTAAGGTTGGGATGATTGAGATAATTTTAGGTGTTAATATCTGGTCTTGCCTTTGTTTGGTAGGTGTTCTGTTCCTTGATCTCTTTGACCTCCCTGGATCTTAGGAAAGTGTGATAGATGTCAACTACCTGGTAGTGAGTGGTTCTGCAGGCCCATGGGTGGCAGAGAGGAAGAAAGATGAGCTGGGAGAAAAGGCCGAGATGAACTTCAAGAAAGAGCTAAGGGGACCTTGTTCACACCTAGAGGCAGGGTCCCCTGGGAGCTGGAGGTGTAGTGTGACAAGGAGATACTACAAATAGGTTGTAGGAAGATAAAGAATTGTCTGGAGAGCTAGGGATGAAAGGGCTAGGGGACTCTGGGCCTGAACCAAGAGTTGGGGTCTCCAGAGGTGGGAGGAGGGGCATCTGTAAGCAGGTTATCATCATAAGGTTGAGGATGAGAATGGATAGAAAGGGTGAGAAGGATAATGTAATTCACTTACCCCAGTTCCTGCCAGATGTGACCATGGGGACCCCATGGAGAGTGTTTCTAGGTATCAGTAGCTGATGAAAAGTGGTGTGGGTGGAGGGTGGGGAGGAAAGCTGAGTCCTCTGTGGAGTCCCCAGGGAATGAAGGTATGGAGAGGCTCCAGCAAGCAATCTGTAAAGGGCTGGGCTTGGAGAGATAATAGTGAGAGCAGGCAGAAGAATCGAGTTTCTCTACCCAAGTCTGGGTCCAGTGTGTCAGCTGGAGATCTTAAGTAGACAGTGTCTCTAGGTATATTTTATTTTAACTACTTTTGAGTCATTTACATAAACCTATGAGCACAGCATGTCTTTATAATTCCCATATAGCTCAGGATAGCTATGAATGTAGCCCAACACAAAACTGTAAACTTACTTAAAATGTTATGGAAAAAATTCCAGTTTTTTTTCTTTGTAAGTCAGTTGTGCATTTCTCAAACATGAACTTTGTAGAAGACCACTTTGTATCACAGATAGCATTCAATTTATTCAATCAGCATGTTGTGGTTTTCACCATGTAATCCTGTCCACATTTTGAACAACATTTGATATGTGTGGCTCTACCTTATGCTGCTAATCCTTCCAGCATTGTATTGAATAAAGGCAATGAGAATGGACAGCTTTGTCTTCTTCCAGTCTAAGGGACAAGCGGGCATCCATCACTATCATATCACCATTACCATCATCAAGTGTAATGCCGTTGTGAGGTCCTTTTATCCTATGTTATTAAATTTATTATAAAGTTGAATTAATAAAGAGGAGTGATCCTGATTGGTTTAGGAAATGGTTTGTCTGGCTAATGGTTGCAAAGACCCACTGTCTTATCTAAAAAATTTTCTGCCAATTTGGCTGAAATTTGCTATACACCCATGTTTTTTGATAAAGGCATTCATATTTTAATTCCATTTAGTTTATTTATTGTGTTCCATGGCAGTTGTGCATGTGCCATGGTATGTGTGGAAACAGGAGGACAGCTGTCAGTAGTTGGTCCTTTCCTTCTACTATGTGGTCCTGGGAATCAAACTTAGAGCTTCAGACTCTCCACAAAGTATCTGAGAACGTTAACATTTTGTACTGCTTATACCTTTGTCTAAAGTTTGTTTCCTTTCTCTACACAAGCAAAAAATAGAAAGGGCAGTGATGTGGTAGATTTAAGAGGAAAAGGAAAGGAGGCCAAGCTCTTGGAGCAAGGAATGCTCCATTGGCAGCAGGAGGCTGCGAGGTGTTTCTGTTCGGGACCGCTGACAAAGGTTTAAGCTTAATTTACTTCTTAAAAGTTATCATGATTTTTTTATTAAATAACTATAATTTTAGGAGTACAAACACTACATTTAAGGAGGTCATATATTGTATATATTTTGAGTGGTTCTGTATCCATTCGGTGTACTCCACTTGTTAATGCTTCCTCCAGCAGAGGAGGCAGAAACTTCCTGGTAATGATGTCCCCCTTGTCTAGGAATGACAGGAATTATTTTTTGAAAATAAAATGATAGAACACTGAGTTAGAAGAAGTAAGCACAAATCATAATTAACAACAAATAGATAACTGACTTCATTTGGATCAGTATGGATAATTGCAATATCTCATAACGTCTCCAGCTTCAGAAAAGTGTCCCAAGCAATTAAGTCCACACAGACACTAAGAATTGAAAAAGTTATATAATTTCTGTTACAGTTTGTGTTTAGAAAACTTTATAATTGAACAAAACTGAGAATCTATGTGCCATATATGTATTTAGTAGATAATTCAGGGATTTTGGTTATACTTGGCCCAGTTTGGAGACCATTCTATTAGGTCTATTATTATTTTATTATTTTGTTTCCAGATCACAATGACTATCATATTTTTTCCTTAATGAACATTTAGAGAACCTCAAAAATGCACTGCTTTACTTATTTTAGCTTTTCATTTCTTTATTTTTTTTTTTTTATGATGAATGGGAAATACTGGTTTCAAGGAATAAGTAGTGTAAAGGAAAAAGTATAAAACATCTGGGCAAAGATCCTGAGGTGCACGTAGGACATTCAGCTGTCAAGAGGGACTGAAGTGAGGAACTGGAAGGCCATCAGGTGTGGGACACAAGCTTTTCCCACCATTGTTTCTTTCCAATAGAACCATAATTTCTTAAACTCAGCTAATTAATTAATTCTGTACCACACACACTTTATAGTTGCTAAGAACACCTAACTGCCTAACTCTTCAGTACTTTCAGAACTAGTTGGCATATTCCTGTCTAGAGGTTGGTTCTTCTGTGTCTAGTATCTAACTTGAGGCTATCGGTCAACCATAGGTAGGGTAGATGGGTAGACAAAGTCACATTACTAAATAGCAGTATGCACACACTTAAATAGGCATTAATTAACATGGTATTAGAACAAAAAATTGCTAAAGTATGGAAGAGTGGTGCAGGCTCAGGTTCTACTACAAAGTATTGCTAACATTGTGACTAATAGCATGCTTGAGTCCTTTCTTGTTCTGTTCTTTATTAATGGCCACACCGAACCATTCAGTTCTAGACATCATGCTGGGAAACACCTAGGACAAGTCAGAGCAAGCTAGAATGAGATGAAGACTAGAAAGCTTGTTATGTGTGAAGGAACTGGAGGTGGTTATGTGAGGAAGAGGAAATATGGCATGTCCCTGATGACTGTTAGACGACACATGCAGTCTTCAGCTCTTAGAATGAGCTCTGTGTGAGAGACCAGGTTGTTTTGTGTGGTTACTGAGGCTTGTTGATGTTGTGGGGAGTGATGGGATGAACATGAGAGGGTTTCCTAGGAGACAGAACTGGCAGAGAGTGGAATAGGCCGCATTGGAGAGTTTCTCATCCTTTGGGATGTCAGGATAGAAGCTGAACAATATGTCTCAGTCAGAGTAGACCCAAAGAACACATCTAAAGCTTAAACCAAATCATTCATGATTTCTTTGAAACCTATTTTTATAAATCTATACATTTAGTATCAGTGGCAGAGGATTGACATACTCATTCACCATTGTATTCTGGCCTTTGATTTGAAATTGTTAACATTTAAGTGAGACACTTTTATTTTAAAACAGTTTTACTTGCTTGTTCCAAGTGACACTTATGCAATGGAGTTGATAAGTACTATAACATAGTTACAAGAACACTTGCTACCTCCTTGTACTATAACAGATACAGGGACACTATCTACCTGCTTGTGCTATATCAGTTACAGGGACACTCTCTCCCTCCTGTGCTATATCATTTACAGGAGCACTTTCTACCACATCAAGGAAGGCTGTATTAAGAAGAAACACTTTGACCACATGTGGTATGCAGCTTTCAATCCTAGTACTGGAGACAATCGGCAGAAGGATAGTGGGTTGTAGGCCAAATTCCGAGCCATGCGGAGACACATTTTTAAAAAAGTCCTTATTGAATAATCTAAGAATTAATTTCACTTTGGCACCCTGGAGCTCCCTTACCTTTATGAAAAGCTAATCAAATATAGGCTATCAGGGATTATTTATTTTTAATACAAAAAAGGGTCTTTTTCCTGTCTTGCTTTTCACTGCCTTCATTTTGACCAGAGCCATACACACTTTGTCTGAAGGACATGAGAACCAATATGCCCATGGTAGGTAAGTGGCACATAAATACATAAGTATCGCTTTTTAAAGGGACTTGGTTTAGTTTTAACATTCTCACCGTTTAGCTAGCCATGGAACTGCAGGAGTCTCAGTTTTAACCTATAATATGAAGAAAGCAAAAAAGAGAGTAAGTTCAAATGCTTTTTCAATTGTAGGTTTGGACAGAATGTTAAATTCTATAAAAATCTTTAAATATTGAAGCTGAGTAAAAGCATAGAGTTCGTTTGGTTCAGTACCATAATTTTATAAATGGGTGAAATGAGATCTGAAGGTCAGAGCATCAGCGGCTCTCGGCCCCTCATGTGGCGGCCCTGCTCTACAGTTCCTCTTGCTGTGGTGGCCCTCAGCCGTAAAGTGTTTCCATTGCCACTTCATAGCTGTAACTTTGCTACTGTGATGAACTGTAAATATCTGATATGCCACCACTGTGAAAGGGTCATTTGACCCCCAAGGGTGTCATGACCTGCAGGTTGAGAGGTGCTGATCTAGACGGTCATAGTGTTGGCAGCAGAAGCTCATGGGTTCCGATATTAGAGACAGAACTCAGAGCTAAAGGTGTAAAGATGCTCTCAACATTTTTAGTTTTATCTTGTGAAGGATATTTTAAGAGTAAATATTTCTTAGCTATACCACGGAGAAATCATTTCTTTGAGAAACTTTTCTCTTTCTAAGATTTTTGTGTTGGTTTTAAACACTTTAACCAAGTGTAGGCAGCGCCATAATGACTAGTCAGCGGTATAGCTGACTATGTATTTTCTGTGTCTCCACAACATGATTGCATAACAGCTTTGTCTTTCACAATTAAAAACATAAATTTCAATAAATACATGTTCTGTTTCCTAGATGTCTCCTGAAGAAACAGTTTGTAAATACTGCGGTGTCAGCTATCTAATTCTTCATGAATTTAAAGCTATGGAAGAAAAGCTGAAAGCAGTGCAAGAAGAAATGAGATTTTATCAAGGAAGTGTGGATCGAGAAAAGAGACTTCAAGAAAAGCTGCAGTCTCTTAGGCAGGAGTTTGAACAATATAAAACTGACAACGCGTCCAAGAAGGAAAGGTCGGAGTATGTTTCCTATGTCTAATTTATTTCAAGGCAAACAGTAGATCTGGGTAGCATGGTGAAACATGCCTGTGAGTCCAGTAGTCGGGTCTGGCTAGAAGCCCTGAGAATTCCAGGCTGGCTATATGTTTCTATATCCTTTGCTGTGCCGTTGTTTATCTTTAGTATAAGTAAATTTCTGCTGTATTTGTGGCTTAGTATCTTTGATATTTAACAGTAAATAAAATAGTGTGTTCTATGACTTTGTCAAATGTATGTGCTGGGATTGTTGTACATTAATGCACACACCTTGATCTTTTCTGGGGCACTGGTTTTGTTTTTTATTTATTTTACAGATATGCCATCATCATTTCACTTTTCAATATTGATACTATTTCTATTTATTATTATAGGTACTATTTATACTTATGTGCCTTTGAACATGTTTTTCCATAGAATCAGTTCTCAGAAACAAAAATAACAAAGGTAAATTCCAGTGTATAATTTTGATGATTATTAAGCCAAAATGTTCTTTGAGAAGACAGCATTATGTTTGATCAAGTATTTAGAAATTGTTTATGTTTTACGGCTTTTAAATATCAACATCCTTTTTTTTTTTGTCTCCTGCGTGAAAACAAAGTTTCCTCCTGGACATTTAGTTTATATCTCTTTTTGTTAATGAAAGAGAGCCTTTTATAAAGTGCGGAGATTGGATATTTATTCTGGCGATTACCTGCACATATGAAGTGTCCAGTTTTCTGTTGAGTCATGTGTTTACAGGAATTTTATTGTTTTGAGGCTGGGTGTCATGTAACAAAGGGTGATCTTGAACTTCTGATCCTCCTGCCTCTACTTCCTAGTGCCAGCAGGTATCACCAGGTTCATGTGTTGCTGGGGAATCAAACCCAGGGCTCTGTATGCCAGGCAAGTACTCCACCAGCTAGCTGTATCTCCAGTCTATGGGGTTTCTAATATAATGCTGTTCTTGTACTTTATATGTGTTAATGTTTTTTCATGGTTGATTATTGTTTTGCCTTGTCTTATAATTGTTGTTGTATGTTTTTCATTTTTAATATTTTCATACTGTGCCAAATTCTGCCAAGGCCTGTGTGATGATACACAGCCTCAGCACAAAGGAGTTCATTGGAAGAACATGCGATGACAACCTGTTGAAATAAAGGAAAATTCAGGTCCTCTGCATTTGTAAAGGATGGGAAACAGAGCCTGTTTAAGTCTTTTCCAGTAAACACGCCTGCAGCCCACTCTCCTTCCTTGTACCATTCTCTTCAAATCTGAGCACGCATTAGAGTCTTGTGGTTTCTTTGAGTTTGTGACCATCCTGATCCCCACCTCTGCAGCCTGAGGAAGGGAAGAGCCGTGGTCATCAGTTCTATGAAGACTTTTATAACAAAGGAAGAGAGATCACTAAGAGAAATTAGATTTATGTTATCAGAAGGGGAAATGTCAATCTGATAAGTAAAGCATCCAGTACTGGAAAGAAAAATAGCAACAATCCCAATTTAAAGAAAGAAAGTTTTTCTTTCCCGAGGAAAGAAAAAACTGTATGACATTACTTAAAGTATTGCTTTAGAGTTAGCTGCTTGGTCTGTTTGCAGTGAATTTTTATATATGATGTGAGGTAGATTTTTAATGTCGTGTTTTTCTTGTTTTCCAAATGTCTGCTTGGTTACCCTGACGTCTTTGATTAAATAGTCCTCCTTTGTCCCTGACGTGAGGTGCAGGTGACACATTTCTCGTTTAATTTGGACCCTCTGTTTGGTGCTAGCGGTTCACTGCCTCCCAGTCACTCAGCACCCCACATAAGTGCTTCATCCTTAGGACAGCCTCACTCTGATACTTTGCTGGACAAGTCTCCCCCCCACTTTCTTTTTTAATGTAGTGTGTCTTCTAGAATTCTAGAATCAGTTATTAGATTTTATGTTAAGATTTAGACTGAGGCTGCATTTACTTTCTTAGAGTAATTAAATATCTTCAGATTTGATATTTTTATAAAAACCTTCCTATTTCCCCTCTAATTATTGTTGTTCTTAAACTTCTCAACAAAATGTTATAGTTTTTATACATTTGTTTAATTCTTGTCAATAAAAATTTATGTTTACACATTTGTATGTAATTAATGCTATGGGGGAATGAGATATTTTTCTTCATGGTGTGTTCTAATATTTTTGAATGCAAGTAATTTTTATACATTGATTACATATCTAGCTCCTTTTCTTAGTTTTATTAGCTGTCTGTTTTCAGTTGGTTTTCTTGAAGATATATAATATGCACAAACGCCATCACATCGTATCCAGGGCAGTCTTTCCTTTGATTTCATGGCTCTTCTTCCCTGCCCCTCCCTCTGGCTTCCTTAGGCTGAAGTGGCACTGCACGGGTGAGTGCTAAACTCCCTCTCAGGTGCGGGGCGGGGCGTGTGCCTTCCTTCTCACCCAGTGTGGACTCTGCTGTGTTCCTGCGCTATGGATTTTTTTTTTAAAGATTCTGTTTATCAAATGAGACATTCCTCTGTCCCTGCTTTTTAAGGTTTAAATCAAGAACGGTTACTACACTATTGAGAACTATTTGTTCCTTTGCCTTTTGTATGTTTGTATGTTGGAGGAATCATGATCTCCCCATCTATGCTGGTTAGTGGGTTTTTTTTTGTTTGTTTGTTTTTGTTGTTGTTGTTGTTGTTGTTGTTGTTGTTGTTTTGTGAACCTGAAGACAAAATAGGGAACTAAAACTGAGAAGATGTCCCCATCAGAATAGCTTGTTAGGCAAGCCTCTTAGGCAGTTTCTCACTGATGATTGATGAGGAGAACCCAGCCCACAGTGGGTGGTGCCTCCAGAGCCGATGGTGTGGGCTGTGTAGAAAGCAGGCTGAGCAAGTAGTAAGCACGGGTAAGCCTTCTTGGCCTCGGCTTCAGTGCTTGCTTCCGGGTTCCTGCCTTGAGTTCCTGCCCTGACTTCCCTCCATAATGGACTCAACTATATAACCTGTAAGCTGAGGTAAACCCTTTTCCTCCCCAAGTCGCTTTTTGTCATAGTCTTCATCACAGGACTAGAAAGCAAACTAGAACTGTGTGTTTTCTAGCATCTCCTATAGACCATGTCGGCTTCACGATGTAAAACAAGCACGACTGAACTCCTGGTCTTCCTCCTGCCTCCCATGCCTGGGTTTAACTTGTTAGTGCAGTTAATAAAAACATCTTTCCTAGTAAAAAGCTAAAGCAAAAAGCATTTTGATCTGGCATATTTCAGGGTTTCCTAAATTTTGTATGTTTTCCCTTTGTATAATATATATATATGCTTATGTGTGCTGGGGACCAAATATATGTATACACAATTTGTATATACACAAATATATACAAAATATATTTTATTATATATTTTAAATATATATAAACTGTCATAGATTTAAGTACTTTGTAATAGTTTTCTGAGGATAGTCACTTAGATATATTCATTTCTGTGAGCATAGTAAGTGTAAAAACATCACTTTCCATGAGAGTTAAATTGAAAGTTAAAAAAATATATAGGGCTGGAGAAATGGCTCACCAGTTAAGAGCATTGACTGCTCCTCCAAAGTTCCTGAGTTCAATTCCAAGCACCAACATGGTGGCTCACAACCATCTGTAATGGGATCTGATGCCCTTTTTTTGTATGTCTAAAAACAGCTACAGTGTAGCCATATAAATATAATAAATAAATAAATAAATAATACTGAGCGTGGTAGTATATGCCTTTAATCCCAGTGCAAGTGGGGGATGCAATGAAACTACTAAACTAGAGGACTAGACTGTTAAGGCTATCTCTCAGCTGCAAAGAACAGCAAAAACCTGGAGGAGATGTTGTGGCAGTGGTGTGTGTGTGTGGGGGGGGGCGGTGATGGTGTTGGTTGTATGGGAGCCAGAACAGCCTGGAGACTAGCAGGAGGACTTTGATTTGTTGCAGGCTTGTTCACGTTCGTCAGGAGCTATATCCCCACTTGCCAGAGGTAGTAGGGAGCAGATAACAGAAATAGTGGGTTTTCCTGACAAACAGAAGCCAGCTTTACAGGATTTCCGAGGGATGCTGGAGCAGTCCTTCTGTTTACTGCGTCAGAGTCCAGAGCTGAGCCAGGCTGTCCTTTAGGACATCATCGGCAGCAGTGTTAGAGGGTCACTTCGGTCCTAACTTCGGCACTAGGGAGGCAGAGGCAGGCAGATATTTGTGCGTTTGAGGCCGGCCTGGTCCTTTATAGTGAATTCTAGTATAACCAGGGGTATGTAGAGAGACACCCCCCCCAAAAAAAATAATTTAAAGTAATTGCTTATGCTAGTAGGGATATCTAAAAGTTTATGAATAATTTTGTTTTCCTGAGAGAGTGCTGACTTAATTTTCTAGTATTTTAAATAGCTTTCTGTATGTATTTATAGGTGAAGCTGTTCTATAGCTTTCTCATGGTATAGAGACTAGCATATGTCACACTCTTACAAGGTCCATGCTCTGTGTAGTCCAGGCAGCCCTTAAACTGGCAGTTGCCTGCGGTGGCCAACCCAGGAGTTAACAGGCCTGCACCACCATGCAGTCTGCACCGACCGATTAACTCACTCAAGAATTGCCTGTTCCCATTTCACAAACATGTTAGTGGAAAAATGTGTCTTCTCTGGGTAGAAAGTCTATGATGGCCCACTTTGTTTCCTCTACCATTACTGCTTTTTATTGATTTTTGGCCCCTTCTTATGTTAATTTTAGAAATTATTATTTTTCTAAATAATTAAACATGCTGGTATTTCAAGATCCTTCATGTTTATCAAGATCCTTCATATTATAGTTTTTTTAAAATTTTCTTTTTTAAAAACCAAAATTGAGTTTAGGGCTTTGTGAATTTAGGCAAGTACATGCTTTACCACTGAGCCCAGTTTTGGTTATGCGCTCAATTTTAAACAGTGTGTCTATGTTCTTATTGTTGAGTTTCAATAGTTGGTTATATATTTTAGGAAATGTAGAAGCCCTATATCAGATATGGTGTGCTAATATTTTCTTCCATTATGTGGCTTCTTTTCACTTTCTATCTTGCTTTTGTAAATTTTAATTTAATAAAGTCCAAACTATAAAATCTAATACGTAAGCTGACTATACTAGGTTGCCAGTGGGCTAGAATGCTGTTATATCTGGTAAATTCTGCCGCTTCAAATCGTCGTGGAGGAGCCAGCTGATCACAGCTGCTGTGGATTTCAGAGAATTGAAGAGCCACGTTATCTGGTTATTGATCAGAATACTTCTGTTTAGGATTTCATTATAGGCTTATAAGCCTTAACTTCCAATTTAGGGATAATTATATATTCACACACATTTGTAAGAAAGAACCGAGAGCCTGTATTCTCTACCAAATTTCCATGGTAGTCCCTTGTAGGGACTACCCCTTTGAGTGGAATCGTATGACTGGCTCTTTTGTTATTGTTTCGCAGATCTCTAAAGTGCCCCCCCCCTACACACACACACATACATACACACACACACACACACACACACACACACACACACTTGGTAACGTTTTGCTGATTCCATTCTTTGCCATTCCTTCAGCACTGGTGTGGGTGTGTGGGTGGAGGTGCAGGTCCATCCCCGGCAACCTGACAGTTCTTTTCAGAGACCTTTCTTCAGGTAAATCCAACCTGTGGCTTCACGGCAGAAATGAATTTCAGGGTGAGCCGGCATGGAGCAGAGCTGGAGTTTATGAAAGCACATTTTACATGTAGGTCTTGAGTGCTGGGACTGCTAGGAAGAGTGAAGAGAAGGGAGAGTGGCGCACCGGGAGAGCGTCAGGGAGAGCCACTCGCCTAACTCTGCTGAGTTCTGAAGCTGTTATCTTGAAAGCGTTGCTAAGGAATGCAAGTGAGTTCACAGGGTGGCTCCTGATATGAGAAAGAAAAAATAAATTAAAAAAAAAAAAAAAAAAGGAAGGACAGGACTGCTCCTAGGTATGTAGGAGGAGAAAGTTTATTGTAGATAAAAGGAGAGCATAGCCAGAGGCAGGGACATCTTAAAGAGTCCAGAGCTGAACTGACCCTGAGCCATGTGAGGAGGGGGAGGGGTGGGGGAGGGGAAGAGGAACCTGGTTCAGCAGCCAAGGGGGCACAGGTAAGAAAGGAGCAGTTTGGATTATACAGGGAAGAGCCTCTGGCAGCCCAGCCCCTGGGCTAGGCGGTTGGGGTGGGGGAGGGTGCGAGGGCTGGTACGGCCTCCAACCCTGGTAACTGCTAAAGGATGCTAGAAGACTCGGCAGCCAGATATGCTTTGATATGTTAAGTAGGCACCTGAGTCATTTGTCTCAGGGTTTGAGATTTAACCTGCAGACAGGATTACCATTGATAAACTGGAACTCTTCTTCAGAATGCAGGAAGTTAGAGTATCTTTAAATAAAACTTAACAGTTCTGGAGATTCCCAGGAAACATTTGGGTGAGGAGTGAAACTACTCAAGGAATATCCATCAGGCTGGGAGCTCTACTTATTGCTAGGTTAGCATCTTAATTTTAACATAGAAATACTTGCCTTTATGTTGGTAGCTTATGGGCAGACGTTAGCTGTGCTGAGATACTTGATTCTTAGCTGGCAGGAAGAAGCTTCAGCCCAACCATAGCCGCCTCCCTTGCCATCCTATGAAACCATAGGGTGGAGAGGTAGAATTTTTCAGTTGTGTTTAGCCAGAGTAAGGTAGGTATTGCTAAAAATGTCTTCTGTGGTCAGCCGCCCTTTTCTCAGTTAGCTTTCTTCTCTGTGGCCATGGGCAGTTCTGGGCAGGAAACCTGTGCAGCACTGTGTGTGAAGAGGAGGGGCAAAGGGAAGCCAGAAACTTCAATTCAGCGGTTCTCAGGCTCCATCTGCTTCCTTCCTACCTTTCAGCCTTGCTGTTGTTGAAGTTTTCAGATGCAAGAGAAAACAGAGATACTCCTCAATAAAACCCTGAGGATTTTTTTTTTAGTCAAATTAAGTTTTGCTTTCAGAAACTTGAAATGTTAAAATAATAATAATAGTAATGTGCTATGCCATAGTTGTTGCTATCATAAAGACAAAGCAGATATGCCTATTGCATAAGTACTGCACGTGTGTGTGTGTGTGTGTGTGTGTGTGCGTTTGTGTACATATCCCCTCCTCCCCATGAGGGAAAGAAGGGAGCTCAGTGGAAAGAAGGAACCAGCAAGGGAGTATAGGGAGTATAAGGAGTTGTCTTAGTTTCTTTTCTGTTACTGTGTAGATTACTCTGATAAAAGGAACTTAGGTTAGCTCTCTGTTCAAGGTGCAGTCTTACTCACATTACATCTATATCAGAAATAGAGAGGGATAGCTGTAAGCTAGTGCTCAGCTTGTATTCTCCATTTCACACAGTCCAGGTAGGTCCCTTGCTGAAGAAATGGTCCTACCCACAGTCATGTCTTCCCATGTCAAAATCAAAATCAATATAATTCCCCACAAGCCGGCCCAGTGACCCATCTCCCAGAAAATTTTAGATTTGAACAAGGGGTAAATATGGTCATAGTATATTTTATCCATGTTTGTAATTACTAAATACCATTGTATCTGAAAAAAATCCATTTTTAAATCAAAACTCTTAAAATATCAAAAATGCTTTAATCATAGTTGGCAGTTATCATGTTAGGTAAACTTTAAGTGAAGTAAAGCAGTTAGCCCAAGAAAATTACACAGGACTGTACCAACTGTCCAGAGCCAGACTAAACCCACAGTTTGGGAGCACATTAACATAGGGACACTTTTAAGTTTAAAGGCAGAAAGAACGAGAAGAGCTATGCATATATGACGTTAGATACCGTGAACTGTAGTCACAGCAGCTGCCCTGTGTGAGTGGAACCTTGTCCTCTGCTACCAAGCCCTCTCAGCCCCTGCACCCAGGCTTGTGCTCTCTGTATTTCTGAAATACCTTTTGGTAGTTAAGGGACAGACATGTACACATGACGGGACAACTCATTTGGAACATTCAAGGGCATAGAACACAGAACTGATACAGAACTTTAGTTCTTACAGGGTAGGTTCTAAGAGAACCATTTCAAATCTCTGGTCATCCTTCTGTAGTGCAAGGTGAGAATCTGCAGGAAAATGCACACTAGCACCGGCTGGTGTACGGCCACGCTTATACAGTTGGGAGCCATCTAGAAAAGAATTCATTCCTTTTGTGTTGCTCAAAACTTATTCCAGTAGACACATGACCATAAGAACATAATTTAAACCTAGAAATGTATATCACATTTTTATTCTAGGCATATAAATATGAACCTATTGTATTTATATTAGCATTCTGCATCTCATGAACTTTGAGGAAACTAAATATGTTTTATTTCTATTCTGTAGTTCTCAGGTCAGCTGACCCTTTATTAGTTCTTAGTCCCCGTCCCATGTCATCCACAGGTTGTGCTCCTGAGTCCAGAGGCAGAGAATGTACTGTCCTCTTTGGTTCCTTCTCTTGGGGGCACATCTGAACAATAAGCAGAAAGTGGCAGGTCTTTTTATGATCAGTATAAATAAAGTTTACATGGGTTTCCCCATCACCAGCTCTAGCAAGATTATGCAGACTGATATTTATTCACCAATATTGATAGACCTATATATACATGTATATATTCTATTACTGGTATAACTGTGAAAGCTCTTCTCAGGATGGTAATGATGTTACTATAGCAACATGGTTATCAAAATAAACATTTTCCCCTCTACATCTGTCTTTTTATTCTTTTATCCCTCAAACTTTTAAAATCAACAGTATTTTATATTTTTATATTTTATATTTGTATTTATATTTTTTTACCTTGGATTTCTCTTATTTAACCTTAATTATTATCACACAAAATGTAATTTTTATTAGGCTGAGTCCTACAACTTCTATTCGGTTAAGTCTATTTTCGTCTGAGCACACGGTAGAAGGGAATCCGCACAGCGTGAGGTCAGTAGTGCAGGCTCTGCCTTTGCCTAGGCTCGAGATTTGCTTACTAATCTTTCTGGGCCTTGATTTCTTCATGTGCAGAATTGTCAAAGAATAGACCATTTCACAGAAATGGAAGGCAGATGGCTTAATGCTTGGGGAATTCTCACTCCTCTCTTTGTCCTCTCTGCATTTTCTTAAGGTTAATAGCATGGCGTCTGCTGGTATGAATGAAGAATGTCTCTCATAGGCACAGGTATTTGAACACTTGGTTCCAGTTGGCGATGCTGTTTAGGGAGGTTTAGGAGATGTGGGCTTACTGGAGGAGCTCCAGTGTTGAGAATTTAAATTCCTGATACATGGCTTCTGGTTTACTCGCTCGGCTTCCTGCTTGCAGCTGAGGACATAGACTCTCAGATCCATGCTCTGATGACTACCTGTCACTTGTTACTGTGCCTGTCCACCATGATGACCCTCGTCTATCTGGAACCGTAGCCCAAATAAACTATTCCTTGTCTTGGCCATGGTGTTAACATGTCAGCAATAGAAAAGCGACTAATATACTGTCTTTCCACTATTGATAGTATTACTTCCATACATACTTTCATTATTCAAACATACAATGATGTCATGAGGAAAGTTCCCGGGTCTAGAAATATATAGATATCAGTGTTGATTGGTGAGACTCTGCCTAGGGTAGCACACTTTTCACATTGTGATGTTGTCACTTATCTAATCAGTGCCATACACACACACATACACAGACACACACATAATATATATTATGGTATATAATATATGTATACTATAAAACACATGTTTATCTTATAGTATACATAGATACGTATATATGTATGCACACAACACACGCAAATATGTATAGCTAGTCACTTCAGGAAACTGGTAAAACATCTCAGCTTCAGGCCTGTACTATACCTGTTGCACTTGCGAGGCTGTTCTGCTCTGCTGTTTCTCTGCACTGATGTGTCCAGCCCCATGTCACATTAGTCTCACTCCAGCTCTCAGTTCTTGTGGGAACTGTGTCTAGGAGGGGACAGCACCTCCCCGGCAGCTGCTGATGACTCCAGTCTGGCAAGCAGTGCAGTGTGGTTGGGCTTGAATTGGCGGCCATGACTGGCTATATTTCCACAGAGACAATCGTAGGCCTCACTTGGACCTGCTTTTCTCTGTCACCCGTTTTTATCTTCCCATGCTGTTCTGCCATCCTCGTGTTCCTGATACTATTCAGCTTTTCCTCTCATGGAAATACAGCCTGGTCTTTTTTATCCTGATTTTTTTTTTTAAAGATTTTTAAAATTTATTTTATGTATGAGTACACTGTCACTGTTCACAGACACACCAGAAGAGGGCATCGAATCCCATTTCAGAGGGTTGTGAGCCACCATGTGGTTGCTGGGAATTGAACTCAGGACCTCTGGAAGAGCAGTCAGTGCTCTTAACCTCCGAGCCATCTCTCCAGCCCTTATCCTGACTTTCCATTTCCTGGTGTTTTAGTTACTTTTCCTGTGGTTTTGATAAGATACAAAAGCAACTTTAGGGAGAAGGGTTTATTATTTATTGGCTTGTGGTTTGGGAGTGGAGTCCACGGTGGTGGGAGGTCCTGGTGGCACTGGTCACTTTACCTGCAGCCAGGAAGCAGAGGATGATGAAGGCTCACGCTCCTCCTCTGTGTGCAGCCTAGGACCCAAGCTCAGTGGAGGTGGGTCTTCCCACCTCAATTAACCTAACTCAAATATTTTTCTCCAAGGTGATTCTAGATCCTGTCAAGTGAAAATCTGTAGAGAAATGTTAATCTAGCATCAGGGCTGCTCTGGCAAGGTATCACATGCAAAGACAGCTGGAGTGCAGACATGCCCTGGGTCGCAGGATGGTCGGGCTGTAATACAGACACACTAGGACGTGCCTTTAACTCTTAACAGTGAAATCTGTAGAAGGAAGCAGCTGCGGTTAAAATGTGGAATTGAGGGGCAAAGTGACAAATCAGGGAAAGATTTGACAGAATGTGTCAGAGATAGGATACACCCAACTCACAGGAGACAGGAAAGAGAGGCTACTTAAGAACAGAGCAGGGTGGAGGGAGAGGGAGAAGGAGAGGAAGAGGGAGAGAGGAGGAGAAGGAGGAGAGGGAGAATGGGAGAGAGGGGTTGTGTGTGTGTGTGAGAGAGAGACAGATTTACCAGGAGAGTTTTACAGAGACAGGTTGTAGAGAGAACAAGCTAGACACAAGTGAAGAGAGAATGAGCCAGAGAATGAGGAGCCAGAAGATTAGAACAGATGGCCAAAGTTAGTATGAGGCCAAGCAGAGCAATTCAGCCAGAAGCCAAGGGAAGCCAATTGAATCAGTTGGGCTGGAAGATTAGATTGTATGGAGGCTAGAAGCTTCCAAGCCGAGGCCTAGGGATAGAACAGAGAAGGCAATGCTCTGGGCTCAGCCTAAGCCCTGTATTTTCACAGCTTGGGAACAGCTCTCATCTCATTACTTCATCTGAGGAGATAAAAGCAACATTTACAGTAATCAATATAAACCATCAAAGCTGGGTCACATAAAGACAGCTTGTAATCTGCTATCTTTTCTAGTAGTGATATTTCCTGGTTTTCATCTTCTTAATGTATTGAATCTGTATATCTGCTTCCTAGCATGATCTGTTTGGACATCTGCAAGCCTGGATGACTTGTTGCCCCTGTCCAAACCAGTTTTTACTTGGCAATCTAGATGACTGAGTACAGTTCGGTGTTTGCATTTCTGGTTGCGATGTAAATTCCAAGAAAGCAATTTTATTCATCTTTAGCATAGTGCCTAACATCTAGTAATATTCAAAGGATCAATTGATTCACTTATGAACAGGTATGAAAGCATGTGATGGCTTGCTGTGGGATTCTCTATTGTCTGGATTTGTTTTGTTTTGTTTTGTTTTGTTTGTTTGTTTGTTTTTGTGGGCAGCAGAACGGAACCTTCTCTGTGCATTGGGTAAAGCCTGCGTTCTTCCCATCTTGCTTTGAAATTAGCAGCAGCTTTCTCTAAAGATCTGACCTGATATGCAAGTTAAAGCCTTGGATTTACACAAAGATTTCACCGTCCTTTTCCTTCTTATCACATGTCAAGATGAGGGGTATCAACCTTCTTGCAATGGCGAGGTTACTGTAATGATGACAATGACCTTCTAATAAGAGAACCTTAGCCTCAAACAACATCTCTCTCTGCAACAAGCCCTGAAAAGCTTTCCCCTCGAGGCATAATATAAGTAATATAATATAGTTACTTTATATGTAATCATACTATTTTCAGATATACATACTACCTACATGACTTTATTTTTTAATCTAGTGTGTGATATTTTGTGAGAATGGATTGGTAATTCCTGGATTGATGGTTAAGTAGATTAAGAGGTGAGTAGATGGGAGGAGAAATGGGTAGATACATACAAGCCGTGCACTGTAAACTGTTGGAGAAGAGATGTACATTAGAGGGTTTTGTGTCTTCTTTCTGAGACCTCACTTTATCGGCAGGAGCATTGGCCTTTATAGGGTCGCTGCCTGACACATGTTTGCTTATTCGCTCTCTTTTGATTTTTGGAGACACGATCTTACTGTTTAGCTCAGACTGTCCTTGAACTTGCAGTGATCCTTCTGCCTCCACATCCTCAGGACTGGAATTAAAAGCATGAGCCCCTGTCCTCAAGAATTGATGATTGGGGCTGAGGTGGCTCAGCAGTTAAGAGCACCGACTGTTCTTCCAGAGGTCCTGAGTTCAATTCCCAGCAACCACATGGTGGCTCCCAAACCATCTGTAATGAGATCTGATACCCTCTTCTGGTGTGTCTGAAGAGAGCAATGGTTTATTCATATACATAAAATAAATGAATAAATCTTTAAAAAGAATTGATGATTGTTGGTGATAATGTTAACTGAGGTATGAAAAGCTTATTTTCTATAAAATCTAGGTTTATTTTGTATTTGAAAATGCAATCTTCTAAGAGCATAGGATTTAAATTCTCATAGTTTAGAGATTCATATACATTTGAATTAACATGTGTTATATCCTTTTAAAAGAGAAAACTTCATTTATCTTTTATGTGTATGCATGAGTGCCTTCGTGTATGTACATGCCTGGTGCTTCCAGAGGTGAGAGGAAAACATCAAATCCCCTGGAAGTGGGGTTCCTGTGGAGTGAGCTGCCTGCTAGGGGTGCTGGGAGTCGAACCCAAGTCTTTGAGACTAGCAAGTGCTCTTAAGAGCTGACCTGTCTCTCCAGCCCTCTGATAAATCCTTAAAAACTCAGAAAACCTTTTAAAATCTTTCAAAAAGAATCAAGGATATCTATTAGCAAATGTCCTTCCTAGAGCTATTTAGACAGAATTTTCTTAAATGAAAGCATACCAAGTAGTAGATTCTCTGCAGAGAAAACTTACTGTAAGTAAAATGACCTCAATTTGGAATGTTTTGAGAGAAAATGGAGGTTCTACTAATAATGATTTGACCAATAGGCTTAATTTGCAATTGTATTGATAGGGCTAGCTCTAAGAAAATAACTAATTTCTATATATAAAAAGTATAATTCTGACATAAATTTTACTTAATATGAAGAGGCCATTCTTGTTTAGTGTGTTTATAGAACGTTTTTGTTGTTTGTTCCCCCCGCCCACAAATAAACTACCCATTTCATTCTTTCCTTGAGGTTATTTATACACTTCTAGAGCTGTCTTCCACATGATGTTATGTCTGGCTTTTAGTGATGTCCTTTTTGATCTTCTATAGCACTTAACAATTGAGAACAGCTGAGTAGTTGAGTGTGCACTGTCTTGTCTTTCTGCTTGTGTCTTAGTTGGAGTTTCTATTGTGATAAAACCCATGACCAAGAGCAATTCGGGGAGGAAGGAGTTTATGTGGCTTACGTATCCTGGGTCACAGTCCATGGAAAGAACCTAAGACAGGGACTCAAGGCAGGAACCTGGAGTGGGGAACTGAAGCAGAAGCCATGGAGGAAAACTAACACTGCATATTCCCTTGCTCCCGATGGTTTGCTCGGCCTGTGTTCTTATATTATTCAGGACCATCTGCTCAGGGAGGGTGTCACCCACAGTGGGCAGGGCCCTCACATCAGTCAGTAATCTAGAAAATTCTCTACGGACTTGCCTACTTATGGAAGTTTTTTTTTTTCAATTAAGTTTCTTCTTTCCAGATATGTCTGAGGTTTGTGTCAAGTTGATAAAAATTGATCAGTACAGTTGGCATTTGCTAAATCTTTTTTTTTTTTAATTTGTCAGAATTTTAAAGAATGAAACAGAGGTTTTATCTTTTCTGGTGTTATCTACAGGGCCTAGCCCAGTGGTGTGCACATGGTATTTACCAGTTGTCCCATGCTTTGTATCAAATTATAGCTATATGATTAAAACACAAAATAAATCACGAAGTCAAGATTTTTATACTGCATTTCACTTTTACTTTATTACCACTATGCATAACTTAGAAATGTTTATACATCTCCTGGAAGGTACTCAAGCTTATGCATTATAATCGTATACTTTAAATGATTTCTATGTCAAGAAAGAAGAAATGGAAGCAATATGTCTTTTGCTGTCACCCGTGTTTTCTATTAACACTAAATGCATGTATGCCTACAGACGGCTCTCTGCTGTGAATTGCATCATCTGCACGGGTTTTAACATGCCTCCTGCCTCTTCAGATTCTGTTCTCAGCATGCGGCCTTACTTACGGTGGATCCTGTCATATTTGTATTCAGTCAATGCTTAGGGAGCTGTCTGAGGTGTTTGTGAAAGGTGTTTCTTGCTTTGCTTCTTTGTGGATCCAGGTGAATGCCAATGACATTGGGAATTGTCACTTGACTATAATTCAAGATTGAATCATAATAATTTCCTGGAATTTATATTCCATTTTTCTATGAATGGGCATGCACTTTGTCACCTGTATGTGACAGCTCCTCAGTTTTGTCATTGTCTGTCCTCTGAAGAGGAGGCACATATTTTACCTGCTGCCAGCCAGGAGTCAACTTATAGACTGATTGTTTGACTTCGGAAAGGATCAAAGAATGGAAACATAGAAAATTATTTATTGATACGTCACTAGCATAAGAAAGATATGACAAGAAGGCAGGAAGAAGGGAAATGCATATTTAAATACAGGATTAGCACTTATTTCACCAAGAGCAAAAAAGCAAACACAATTTCACTTTGTCATGAATATATACTTTTGTTTTATCTATACTCGTGTAGGTAACCTTAAAACTTAAGGACATTATGGTTTTTTTTTAAAGACTTGTATTATGCATGAGATAAAAGTTAATAAAAGTCACACTTGTTTTCATAGAGAAATTTTCTTTTTCTGTCTACATCAAATCTTGATCATGGTTTACAGTTCCCCAGTTGCTACCCCCACACCACATCCTATCCTACTTCTTTACCCACCGACTGTATGTTCTGTTTATCTCTGTCTTTTAAAACAAACAAACAAAAATAATCAAGAAACACACACACACACACCTTCCCTAAAACACAGAAATGGAAATCAAAATAAGCAAGGAAAAAACCAGTAGGAAAAAAAATACTAAACAAAGCACGATGAGTCAAGAAATCTAAAACATTACCATTGAGCCTGTTTTCCCTTGGCCAACTACTCCCTGCATAGGGCTGCTGATACACCAGAGACTCCGCTGGAGGAAAGGCATGTTCCCTTTGCCAGCAGATGATCAAATGCAGATAGCTTCTGGGTTGAGGCTGGGAGCCTGTGCCCCCTTCTCCTCTCAGTGCTGCACTGTGTCAGACTGGGACCTGTGCAGGCCTTGTGAATGCTGCTCTAGTCTCCATGAGGTCATATGCACATCAGTCCTGCATGTCTGTGAGACAGTCTCCTTGGAGTCATCCATCACCTCTGGCTCTTACAGTCTTTCCCTCTCCTCTTCCAGAGATCCCTGAGTGGGGTGGGATTTGATGACGATTTCCCATTCAAGACTGAGTGGGAAGTCTCATTCATTTCCACTTTCTATACAATATCCAGTTGTGGGTCTGTGTGTTAATTCCTATTTGCTATAAAAAGAAGCTCCTGTGATGAGGGTTGAGCAGGGCACTGACCTATAGGTATAGCAGTATGTCATTAGTCATTTTATTGCTATGTTCCTTTAGCAAAATGATTGTATTATGTTTTCTTCTAGGCCCATGACCTGTTTAGTGTCAGATTCTTGGCCACTTTAGCAGTGTCAGCAGGTATGGGTTCCATCTCACTGAGTGGGTAAATCCTATTAGAAAGTTACTGGCCATAACACTTGTGTACTATTGTGTATAGTTATATTTTCAGGCAAGTCACTGTTGTAGGTTGCAAGGTTTAGATGGGAGATATTGGTAGTTACTTTTTGCTTCTGGTAGTGTGCAGAGTAGCTGCTAGTACCATGAATGCTAGTCAGTAGAGGTGAAGCTTTTAGACAGACACCAGCTCTCTTTCTGTGTTTAATAACACATGTTAAGGCTTGTCTTCTGGAATAGGACCAGAAATAGGCAGTGCAACATGCAATATTTGTCTTTTAGGTTCTGGGTTGCCTTACTCACTGTACTAGCTGGTTTTGTGTGTCAACTTGACACAAGCTGGAGTTATTATCCTAGAGAAAGGAGCTTCAGGTGAGGAAATAAATGCCTCCATGAGATCCAGCTGTAAGGCATTTTCTCAGCTAGTGATCAATGGAGAGGGCCCATTGTGGGTGGTGCCATCGCTGGTCTGGTGGTCTTGGGGTTCTATAAGAAAGCAAACTGAGCAAGCCAGGGGAAGGAAGACAGTAAGAAACATCCCTCCATGGCCTCTGCATCAGCTCCTGCTTCCTGACCTGCTTGAGTTCCAGTCCTGCCTTCCTTTGGGGATGAACAGCAATGTGACTAAGTAAGCTGAATAAACCCTTTCCTCCTTGACTTGCTTCTTGGTCATTATGTTTGTGCAGGAATAGAAACCCTGACTAAGACAAATTGGGACCAGCATAGTGGGGTATTCCTGTGACAACTTGATCATGTTTTGGGGAGGACTGTGGAAGGACTTTGGAATTTTGAACTAGAACTTTGGGATGTTAAAAATCTGTGGGATGTTCTGGAACTTGGAAGATAATGTTGAGAACAGTGCAGAAGATGGAGGAGCCTGGCTTATGAAATTTCAGAGGGAAGATTAAAGACTCTTATCAGGACCATTGCTGCTTTGATTGTGAAGATTATGTGGTTTTGGTTAGCTGGGGCTGAAGAATCAGCTGTGATTAACAAGATACCAGAACTACTAAAGCGAAACCTTTGCATTACTGGGACTATTGATGCTGGTTAGCTGGAGCTAAGAAATTAGTAGTGATTAAGAAGAGCCTAGCATCATTGAGGTGAAATATTCTGGGAAGTGTTTTCTGAGAGCATAAAGAAGCTGTGTTCCAGAAATAGCCAAGGTTGTACCTAGTGTTGCAGCAGGACTTGGTAATGGGTAAGAGTCACCCAGGTGGTATTGGTTTTGAAGGTATGAAGGGGTTATGAAGAGCAGCTGAGGCTCTGTACTGTGAGAGGCCTCAGAAGGCCATTGGTGAAGGTGCAGCTTCAGTTGCAATTGATGACTTAGAACTGAAGGGGTCATGCAAAGGAGTTGAGGCTTGGCATCACGAAGAGAGTTTGTGAGAGGCTATTGGTGAAGCCTAGTTGCAGTGGAAGACAGCAGTGTTTTGGAGATGCCAGTACCATGAAATGACCACCAAGAACAGCAGCAGCAGTTGAGTACAGGCAGCTGGAGCCTAGAAGACAAGGTGTGTGCTACAAAGGGCAGGGCTGGAGAAGTGACCCATGCCCTTGGAGGAGCCTAGAAGATGGTGAGTGGATCCCAGACATTGGACAGTTAGAGTTTGATTTTGCTTTCCACAATTAATGGACTTTGAATTGTAAAAAAAAGACTTTGAATTTTAAAAGAGATTGGATATTTTAAAGGGATTGAAATTTTAATATTTATGAATTTGCAAAGGCTGTGGGATTTTTAAAGTTATTTAGATCTTGGGGATGAATAAGAAAGTAAGGATTGATGCTTAATAGTGATGTGTTTTTGTGTCAAGCTGACAAGGGGTCAATTATATTGGCTGGTTTTGTGTGTCAGCTTGACATAGGCTGGAGTTATCACAGAGAAAGGAGCTTCAGTTGAGGAAGTGCCTCCATGAGATCCAGCTGTAAGGCATGTTCTCAATTAGTGATCAAGGGGGGAGGCACCCACTGGGGGCGGTGCCATCCCTGGTCTGGAAGTCTTGGGTTCTATAAGAAAGCAAACTGAGCAAGCCAGGGGAAGCAAGACAATATCCAGGGGAAGTAAGTAACATCCCTCAATGGCCTCTGTATCAGCTCCTACTTCCTGCCCTGTGTGACTTCCAGTCCTGTCTTCCTTTGGTGATGAACAGCAATGTGACTATGTAAGCTGAATAAACCCTTTCCTCCTCAACTTGCTTCTTGGTCATGATGTTTGTACAGGAATAGAAACCCTGACTAAGACACTCACTGTGACTTTTTTCTAGCTTCCTTCATTTACCTGCAAATTTTATTATATTTTAATAGCTGAATAATATTCGATTGTGTAAAATGTACCACGTTCTGAACCATGTGTAAATGAACCATTAGTGGTTGATGGAAATCAAAGCTGTTACTAATTTCTGGCTGTTGCGAATAGAGCCACAGTGAGCATGGATGAGCAAGTATTTCTGTGGGTGTATACCCAAGAGTGTTATAGTCTGATCTTGAGATAGATGAATTCCCAGCTCCTGAGAAACAGCCACCCTGATTTCCACTGTGGCTGTACATGTTTGCAGTCTCACCAGCAATCTTTGATTGTTCTCTTACCCCACACCTCACCAGCTTGAGCTGCTAATTTGTTTTATTGATCATGTCCATACTGATTGGTGTAAGATGAAATTTCAAAAGTAGCTGTTATTTTTATTTCTTTGGTTGCAAAGACCTTGAACACATGTTTAATGTTTCTTTGCCACTCATGTTTCATCTTTTGAAAACTCTCTACTTAATGTGTAATCTACTTGTAACAGGCTTATTTGTTTTCTTGGTGTTCAATGTTTTTTTGTTTTGTTGACTTTAGTTCTTGATATAACTGAGATACTAAACCTCTATTGGATGTGTAATTGGTAAAAATCCTTTTTTCAGTAGACTGACACTTTGTCTGAACGATGGTCTTTTTACCATACCAAGGCTTTTCAGTTTTATTAGGTCTCATTGATTAAAGCTTTATGTTATTGCCTGTGCTAATGGTGGTCTGTTCAGAAAGCCTTTTCCTGTGCCAGTGAATTCAAAGCTGTTCACTGATTTCTCTTTTATCATGTCTGGTTTTATGTTGAGTTCTTTGATGCATTTGGAGTAGTTCAGAATATTTAGTATGGATGGATATATTTGGATTCTTTTTTTAAGGATTTATTTATTTCATATATGTGGGTACATTGTGGTTGTCTTCAGACACACCAGAAGATGGAATCAGATGCCCATTACAGATGGTTGTGAGCCACCATGTAGTTGCTGGGAACTGAACTCAGGATCTCTGGAAGAGCAGTCAATGCTCCTAACCGCTGAGCCATCTTTCAGAAAAATCCATGAAACTGTGAAAAGACCAAATTTACAAATAATTGGAATAGAGGAAAGAGAAGAAACCAGGTCAAAGGCACAGAAAATATTTTTAACAAAAATCATAGAAGAAAATTTCCCCAATCTAAAAGAAAGATGTGCCTATCAAACCACAAGAAGCATAAAAAAAACTTCAAAAAGAATAGAACAGAAAAGATATTACAAATGAAACATAATAATCAAAATAAACATACAGAACAAAGATAGAATATTAACAGCCACAGGGGGGAAAACACCAAGTAACAAAAACAGACTCACTAGAACAGAAGTTCTCAACATCTGGGTCACAAACCCCGAAAGACCATCGGAAAACACATATATTCCTAACAGCAAAAATACAGTTATGAAATAGGAATAAAAATAATTTTATACTTGGAGGTCACCATAACATGACGTCACAGCATCAGGAAGGTTGAGAACCACTGCATTAGAATACCACCTGACTTTTTAATGGAGGGTTTGAAAACCAAAAACACCTGGACAGATTATATAACCATAGAAACCAGGCCAGACTATTATACCCAGCAAAACTATCAATCACAATCAAGAAAAAAGAAAAACATTCTACAATAAACCAAATTTAAACAATTTCTATCTGCTAAACCAGTTTTACAGAAGGCATTAAAAGAAAGCTTCAATCTGAAGCACTTAACCATACCCAAGACAATGAAAAAATAATCCCACCCCATCAAATCAAAAGGACGAAAAAACCTATAGCATAACAAAATAACAAGCATCAATAAATACTGCTTATCAGGCAGTGGTGGCACACGCCTGTAATCCCAGCACTTGGGAGGCAGAGGCAGGCGGATTTCTGAGTTCGAGGCCAGCCTAGTCTACAGAGTGAGTTCCAGGACAGCCAGGGCTACACAAAGAAACCCTGTCTTGGAAAAAAAAAAGAAAAGAAAAAGAAAGAAAGCTTTCCTTTTGCCGGGCGGTGGTGGCACACGCCTTTAATCCCAGCCCTTGGGAGGCAGAGGCAGGCAGATTTCTGAGTTCGAGGCCAGCCTGGTCTACAGAGTGAGTTCCAGGACAGCCAGGGCTACACAGAGAAACCCTGTCTCGAAAAAACAAAAAACAAAAAACAACAACAACAAAAAAAAACACTGCCAATTTTTTTAGGTGTGTAACAATCAGAATAGTGTTTTGAATTCTTAATCTTCCACTGAAAAATATTTGGATGATTAATACATTCTAAATAATATTTTGATAAAAGTCCTTTGTGTTTTGTAGTGAGCAAACAGCAACCCCTATAAAATAAGCTTTAGTTCCACAATTGATCTAATTCAGAGTTATTTTTACCAGCTAAAACATGAAAGCATTTAAACTATGATACATGTATTGTGCTGAGATCCTGGCACTAGTATAATCTTTCCGTGCTTGTCCCTGCTATTTGAACAAAATTCTAAAGAAATATAAGTTGACTCATTTGAAAATGATGAGTCATTTTTCTAATTTGTTCTAGATGATGTATCAACCTTTGAACAACTCAAGGAAATTGTTTTATCCATAATCTGTTATTAGTGTTTGCTTAAACTTGTAATACAGACACTGGGTGTTATGGTACGTGCCTTTGATTCCAGCCCTTGCACAGTAGAGGCCGGCAGATCCCTGTGATCCTGAGGCCAGCCAGGGCTGTGTGGTGAGATCATGTCCCAAAAAGGAACACATCATGCCATAGGGGGCATTATGGGATACATCATGGAATGTGAGGAGTGTCTCTTCTCCGTTTAGTATTCTGCTTAATTTGTGGTTTCAGTTTTTATAGTTCTTTGCCATGTTTAATGAAACTATATGAATGAACATGATTGTTGAAGAGGTGTTGAAAGAGGACCAGGTGTAGGGGAAGCCTGAAGACACAGGAGGGCAAGGCCAAATGGCAGCTGGTGAGCACTTCTTTTTAAAGTAATTGGAAGACCATTGGTGTAAGGCCAGGTTCATCAACTAAATTCACTTCAGCTGCACGTTCAGCCTTCCTAAAGTATTATTCACTACAGATTAATGTTAAATGCATACTATTCCCTTACTGAGCCACATATGTGTCTGTCATTTAGATTTTCCTTTTCTTAGTAAGTTTGCTTTTGTAAAGTAAATAATTTTATTAAGTGAAGTTAGTGGCTTTCTTCTATGTGAAGTTTTGAAGAAGCACATATGGAGAAATAGAAATGCATATACTGAAAATGTCTGGTTAGAACTGGCCAGCAAGGGTAGAGGGCTGGCGGCTGGACGAGAGAGCTAACTGAACTCGCTGTGTCAGCTGCTGCTGTTTGGGACACGCTGTGTCTGCTGCTGCTGTTTGGTTCTTCCTTTGCTGACGTTTGTTTTCTGTTTCTCTGGCCTCTTGCATTTAGACCATCTTTATTTTTTCAAGTTATCTGTTAAAACAGTATTTTCACTAACTATTCACCAACATCGTTCTTCCTGCAGAAGTCTCAGGTCTTTGTAGTATCACATGTAAAACATGAGCTCATGTTATTATATGGAGAGAGAGAAGAGAGAGAGAGAGAGAGAGAGAGAGAGAGAGGAGAGAGAGAGAGAGAGAGAAAATGAACATATTGAATTAATTAATTAATTTGAAAAATTAACTCCAGGCAGTATGTTAATTCTTGATTTCTTTGGCTGGATATTTTATTTCTCATTTGTTTATAGCTAGGAAAAAGGACTAGAGTTTTGTTTATTTCAGGCCAAAGAGATTGTCCAATGATTAAGATCATTTACTGCTTTTACAAAGGATCTGAATTAGATTCCAGGCACTAACACTGTCTTAGTTATTGTTCTGTTGCTGTGAAGAGACACCATGGCAGAGGCAACTTTCACATAAGAAAGCATTTAATTGGGAGCTTGCTTATAGTTTCAGAGGGTTCGTTAGTTCATGACCATCATGCTGGGCAGCAGAATGACATGGTGCTGACACGGTAGCTAAGAGCTCAGTGTGGAGCAGGGAGGGAGGGAGGAAGAATGAGAGGGGGAGGGGAAGGGAGAGGGGGAGAGGGGGAGAGGGAGGGAGAAGAAAGATGGCCTGGTATGCAATTTTGAAACTTCAAAACCCACTCAAAGCAACACACCTTCTCCAACAAGGACATACTCCAACAGGACCATGTTCCTAATCCTTCCAAGCAGCTCATCACCCGGGGACTAAAATATATGAGCCTGTGGATGACATTCTCATTCAAACCACCACAGTCACTAAGGGGCTCACAACCGACTGCGACTCCAGGGTGCTGATGAGCGTAAACTCACAGAGGCACACACATACACACTTAAATAAAGGCATCCTTTTAAAATTGTCTATTACCCATCTTCTTTTAAATGTTACATTTTCTTTACATTTAAACAAATGATAATTGGCTATTGATCAAAACTCAGACTGTCACTGGATTAGAGAGCAGTCACTCGGCCCAAGGCGGTGGCACATGCCTTTAAGGTGGAGGCAGAGGCAGAGGCAGGCAGATCTTTGAGAGTTCCAAGCTAGCCTTATCTACATTGCAATTCTAAGCCAGCATAGGTTACACAGTGAGACCCTGCTTGCAAAGGGAAAAACCAGTGGGTAAGATGGATCTGTGGCTAAGAGCACTCCCTGCTCTTCCACAGGATCCTGGATAGCTTCCCAGAACCCACATGGTGGCTCACAACTGTCTGCAGTTCTGCTTCCAGAGGATCCCATCCCCTCTTCTGACCTCCTCGGACACCAGTCAAGCACATAGTGTACATATAAACATGCAGGTAAAACACTCATACAGAAGAAATTAAAATAAATAATTTTTTTAAAAAAGCAGTCACTTTCTGGTGAGAGGTGGTAACTCATGCCTTTAATCCCAGCATGTGGGAGGCAGAGGCAGGAGGATCTTTGTGAGTTCAAGGTCTACAGACTGAGGACAGGTAGGACTATAGGACTAAAGGAGTACACAGAGAAACCTTGTCTGGAAAAAACCAAAAGGAAAAAAAATTAGCTGTTACTTTCTGTGGCACCTTATTATAATATTGGCCTGGTGTTTCAGTCTCCTGTGGGAGTGAAGGCTACAGCTATGAAGACTTTAGGATTTGTAGCAAGGATTATCCTTAAAACCCTGTTTTATCTCACATAATGACATTTGTGTTTGTTGTAGTGAAAAAACAAAGCAAAAGGAACAAATCCATCTTTTCAGCTTACCCTGAAGCCCAGCAGCAGCCACCCCGCACCTCCTTTTAGTTACTGTCTCTCTCCTGCTTGGCTCTGATATCAGTTTGGAAGCAAAGAGGCCTGAGAGAGGCATGTTAGTGGTCTGGCAAGCATTTGTGTCTCAGGAGAAGGAGCCTGAGGACAGACCCACTGGGGCTGATTCTGAAAGCACCCTGTGCCCCTGCAAGCAGAAGTTTCAGAGACTCACCACGTGGTCTTTCCTTACTTGAACTCTTGGTTTCGCAGTGGGATTTGCAACCATGTTTTGGGAACTTGCTTAACGTTCCTTTATGCCCACAGTGTGGATGGTGTTTAGCTGTAGCAGCTCACATGCTTTGTCATATTGTTCCTTCCTCTTGAGTGTCAATTCCCATTGGCATTAATTAATCAAATCAGAAATCACATTCATAAATGTCATAAAATGACATTCAGGACAGTGACACCAGGGTCAAAATCAGAGCAAAGTGCAGCCCAGCCATGCAGTAGGAGCAGGGTAAGGGCGTGCTGGCTGCTCTCACTCGAAGCCACTTTAGGCATGCCCCAACTGGGTAGCTTGTTACGTTACCTCACTAACTTAACCTTTCTGTCTCCTCCTGCATCTGTCAGGTGGAGCTGATGATGATAGCAGAAATGTCATCTGTAGCTGATAGTAGGAATAGTGCAGTGTTTAAATATGGCACTTCACATAATTCATTAAGCACAGTGCCTGGCACTTAGAAATGTTCAATAGCTGTTTTGTTGTTGTTGTTGTTGTTGTTATTTAATATTATTACAAATGTCTTTTTAGTTGTAGCGGATTGATTTGGAATATTTTGTTTGTAGAACTGGGGCTGTAGCTCAGTTGATAGAGTGCCGACATGCACAAAGCTCTGGTGCTGTTGCCGACTGCCATGTGAAGGCGGACATGTGTCACCAAAGTTTCTTCTGAGGGAAAAAGTAAGCAGTGTCTATTTCTTCTCCTGTGATCACAACAAAAAGCTGAGATTTGGTACTGCCCAAGCTCACTCTGGGGAAACAATGAGGATTGATCTATCTAACTGCTTCCCTTCCTCTTCCTCCCTCCCTCCCTCCCTCCCTCCCTCCCTCCCTCCTCCTCCTCCTCCTCCTCCTCCTCCTCCTCCTTCTTCTTCTTCTTCTTCTCTCTCTCTCTCTCTCTCTCTCTCTCTCTCTCTCTCTCTCTCACACACACACACACACACACACTAATAGGTGAGGTGTGGGTGCCCCTCCCCCCAGCACACTGCACTTGGGGAAACCTTTACCTGCAGTGAAGAAGGCCTCCCCATAGCTAGAGTGGAGCCTCCCATAGTCTTCCCTGGCTTATATACTTACAGCCCCTCCCCAAGGCCACATACAGTTAAAGTAGAATTGGGTACAGCAGGTGCTAGGGAGTAGCCTGCCTATCAGCTGAGAGTCTTGTGGTCCTCCTCACCTCTCCATCAAGGGGTGTAAACAGTCAATGAGGCAAGTGGGAGAATCCTTTATGAGGGGGCCCGGCTGAACCTCCCAAGATGAAAGCTGCTTTCCTGGGAGAACAACACAACAGCACAGAAGTAAATAATTGCTATCCCGACATTCAGGCGATGGGATAGGAGGTTTGGACAGTTCAAAGTCATCTTCACCTGCATGGTCAGCTCAGTCTGGGCTACATGGGACCTTTTTTTTTTTCAAATAAAGTAAAAGGACAGAAAGGAAAGAAAAAGTCATTCCTAGTCACTTCTGAATTGGTGAAGAAGTATCAGCAAGCATAGCAAGCACATGCGGAACTAACTTATTTATTTATTTATTTATTTATTTATTTTTTGTTTTTTAGTTTTTTTTATTTTTTATTTTCTATATTCTTTGTTTTCTATATTCTTTGTCCAAAGGCTTTCCCCTTTCCCAGTTCCCCCCTCACCATATGTCCCATAAGTCCTCTCCCCCTCCCACCTATTCCTCAATCATCCCCCAACCCATTCTCTGTTCTGGTACTCTCCTACAAAACTGGATCCAGTCTTTTCAGGACCAGGGTCCTCTCCTTCCTTCTTCTTGGGAATCTTTTGACTTGCTAATTGTACCTAGAGTATTCAGAGCTTCTGGGCTCATTAATATCCACTTATCAGTGATTGCATTTCATGTGTATTCTTTTGTGATTGGGTTAACTCACTTAGGATGATATTTTCCAGATCCAACCATTTGCCTACAAATTGCATAAATTCATTATTTTTAATTGCTGAGTAGTATTTCATTGTATAAATATACAACATTTTCTGTATCCATTCCTCCTTTGAGGGACATCTGGGCTCCTTCCAACTTCTGACTTATTCCTATTAAACTTCCAACTTATTATAAATAAGGCTGCTATGAACATAGTGGAGCATGTATCTTTATTGCATGCAGGGGAATCCTCTGGGTATATGCCCAGGAGTGGTATGACAGGGTCCTCTGGAAGTGTCACGCCCAATTTTCTGAGGAACCGCCAAACTGATTTCCAGAGCGGTTGTACCATCTTGCAATCCCACCAACAGTGGAGGAGTGTTCCTCTTTTTCCACATCCTCGCCAGCACCTGTTGTCTCTTGAGTTTTTAATCTTAGCCATTCTGACTTGTGTGAGGTAGAATCTCAGGGTTGTTTTGATTTGCATTTCCCTGATGACTAATGATGTTGAACATCTCTTAAGGTGCTTCTCAGCCATCGGAATTTCTTCTGGTAAAAATTCTTTGTTTAGCTCTGTACCTCATTTTTTAATAGGGTTATTTGGTTCTTTGGGGTCTAACTTCTTGAGTTCTTTGTATATATTGGATATTAGCCCTCTGTTGGATGTGGGGTTGGTGAAGATCTTTTCCCAATTTGTTGGTTGCCCTTTTGTCCTTCTGACAGTGTCCTTTGCCTTACAGAAACTTTGTAATTTTATGAGGTCCCATTTGTCAATTCTTGATCTTAGAGCATAAGCTATTGGTGTTCTGTTCAGAAGCTTCCCCCCTGTGCCCATGTCCTCCAGGGTCTTCCCCAGTTTCTTTTCTATTAGTTTCAGTGTGTCTGGTTTTATTTGGAGGTCCTTGATCCACTTGGAGTTGATCTTAGTACAAGGAGATAAGAGTGGGTCAATTAGAATTCTTCTGCATGTTGACCTCCCTAACTTATTTATTTAAATGCCAAAATAAAGGCAATGACTTTTGAAGTCACAGCACAATTGACTACTTCAGTACTGCATAACCTTTCAACTCTGTTGCTTCCCAAAATCTGTCAACATCAGCATTTGACAAAATGATAGGATAGTGTGTAAATCAGATATAGTTCAAGTCCATACAGTTCATAAAATCTAGACAAGGAAGTACCATGTGATTTAATACTTCCAGGATTTGCTTTAATAAGCTCCTAAATCTAATGTTAGCCTTTTAGTTATTTCTTACATAATTTACAGTATTTTTCTGAAGTGGATAAACAGTAATGGTTTTGGTATTTCTGTCATAAACCATGCACACAACTTCATTCTGGCTTTCATTCTGTTGTCTGCAATTCTCCATCAGCACATTTACAGACACATTGTGAGGTAGCCTTGTATTTATCAGCCAGTTCTGACGTCTCTCTGTACTGCTGGTTGAGAATGGTACAATCTGTCTGCTTTCCTTGACAGAAGGTAGAAGAGAAAAGAGCCAGCAACCTCAGAGGCAGACAGTTTTCCAAAGCCATGTTTCTGTATAACAAGTCAGACTGAAGGATTTGAGGGAAAGTAGTTGAGCATCCTTTTGTGTTTATATATACAGTGATATTTCTGCACGATTGTGATCCTGGAAGATATAATCCAGGATTATTTAAGGGGAAGAATAAAGTATATATGTTTGTTTTGGGGGCAGCATGATTCCATATTCAATAAATAAACACTGTAATACAGGCCCAGTGCTATCTAGTTTCTCAGAGTAGAAAAATTGGAGGAGTTATTTTTTAATCTGGACAAGAAAAGGAAAGACTTAAAGAGCTTTTCTGGGAGAGTTGTGAAGGATTGTTTAGGTATTGGCAGGTATTCCTGTGAGTCCTGGTCATCATTCTAAGAAAACAGTAGTTAGGGGCTGGAGAGATAGTTCAGCAGTTAAAGAGTACTATCTATTCTTCCAGAGATCCTGAGTTCAATTCCCAGAAACCACATAGTGGCTAACAGCCATCTGTAATGGGATCTGATATCCTCTCCTGGCATGCACTGTATATGCATACAGAATACTCATGCATAAACAAATAAAATAAAAAAAATCATTTAAACCAGGGAGGAATTCTTGACACCTTCCAAAATTCAAGTGAAGCATAGCTTAGTAGTTTATTTTTGTTATTTTTAAAAATAACAACTACATAACTTCTTGAAGGGCGGTTTTGTCTGTCAACTTGACACAGGCTGGAGTTATCACAGAAGAAGGAGCTTCAGTTGGGGAAGTGCCTCCATGAGATCCAACTGTGAGGCATTTTCTCATTTAGTGATCAAGGGGGAGGGCCCATTGTGGGTGGTTCCACCCCTGGGCTGGTATTCTTGGGTTCTATAAGACAGCAAGCTGAGCAAGCCAGGGGAAGCAAGCCAGTAAGGAACATCCCTCCATGGCCTCTGCATCAGCTCCTGCTTCCTGACCTGCTTGAGTTCCAGTCCTGACTTCCTTTGGTAATGAACAGCTGTGTGGAAGTGTAAGCTCAATAAACCCTTTCCTCCCCAACTTGCTTCTTGGTCATGATGTTTGTGCAGGAATAGAAACCCCGACTAAGACAAAGGGGCTGGAAATATACACATCTGTTGCCTGAGCACAGGTATCAAGATAAAAGTTTTAGTCTTTCCAGTATTAGTCTATAGTTCACACAGCTACAGTCTTCTTCCTTCCCTTGAGGAGTTGATACAACTACCTTTAAGTCCTCCATCCCCAGGGAGATCTGTCACTCTCTTCTGGCTCTACAGGCATTGGACATGCACAAGACATGCGAACATTTAAAATTATCTGGATGGATGGATGGATGGATGAATGAATTGGATACATTTTATAAGGAATGAATTGGTATTGTGAAATGGACAAGGAGCACTGACCTCAGGATTGGTCCTAGCAAGCAGGAGAGAGGATTGGAAGGAGGGTGGCTGGCTACAGGGGTCTATACGCAGTGGAATACGGCGGGTAGAAAGTAGTTTTCAGTCAGTGAGAACATATGCAAAGTCCACTGTTATGGAAAGTTTTTTTTTTTTTCTTACAGTTTCAGGAATGAAACCAAGGGCTTTGTGTGTGCCAGGCAAGAATTCTACCACTGAGCTACACGGCCATGCCAAAAGATTTTGAATAAGATTCGCTAGGGAATGAGTGAATGAACAGGAGATATTGAACATGACACAAATAACCTTGGGCTTATAATGTAAGTGGAAGCTTATTTCTCGTCTAAATATCTTTCATAAATGAAGACTTGATTCCTTCTTTAGTCATCTCAGGGTACTGAGGAAGCGATGCAAGTCATCCTGACACACACAGCTTCATTTTCAGTAGCTTCTCGTCCCTGTCCCTGACCCCCTGGAGGCCCCGTGCCTCAGCCACTGCTGCTCTGGAGGCGCTCACTTGTTATGCGGCCTTTCCCTTCACTCTGACTCCGAACTCGCTCTTTACCACTCTGTGCCCTTAACTGAGTCCCCTGTACTCAAACAGAGCTGCTTACCCTTGATGTCACACCTTAGTACTAGCCAGTCCCCCAGCCGCTCGCCTGTACTGAAGTTTGTTGATGAATGGGCAGGTGCATAACTCACTTGAGATTGAGAAGAAAAAATTATGCGTAGGATTTAGTGTACTTTAATAGTCAGACCTATTACTGATGACTTCCTGTTTGAAATGAAGAAGCTATCCAGAAACTTCCAAGCAGCATTTCTTAACTGGCTTGTATTTCTCAATAGAGCTCTTTGTGGAATAATGGAGCCTTGTAAGGCCTGGATACGTAGGAGACTGTATTCTTGAGAGGCTCTGGAATTCTAATTATACCTTGGGCTGTCAAAGGAGCTTTCACTTTGATATCCTTGAGGGTAGAAATATAAAAAATAATGACATAGTCTCCGTCTTTAAACTGAGGAGACCTTTCTGGGTGCGATTCTGTGTTAACTAACGGCTCTTGAAGTGCACCGCCTGAGCTTTTTGCTTGATATCTGAAGATCAGATGACTCAGACTCTGTGAAGTTGGCAATGTTATGATTAAGGGTATGAGGAAACCCTGCTCCTTAGCTCTTGATGTTTCTTCTGACTTGGTATTACTGAGTTCTTATGAGAAAAATAATAACATGAAACATCAACAAGACAGTATCAACAGAGTTTTAGGTTATAGATATGTCAGTTTCCTCTCAGGAAGACAGAAGCCATAATTGGTTTAGGGGCAGTGAACATTCCCCAAATCTTCCAAGTTGGGATACGTTGGCCTTCTCAGGGAGTCTTCCACGTCCAAGGCAATGGGCCAACGGTACACTTAAAGGTAGAGGTGAAGGATCAGGAGTTGGAGAGCAAGAAGGTTTGAAGGCTGTGCCCGAGGCTGTCTCCTGAAACTGTAGGAGAGGGAATATTTGATGGAGCAGACTCTGTCATGGGCTGAAGCCCCCACCTGAGTCTGTGGCTTATGTTCACAGAGAAGAGCCTCTGCAGGACTCAGTAAGTCATCTCTGCTCTTCTCAGGAACAGTAGGCGTTCATTCACCTTTTCTCCTTCCTTTATACTACCTTGATGGGATTAACATCTTAAGTAAAACACAGTCACATAGAATTCTTATAAAATTAATGATGGAAAAAAAGCATTTAATTTCAATATGTTTCCCAAAAGACTCCCAAGAATGTCATTTGAGAAGAGTGTTCTCTGGTTAAGTCTTGTCTGGAAAATATTCTGATTCTTCCCTCCTTGAAAGTGGCAGCATTGGTAGGGCCTGCAGGTCGTGAAGGCTGCGCTCCTCAATGGACCCGCACACGAGAGACTCAGAGAGCTCTTTTGCCTATTCCACCCTTGGGAACAAGGCCATGCATGGGCCAGAGGCAGGTTTCCACTGGCCGGTGGTTCTGCTGACACCTTCTTCTCGTACGTGCCAGCCTCCGAGCTCTAAGCGATCTCTGTTGCTCGTAAGCCGCCCCATCCACAGTACTCTGCTGCAGTCCTGCCAGATGAGGCTGTATTAATAGTAAAAGTCAGGGAAGCACTGCAGGGAAGCGGCCCACTTTTTCCAATTATACTGAGGTGAGCAGCCATTTCTGGCCAGTTGGGCCGCTCTAAGGTAAGAGTTAAAATACTAATAAGGCATTTTTTTAATGTCAAAGCCGAGTAGAACCTTCTAATGGAGGCAAAAGGGAAACCGAGGAGTGGAGCGGAGATTCCTCAGCAGCCTCTGGTGAAAGAGCATCAGTAAAGCCTTCGCATGAGCTCTTCACACAGCGGAGGCAGCATCTGTGCCTGCGGTTGTGTCTGCTCCTGTTGTGTTGTGGGGAAGGAGACAACGAAGGCCTCGTGTCAGCTGTGAGATGGAAGCTGCTGTCAGTAGGGTAGACACCAGCCAATGCCAGAGAAGAAATGACTGCATTTAGAACAGTCATAGTTTTTTCCTGCATTCAAACTTTTGTATCTTTGTAATTGTTGGGATTAATTGAATTTTCTTCTCTATGATGTTAACCATTCTCCGCCTATGACTTTTTCTTTGTCTTTCTATATATTTTTGTTTTTTTGGTTTTTTTGGTTTTTTCGAGACAGGGTTTCTCTGTGTAGTCGTGGCTGTCCTGGAACTCACTCTGTAGACCAGGCTGGCCTCGAACTCAGAAATCCGCCTGCCTCTGCCTCCCAAGTGCTGGGATTACAGGCATGCGCCACCACGCCCGGCTCTCTCTCTATTTTTAATATGCAAAATAAAATAGATTTTTTGGCATATATCTTTAATATGCAAAATAAAATAGAATTAATTTATCTTAAAGAACTTCTCAAAAGAATGACAGGCAGGCTTACTTTTTAAATGTTCACAGAAACAGTTTTTTGTTTTTGGTTTTGGTTTTGGTTTTGGTTTTTTGAGACAGGGTTTCTCTGTGTAGCCCTGGCTGTCCTGAAACTCACTCTGTAGACCAGGTTGGCCTCAAACTCAGAAATCCGCCTGCCTCTGCCTCCCAAGTGCTGCGATTAAAGGTGCACGTGCACCACCACTGCCCCAGAAACAGTATTTTAAGTGGTCTTTATATGAATTACTAGAACTGGCCAAATTCTAGAACTAGGTGTGGTGGGAAACTATCACATGGAATCACATATGGGCCTTGAATAAGGCAGCTGCTTCAGGAGACTAAGGTTGTTGGGAGGGCTCATTTTTAAAGACTTGAATCTAATTATGGTGGTCATAGTACATGTGCAGAAGACAGAGGACAACTCTGTAGAGTTGGATCTCTCTTTCCAGCTTCACACGGGTTCCAGAGACTCAACCCGGCTTATCAGGCGCATGTTTGTAGGAGGCAGGTACTTACCCTCTAAGCCATGTTGCCATCCTAAATTACTTGGGTTTTAAAAATAGGGAGTCTAGATTTCTTTGTTGTAATAGTAAATTTTCTTCTGATCAAATTTTATTTTTTGTAATTAGTGCATACCAATTGTGCATTTTTTTAAGATTTATTTTTTTAAAGTCATGTGTATGGGTGTTTTGCCTTACATGCATCATGTGTATGCAGTGCCATCAGCTCCCCTCAAGTTATAGCCAGTTGTGAGTGACCATGTGGGTGCTGGGAATTGAACACAGGTCCTCCAGGAGAGTAGCTGCTGCTCTTATCCACTGAGCCATCTCTGCAGTCCCCAGCCATGCCCATTAGTGGGTTTTACTAGCATTTTTATATGTACATGTCTTAGAGAATCTGGATCTTTATGCAAAATATCTTAAGGCTTAAATCTTGGTGTTTATTAAAAAAAAGTCTACTCTGTAAATCAAGTAAAACATGTACAAGGACCAGTTTTTGACTCTTGTCATAAGACTTCATGTAGCACGGCCCAGGTGAGTTTCATAGCAGCCCATCTCTGGGTCCCGTCTATTACAGCGAGGGTACTGATGTTGCTAACTGACTGCTCCTCCGCAGCTTTCCTGAAAATTCCTCAGTATCCACTTCATTTGAGATTCTGATGCTCTTGTTTGATGATCTAGGAACAGTCATTGCCTTTCATAGTGGCATTGGCGGTTGGCATGAAGCATTGCTGCAGGGTCTTAGTTAGACGTGTTCCCCGCGCCAGGAAACCTGGCAAAGTAGGCTGGCCTCTTGGCTGGCGGCAGGAGCTCTCCATCCGAACATCATCACGTGATTTCGTAATCTGTAGCTGAACGCTTTCCTCAGAGTTTGGCAAGTGATAGTTTGAACTTTGGATAAATATTTTCTCTTCCTTATTCTTATTTTTGAAGGTGAAATGAAGAACATGTAAATATTTTGTTGAGTTATTCTTTGGGTAGTGTTGGATGGCATTTTAAAATGTCATTACAATACTACTCCAATCCAGAATCATCTTTGATTTAGAAGTAAATATACTAACTCAGACTTTTCCTTTATTATGGTTTAAGAAGAAAGTCAAAGTATTTCTAGCAGTTTTTCTTCTCCTCTGCTATGCCATTTCTCCTTTTCTCTCCCTGGTCTTGGCTACTTGAACAGGCCATATGCTACAAGGAGATCCTTGTAGCAGGAAGCTGTTTAGATCTTCCCAGCCGTACAAAGGCACATGTGCACACGCCTGTTTCCGCCTTCTTTACCAATGTCATCACACTGTAAGGTGGCTTTCTTCTCCTTGGTTCTCTTGTCTACCTAACCACAACCTGCTTGTTTTTGAAGCCATAATTTCTTGGTGTGGTATTGTACACATAACGGCATTGTCATACACATTTTTTTTGTTTAAAACCTTTTTCTACCCACATTACAATTTTATCAGAAGGTAAAGATACAGATTAGAAGCTGCCACATAGTCTCATTTCGATTTATTGGACCAGTTATTGCTATTTCAAATAAAAAGGCAGGGAAAAAAATCACACGTTTTAACAGTTCTTTGAATACTGTACAGTTAATTACCTGCATGTTTCCAGAAACTCATGCAGCCTTATCTTGAGACCATTCAAGGAAAAGCATATATGTAGACCAGTGCTTAAACATGTTATTTGGGTTCATTAGCAATTGGCTTATCATATTCTATATCCACACATTCATATGTTTTCCATAATTTGTGCTATAGTTTAACTGTACCCACTGACATACTCATTGAAAATCCTCCTTCGAGGCATTAGCAGGTAAGACTTTTTAGAAAGTAGTCCGAGCACTGTGCCCTTATAAGAAAATGAGCGCAATGGAGGATTATTTGGAGAGTGTGTCTATTACAAATGGCAGGTATAATCTCACTTTCCGGGTGATGTCCTGTGCCACTTCAGGGACTTTGTAGTGTTCCCATCAGCAGGAAGGGCTCTCACCAAATCTGATTTCTTTATCAGAACTCTCAACCCTCAGAACCCTGAGCTGAGTAAACCTTTATTCTCTATAAATCACACAGTCAGTTGTATTCTCAGAAAATGGAATAAGATATGAAGTCATTGCCAAGAGCAAATGAGTCGAGGCTGGAAGGATTTAGAAGAGCTCAGAACTGAATGACCTAAATGCCACGAGCAGACAGAGCATTAGGTCAGCTCTGGTGAGGGGGAAGATGACAGACAACCAGGGAAGATTGTAAAGTTTTAGACTGTTCTTGGTTGTGACCATCGGGATGCTGGTAAATGTGGAATGAGAAGATCCCTAGTTGGCAATGAATGAGAGAAGAAGCTACCCTGAATAATAGCAACGGCACGTGTCCTAGGATATTGGAGAAGGCTGAATTTGAGAGGAATGAAGAACTGCTGGAAGAAATGTCTAAACCCCAAGCCTTTGAGCTGCTATGCTTACTTCAACCATGCAGTCGTGTAAGATAGGAAGAGAATCATTTAAAGACAATTTTCAATTTATATGTTAAGAAGGAAACGGTGTAAAAATTAGGAACTGTGAGGCCATGCCAAGGATGGAAGGACATTCAGCAGAGAGCCTCAGTGTGGCCAGGGACTGTGTGCTAAGTGATGGGCGCCCTTCCAGGAGCCAGGTACTTAATGTCGTTACAGCGGAATGGAGGCCTTAAGAGAGAGCCCAGGGATTCGCCAAGACCCTTCTGTGCTCACTGGCTATGGGCCAAGGTAGAAAGATTGGTCTGAGGGAACAGGCCCATAGCGCCCTCCAGACATAGGCTTGTCATTCAGAGCTGTCAGAGAACTCTGCTCTTGTACCTTAGTACAGTGTTGGCCAACTTCTCTGTGGCTCTGACACACCCAAATCTGGCTGGTCCTGCCACTGCTCTCCTGGGAGCATGCTGTCAATCCTGATAGCCATGTTAACTTTCCACTGTGGCAAATATTGAAGACAACTTATAAAAAGAAAGTCTTGTTTTGACCTGGTTTTTGTTGGCCCTCTACTTTGGGCCTATAGTGAAGCAGTCCACTATGTCAAGAGAGGGCAGGAGAGCATGGCTGAGTATCTCATGGCCAGAAAGTGGAAACAAGAACCAGGAGGTGACTAGGGCCTTACATTATTAAGTATATACCCACAGTGTTCTACGACTGCCTATAAGACCTCATCTATTAAAGTGTTCCTATAGTTCCACACTCTATCTTTTAACACATGGACCAGATCCAAACTATAGCAGCAATATTTATATCCATATGATGCTAATTCCATAGAGAAACAGACTGTAGGCTATAGGGGTCCATCAACATTTTTAAATGCTTGCCAACTGCCTGGGGAGGCCAGGGCAATATTGCATAAGAATCCTTGTAAAGATTCACTACTACAGTGTCAAGAGTTTGACCATAAAGTGTCCTCCTTTGGCTTCTGTTTTAGAACACTGGGTGCCTAGCTGACGGTACTGTGTGGGGGAGGTTCTGGTTCCTTTTGGACTATGGCCCACATGGTATAAATAGGTTGCCAGAAGGTGATGGATGCCTGCTCTGGCCCAAATCTGTGCTTCCTGATCTGCTTAGATGTGAGAGACTCTTGTACATGCTTCTGCCGTCACATGCCCCACCGAGCTTCGCTTACCTAAAGTTGTCTCTCTTGGGGATTTGGTCATGCTGATGGGAAAAGTAACCAGCACTGAGGGTGGAGTCGTGCAGTGGAATCCCAGAAGCCATAGCCCTGGGCACTGTGTGGCAGCAGTCTAGAAAAGACCGTCAGCCACAGACAGCCTGTGTCACACAGCCCGGGAGTCTGATCCCAGAATCGCTGTGAGGGCAGGGTGCCCAAGACCTTGAAGATCCATCTAGTGTGTCATGAGATGAGATATGGAGTGAAAGATTATTCTGGAATTCTCTAATTAATGGTCTATGCTGCTAAGTCCAGACTTGCTTTGAGCCAGTTATTCCGTTGCTTTCTAGTCTTTCTTCCTGTGAAATGAGATGTTTATCCCGTTCCCGCTCCACTGTTACACATAGATGCTTCCATTGATTTCACAGGTTCAGAGCTGGAATGAGCCTATCTTAAATCACTGAATGGACAGTTAATGTTTGAGCTCATGTTGAAATGAGTTAAGACTGATGCTTGAGATGGAAATGTCATGTCCTTGAGGAGGCCCTAGTGTTGCCGACATGGGTAGAAGGCTGTGATTTGGATATGGATTGCCTGTGCCAAAACTCAGTTGATGGTGGTTAGATGGTTTTGAAGGTGAGTCTTTGGGATGTAATTAATACTAAATTGGTCCCTAAGGCTGGGCTTCTACTTCAGTGGGACTTGGATTTTATCAGAAGCAGAAAAGAGTCCTGAGCCAGGGCATTCTGCCTTATTATGCCATTCCGTAGCACACCATGAGACAGGAAGAGTCTCCATGAGCAAGAAAGCCCTCACTCACCAGATTCAACAGTACTTGGCCTTGGACTTCTCAGTCTTCAGAAACCTTTGTGCGTCCACATATATGTTGTGCACGTTGATATGTATGCACATGGCTGTTTGTAATGTGTATGCATGCCTGAGGAGGCTGGAGGTGGATATAGGTGCTTTTGTCCTCCACCTTCTCTTCTCTCTATAAACCTAGAGCCCACCAGGATAGGTTGGCTGGCCGCTGAGCTCCTGTGTCTGCCCCTCCCCCCAGCTCCCAGCACTGGGTTACAGATGTGCTGTTCAGCTGTTATATGGACACTGAGTATCCACACTCAGGTCCTCTTGTTTGTTCAGCTGACAGCCCCAGAAATGGTAATTCTTTATAACTTACTCAGACTTGACACTCAGTTACAACAGCAGCAGCAACAACAACCAACTGGAACCAAGTTTCAAACATGATCTTATCAGTATGTGCCTAATAAGCATCTATTCTTTAATAAAAATCATCTTTCTTATTTTTACTGTGAATATTATGGGATGTTTTGGAAGAGATGAAAGATTGTCCTTCATATTATTTTCTAAGTGGACTGTTAGTTTTCTAGAATCAGTCTTTTTAAAGGACCTCTTGAATGAATCTCAAACGTCATATATATGTGGTTTGGATTTCTTTTGAGGTGGTCTTGGTTTGTAGCTGTGCTTCCCTTGAACTAACTGGGTAGTGCAAACTGGCCTCCAGCTTGCTGTGGTCCTCCTGCCTCAGCCTCCAGAGTACTGAGATTATGGTGTACATTACTCATTCGCTTGAAACATCTATTTTAATAAGAAAGGGATTTGCAAGCAGAGGACATGGCAGCTAAAATAAGTGATTTTCTGTAATTTTGTGGGTTTTAATATTATAAGCATAGTAAATAGGTATAGTTAAGGGCCATAGGTCTATGTCTATGTCTATGTCTATGCATATGCATATGTATTACAGATGATATCCTGAAGAGGATTATAAAATTATATGAAAATTGTGTTTCTAGAGACTATTATACACTCCATAGCCATCAACAACAAAGGGAGGACAAGACAATGAGCAGGCGCCTACACAGAGCAGCTGTAGGCATGTGGAGTCTAGACGCCTTTGATTTTCCTTTAGGGTTCCTGGTGGGTTCCTAGGGGAAGCCTTCAGTTACAGCTCATCCCTGTAAACTACTAGGTGATTGATAACTTATGAACATTTCTGGAGGGAAAGGTCTGAATTATTTTTGTATGTATATACAGTCTAAAGACATGTATACAATTTATTTTAGCTTAAAACGCCTTAAACCATAATATAAACATCCTCTGTGTTATTATAGAACCATTGTAGATACTATTTTTAATGACAAATGCTACACTGAGTAAACCAGTCATTTTTCTTTCTCAAAAGTTTATTATTCCCAGATTTTTGCTACTGTGAATTACTGTGATGGTTGTCTTTCTTCAAAACCAACCAGGCACAAGGCCTCCTATATTTAAATCTATTTCTGTAGTCTAGAATTATAGGAGTAGAATTACCAAGTCAGAGAATTTGAACAAATATTTTAGGCTTCTTGATGATGATCTCAGAATGGACTATAGACGCCTCCGTATAAAACCTCTGCTTCCACAAGGAGGTGAAAAGCGCTGCTCTGCTGTATTTTGCCAATATTAGCCATGTTCACTGATAAAAATGACCATATTAAGTTACTATATCAGTTTCCATTTCTCTGCCATTTAGTGATTACCCTCCCCCAGTTTTTTACTTAGAATATTTTTCTCTTAATTGCCTACTTGTCATTTGCTTATTTAAGCATGTGCTTACCATTCTTTTCAAAATTAAATTTAATTTTTAATTTATTTTTATGTATGTGAGAATTTTGTCTGCATATATGTATGTGTACTACATGTTCTCAGAGGTCAGAAGATTGGATTCCCTGGAACTGAAGTTACAGATGGCTGTGAGCCACCATGTACACCTGGGAAACTAACCCATGTCCTCTGCAAGAAAGCGAGTGTTCCTAACCAGTATCTTGCTAGCCCCTGCCTTTCATTCCTAAGGGCTAAGAGAAACATCTAGTTTTCATATGTAGAGCAGGATTTCTCTGACCCACAAGCAGTAATGTCACAGAGTCTTCTATATAGTTTAAAGCTTAGGCCTTTTGCTAGGTCAGTTTCCCAACTACTCTAAACTTAACCCGGCCTTTCTAGCCTACAACCCACCATGTGGCTAGCTCTTTATCTTTCTGCCCCGCCCCCACACAGTCCCCAATCCATCGTGTTCCCTCCCTGCCTGCTTTCTACTCTCCCCTCATCTTTTTTCTCTCCATATCCCTCTCTATTGGAAGTTCGCCCCTCCCTGCTACTGGTTGTCAGTCCTTTATTACGACCAATCAGTAGCAAGACACATATTTAGATTGCCTCTAGGCCTAGAGGGCTGTCTGACCTTCAAGAATCTGAGCAGATGTGGAAGAACAAGTATTTACAAAGTTCTCTGTACTTTCGTGCTTGAGACATTTCTGGCCCAGTACCTTCCTCCAGGTTTTGAAGGTTCAGTTGCCCCTGCTGATATGTAAAGTGATTTCTGCCCCTAGAGTTCCTCAGAGTGCAGCACAAATGGCTCCTTAGTGACTTCTCTGTCTGGACTCCCTGGACTCCCCCCTCTCTAGTTCTGCATTCTAGAAATGCACCCAGGTGGAGTTAATTCTAGTTCAGTCACTGTTTTTCATAACTGGCAGCTTACATTCCCTTCAGAAACTTGTTTCTCAGGAGCTGAAGATTTGCTTTTCTGGTGGATTTTGTTGTTGTTGTTGTTGTTGTTGCTGTCCTAGTTGTCCCCTTAATGATCAGAAGCTTGAGACCCTGATAACGTATGATCCTGAAAACTCACTACTTCATTTTTTTCAGGCTCCAAGTTCCCATCTGTTGTCTTTGATTGCTGCAAAATTAGTTGGAGGGAGAGACTTTAAAATAAATTAATCTTTAGACCCAAAAGCTTGGCAGAAATAGTGTGAATTGCAGGTAGTAAACCCCCAGTTTTCTTATATTTCTTGCATGTTTTATTACAGAGTGGGGAAAACTCAAGAGGAATTTCAAAGACTTCCCTTGGGGTTGTCTTCATTATGGGTGATAGTAATAGGTAATCAAAAAAAAATAATCGAGAGGCTAATCCCATTTCTTATTTGTTTTTATAACCCAGTGATGCTCATACAGTTTAGTTTAATCACAATGACGAGGGGAAAACTTGGAAGTGGTAATAAATGTGCCTGTTATCATGGTTGCATAGGCAAGAGGCTTGTAGCACCAGTCACCTGTCTCCAGTGCAAGGCTCTCTCTGTGAGAACATGCTGTTAGTCCCCCAGTCACCTGTCTCCAGTGCAAGGCTCTCTCTGTGAGAACATGCTGTTAGTCTCCATTTTCAGGAACACTCTCTGACTAGGTGATATCATGTCCTCACTACTACACAGTGTTCAAATTCTGTGCAGAATTATGACTGCTGGGGAAAACTCTGTGCTTACACAGTACATCCTGTATTGTATCTTGTGAATTATTTTACAAAATGTTGTATACAGTAAAAGTGAACACTCGTGCTTTTCTAGGCATGTAACGTTTAGGCATATTAGTTGTATTTGAAGGGAACAAGTATGGAGCAGAGCCAGAGCACCAGGCTTCTCAGGAGTATAGCCAGGGGCTCCACATATTCACAGATAACAGCCATTTAGGAAGTATCCTGAAACATAAGGACTTTACAAAGCATTCATCAATAAAATACTTTAGACAGTTATCAAACTGTCTAATATTTTATTTTTGAGCAATGCATAGTTATATCTTCATTGTAAATAATCTAAATATTGTAGAGAAATCCCTAAAGTTTTCTTGCTCGTTTGCCTCCGTTCCGGTTCTGTGCCTCAGATAACCCTGTTTTAACATTGGCAAAGGTTGTTTCCATTTTTTCTAAAGTTTTAATTAGTATGCTGTTTCATAGTTGTGTTCAAATACTATAGTCAAAAGCAACGTAACAGAGGAAAGAGTTTACTTTGCCTTACAATTCCACAGGGGCAGAGTCCATGCTGGAGGGAAAGACCTCCAACAGGCAGACCTGCAGGGACAGGCAGCTGAAAGAGCATGTCTCAGAATCAGAGCAAGGACACATATACTGGGGCAAGGCTACGAACTCCCAAAGCCTTTGCCCCGTGACATTCTTCCCTCAGGAAGCATTAAAGGTCCTATAACCTCCCCAAATGGTACCACGCTGGGGGCCAAGTGAGTCTATGGGGGAACATTTCTCATTTAAACCACAACAAATGCACGTATGTTTTAAGTGGCATACAAACTCATGGTTTTGTGCATTGCTTACTGGTGTGTAAGCTACATCTTGCCTTTTCTTCTCTTTGATAAGCCTTAACATTCTTTTCATGCCATGACATAGAAATCTGTTTTATCTACACATCAGGACTGACTTTATCCATCACATGGATCTAGTTTATTATCTTTGCTTTGTTTGGTTTTGTTATAACATCCATAGGACCCCACTTTATTTTATTATTATTCTAATTATAGAAATGTATGGTAATATTTTGATCATGAAGGCTATCTTTTTCTAAATAAAATTCTATATTACTTAAAATATTTAAAAAGACACCTTTTATACTAAAGTTTATATTAAATATTTATTTGACATATAAAAATGACTTATTGCATACTCATAAGTCATATATTTGCAACATTTACATTTGAAATATTTGTAAACTACATAAAGTCTCAAAAATAGTTAATGAGTTCACAGATATCCTGATTCTCCCAATTTTGTGCTTTGTATAGCTATTGGTACAATTATAAATTGCAAATTAGTATTGGTACAATACTAGTGACTGACATCTAGGTTTTATTTGACTTTATCATTTTTCTATTCATGCCCATTTTTCCAAGTTCAAAGTTGAGTCTAGAATGTCTGCCATTCTTAAAGTTCAGTTTCATCAGCCTCTGACAGCTCCCCAGTCCTTCCCCTCATGACTTCGAGACTTGTGAAGAATCTGGTGATTTCAAAGACTGTCTTGCAGTTAGTGTTTGTCTGACATTATTTGTATTGAGAGCACCTTTGTGGGAGGAGAAAACACCACATAGGTTATGGCCCTTGTCAGGGTGAGGTGTACATGGTGACATCTGCATTGCTAATAGGGTATTCTTGTTTTCCAGGTGCTTTCCCTCTAAACTCATTATTTATAAATAATGTCTTAGGTAGATAACTTGAAACTGTATACATTCTATTTTCCCTGAAACCGTCACTTATTTTTAACACAACTGTCAATAGAATTAGCCTGAAATAGTTTTTAATTATAATTTTATTGTAGATATTTCTCTTTCCTTTATTCTTTCTGCATTTATTAATTAAAACTCTTCTGTGAGGAAGGGTTTCTTCTCTCATTTATTTATCTGTTCAAAGGACATGCTCAGTTTTGCTCTCTGGGTTATAATCTCAGACAGTCAGCCTCTCATATTTGTCTCTCAATATAGAGAAAACTAGAGAGTGTATCCCACAAGAGGTAGTGACAGGAAGAGAGGGGAGACTCGAGCATCAGTGGATACGTGTGCACACTGCATGAGGATGGCGTGGCGGCAGATTCTGCAAGAGGGACCTCCCAGATGAGTGGCATGTGGTCACAGCACGCAAGAAACAGAGAGGGAACTGGTCCAGAGAGCTCCAGGAAGCCTGCCTCTTGGCAAAAAAAGTCAGAAAAGTTCATGAGAGGAACACAGAAAACAGAGAAGAAAAAGCCTGTTATAGTTCCATCAGCAGATCTTAAATGCAACCTGACATAATGCGCATTCAGCAGTGAGGGTGGCAGACACACTGCGTGTCACTTAGTGAGAAGTGCTGTTGTAACAGTATTGGAAGGATGAGGGAAAGGGCTGGGGGCAGCCGTGGGTGTCTTGCAACGTCTAGGAAGATGTTTTTATTTGCTGCTCCACCAGTGTCTATTTTCCTTTCTACTTTTGTAGCAGGACTGTTAATAAACTTGGAGGCCAATTCTCCCAGTTCAAGGACTTATATCATCCAGTTTTGCTTGAAGCTAAGTGTAAGCATGTGTTTTAAATTCATGAGAAGTATTCATGGGTCCTTCGTGAGATTGATTTAAAAGCTTCACTATCTTGCTTCTGCTTTTCTGAAATGGGGATGGATGTACTGGTTGATCATCTGTCACCCCAAGAATAAAGTAAACTTCTTCATGGTAGACCAGAGAGGAGGAAGAGCCATGGGGCCCTGAAAACTTAACATACTGTTATACCAGCACATTTTGTTTGTTTTGCAAAAGGTCTTTCTCTGTACTAGTGGCAGGCCTAAAACTCACTGTAAAGAGCAAGTCTGCCTCAAACTTGCTGTGATCCTCTAGCCCCAGCTTCCTGAGCTGTGGGAGTATAGGTACGTGCCACCATACCCTGCATGTTCCATGAGAAACTGTGTGTGTGTGTGTGTGTGTGTGTGAGAGAGAGAGAGAGAGAGAGAGAGAGAGAGAGAGAGAGAGAGAGAGAGATGATTTCCAAGTCTTAGTTATATGTAGCAGGAGCCATTTCTTAACTGATTTGTATCTAAATTAAAATATTAAGAAATAATGTGTAGTCCAGGCTGGCCTCGAACTCCAGATCCTCCTGCCTCTGCCTCCTTCAGCAAATCCTACCGGCCTGCGCCACTTTGGAATGTAAACAAAGAATATAGAAAATAAAAAAATTTAAAAAAAAAAAGAAATAATGTATACATGTTATTTAGTACCATAGAAATAAATACTAGTGGGAACAGGAAAAAAATGAAAGCAATTGCCTTTAGTAGTGGGAATTGGTATAAAACCAAATGTTACTATTTTTTCTTATACTTATTTCTGTAATATTTAACATTTTAAATTATATACATCATTAGTAAAATTAAATGAATGTTTTTCTATTTTGATTAACATATTAATTTCCCACCTATAAATACCTCTCTTTTCACCTGGAATAATAACTGGTGTGGTTTTTCTGTATATCTTTTTGTATATACTAATTTTCTTAGTATAGTATATATAGTATTCTTCATCTACTTATTTTTTATTAAATTATATTCAATTTTAAATTTAGAATGATATTAGGAAATATTGAAATGTGCAGTGGAATTGTTTGTTTATATTTTTAGAGTTCAAGATGCAAGCATGCAGTTAAAAAAGCAACAAAATGAATTTCAGAGAGTGCAGAAAGAATTAGGTCATCTACAAGTTGAGTTAAAAATTAAACAAAAACAATCTCAAGTCTTCAGGTAAGATTATCTTTAAGAACTGAAAATTATAAATATTAAAAATATACAGAAAATGCTTACTTTATAAATTCAAACATTTAGTAATATGACTTCTTATCTTGAAAAAAATGGAAATAGCTTCACTTTCTTATTGTCATATCAACTGAATTGTTTTACTAATAAAATGTAATTGAACAAACAGCTTGTTCTGTTAACACCTTGGTTTTGTTCTTTCTCTATAGTGACATTTAAAATGAAAGCAAAGTAGCTCATGCATGTTTTGTGTGTGAATAGTGTGGTGATTAGTATGTCCGTGTGTGTGCACCTGTTTATGTCTTCCTCTGCTCCTCTCTACATTATTTCTGAGACAGGTCTTCTGACTAACCCTGGATCTTACATGTGGCTAGACTTGCTGACCCCAGGCTCTGTCCAGGGATCTTCAAGTCCCAGCCTCCCCAAGTTGGGTTTCTGGCCATGTCCCATCAGGCTGGCTTTTTCCGTGAGTGCAGGCGTGGATCCGAGCTGAGGGCTCGTGGTGAGTGCAGGCTCTGTACCTGCTCTGCAGCTCCTCCAGTTTCCTCTTGATGAATGGTTCTTGGTCATGTGACCTATGTGATACTACAGACCCTTAAATTAGGAACTCTCCAGGATAAATAATGTTAATTTCCGCCCCTAGAGTCTCTGGAAGGTTTAATGCATAAAGATAAAATCCAGTGTACAAAAACCACCATCTCCCCAAAAACCTAGGAGATCCATGCCCTTCTATATACTGAGAACCTCTATAAAGATGATCCTTTATTTTATGTCAGTTAACTTTCAGTACTTAGAAAAAGAAAAATAGTTTAAACTAATATGATAAATTATACAGATTCAGGGTAACTAAAAAAAGATACTGGATAAGTAATTGGATGTTGGGTTATTGTTTTTAATCTACTCTAATGCCACAGAAAGTTTTTAAAATATTCTGATTCTTTAAGGTATCTGTTAATAATCTGCTGGCCACTTGCCTTCCTTTTATAAATGCCTTTACTGATAGTAAAGAACTGTTGAATGGATGTGTGAAGAAGTCTGCTCACACCTTTGTGTGTGTGTGTGTGTGTGTGTGTGTGTGTGCGCGTGTGTGCGCGCGCGTCCGTGTGTCTGTGTACCACATGCGTGTGGCTCCCCTGAGGCATTATGTTCCCCTGGGACTGGGATCATAATGATTGTGAGCTAACATGTGAATGCTGGGGCATGAACCTGGGTCTTCTGAAGACAGCCAGGTCTCCTAACCACCTGTTCGTTGCTCCAGTCCCCCAGAGGAACATTTTTACTTGCCCATTTTAAGGGAGTCATTAATGAGCCGGCAGAGTCATGGCACCAGGGTCATGGCACCTGCAGCTCTGGCTTGCAGCCGCTTGGCTTCCGAAGCAGCCTTGGCCCATGTCTGGATTACTGCATGTAAAGATGTCTGGCCTCTTTGTAGTTAAAATAACGAACTAGAAGACATTGGACATTGCTGTATAGTTGAGTGTACTCTCACTGTTTTTAGATTATATCTGTTGCCTCTGCAAATGCATTGAAGGCTTCCTTTAACTTTCAAAGTTACTTCCATTAAGCAGTGGATTATATGATCATGATAAGCCACTTTTGAAGAAATATGTGTTGTTGTGCTTTCTTGTTTAAAAAATCCTAATTTTTTGTTTTACTAATTGCAGTCAAAGATTGTCAGAATACAAATACTTCTGGAATAAGACTCTTTTATTACTTACTTTTACTAAAAGGGAACTAACAAGTATTAAATATGAAATATATGATAATTTTCAAAACTGGACTTCACTGAAAGGAGAAATTTTTCTACAAATTAAATCTATAAGTGATACAGCTTTGGCAGGTTTGTTACATATATTTACAGCCTAATTGCTTTGTCTGTAACTGGTACATCATAATTTTGCAGTCATACTATTTCCTTGTCTTTGGGACTTAGGTTCCACTTTTTAAGCTGATTACTTGTTGGTACTGTAACTAAACATTAAGCTCATTCTCTTCCTTCAGCAGTTATATACTGGTCTAACGTAAGCTACAATGCATCCATTTTAAGCTAGAGTCAAAAGTCTAATTACTCTTGTTAAGCATATGGATTTGTTTAACATTGTTTCCTTCATCTCAGTGGCGGGCTAGTAATATATTAGATCAGCCTCCCTCAAATAATAATTATGAATACTAAACGAAAATACTCGACACTGCTGAGAGACCGGAACCACATACGGGGGGAATCGTCAAACATTAAAGATATTCACCCCGTGAAAAAGGCGAGGCTGAAAAGGCAGCATGGGGTGTTAGGTGCATGCGACTGTTGGAAAGGGAGGACTGGAGAAGAGTGAACTTGGTGACTGGCCGGGGTCGCAGCGAGCGTGAGCCAGCACACGGGACACGGGAATCTGCCGATGTGGAAACTCTTCTCTAAGACGTGTAGTGGCACACTCCCTTCATCATGCGTGTGCTACACCTTACAGAACATACAGCACCAATCGTGACTTCTAGTACAAATGCTGAGCTCTGGCTAAAAATAAAATGTCACAGTCGATTGTCTTGAACTGGATATACCGCGGTGGTACAGGATGTCCGTGAGAGGAGGCTGGGTGCTGCGGGGCAGGAGGCATGTGAGAACTCTCTGCTTTTTCCTCAGGTTTACTGTGAACCTAATACTGCTTTAAAGAATGTTAAGATTATTTTAAATATTGAAAAGAATATGGAACTTGATACATTCCTTTTTTGTTTTTTAAAGGCCAATAGACTGAGGTCAGGATACTGTTTATTCTGAATTAAAGCAAAAGGTATGAAAGAAAAGTGTGTTCTTTTAAACCTGAGGATGAGAGGACAGAGATCAAGGCATACCCAGCCTCTGGGAACAACCATGTGCAGAGACAGTGGGAAAAGTGGGTTCTGCACAGAATGAATGCTTTCCAAATCCCTGGCTTCTCTCTGGAGGACATGTGTACAAGGAAGACTGCACAGCCCACCTAAGGCAAAAATGACCGATGCTTTAACAGACACCTTCCCTGGGAAGAGCCTGTATAGTCTGTATGTAGCTAATTTACCTGCTTGTTAAACCAGAGCAGAGCAGAACAAAGAAAAATAAAACACCCCTAAATAAATATTTAAAAAGTACATGCATGAATGTTTTACTCTGAATATCTGGCACTATTTATGTGCCTGGGGCCCAAGGAATCTAGAGAGAGAGCTTTTCTTGCCTTCAAACTAGAAACTAGTTACAGACAACTGTGAGCCACCATGTGGGTGCTAGGAATCAAATCTGGGTCCTCTGTAAGAATAATCAATGCTCCTAACTGCTAAGTCATTTCTCCAGCCCTTTTGATACTCTTCTGAGGAAGAGAAATGGAACCCAGTCTCCATAAGGTACCACCCACACTGTTCAGTACACAATTCCAATATCTTGATATTTCTGGAAAGAAATATTAACAATATGGTCCATATCTCCCCAAACAGAACAGTCGGTACAGAGCAAATCTGAATTGCACAGGATAATTTGTGGGAAGGCATAACTCTTCCTCTCTTATCTCCTGTGCTTTGCAGACATTGCATCTTTTATAAATGGAAGGATTCTGGCCTGGATAGTCTGTCTGGGTCATGTTTCTCATGACATGTGCTCACTTTGGAAAGCACACATTCTGTCACATTTTGGTAATCCATACAATACTTTTTATCTGCCAACAGTGTTACTATTTTAACTGTTTTGGGACACTATGAACCACACTATATAAGAAGGTATACTTAGCTTTAACAAATTTTCTGTGTTCTGACTGTGTCAAAACCAGCCATTCCTGTGTCTCTCACTTTTGGGCCTTCCTAAAACAGATATTAAAATTAGACCAATTCATAACCCTGAAGTGGATGCTAAGAGCTGTAAAGCTCTTTCCCTTAGATCAAGAGCTAAGATGATTAAGCTTAGTGAGGAAGTCAAAAGCTAAGACAGGTGGAAAGTTAGGCCCCTAGTACCAATGCAGCCCTCCAGCTCCTGAAAGGAGGGAAATTCCTGAGGGAGTGGGGAGTGCTTCAGGGAACATACAGAAGAGAAGAAAGGCAGTGTCGCTACTGATGTGTTACTGATTCAGCTTTCACCCATAACATTTCCCTAAGTTAGAGAATTTGGAGAAAGTCCATGACGTGGATTCATGAAGGGTGAAAGAAGTGAGAGGCTGCAGGAGAAAATGGGAGCTCCCGGAAGTAAGTTCAGGAGGCTCAAGGAAGGATGTCTTCATCAGACACATGTGCGAGACAAAGCCACAGATGCTGACTTGGAAGCTGCATCAAATGATCTCAAACTCGCTTAAGATAATTGATGACGATGGCCTCATTAAGCAACAGCGTTCTTTTGGGGTGGGGGTCAGAGTTCCTAGCTTGTGTCGGCCCTGGGACTCTCCATGTAGCTTAGGATGGGCTTTAGCTTCTGGTCCTCCCTGGTGCCATCACACTTGGTCCTTAATAGTAGGTTTTTTATGAGACAGATTTATGCCAGAAAAGGACTCCATTGAGGACTTTCCATAGCTAGAGAAGACATTGCCTGCCTTCAAAGGCTCAAAAGACAGGCTGACACTCTTGTTGGTGCCCATAAAAGCTGACTTGATTGGAAGCCCCGTTTTCGTCTGCCATCCTCAAATCCTGGGAATATGAAGTCTAGTCTGCCTACTCAATAGAATGGAGCAACCATTCCATGATGACAGCACATCTGTTTACCAAGTGGTTTACTGACTTTTTAAAGCCACCCTTTGATAAGTGTTACTCAGTAAAACGGTCTCAGCCTGGTGGTGCATGCCTCCTGTCCAGCCACAGGAAGGCTTGGGGGCTGATGACTTTATTCAAGGAATTCAAGGCTATCTTGGGTAGCATGCTGAGATCCAGTCTTAAAGGAAAAACAAATTCCTTTTGATATAAGTTCACCTAAGAACTGTGATGGAATTTAATGAGATTAGTAATGTTCTCATGCATGTTAACTGACACCAGCCATTTTACAGTCTATGGATTAGGGATTTTGATTTAAGTTCCAGTATCTGTATATCTTAAGTCCAGTATAAGTTTATTTGCAGAAAATATCCATTATCAAGGATGGTGACTTCTCAAATTTATCTGGACATAGTAAATTGAAAACCACTGAAAATGATTCTTTACTGTAGCTGCCATTAAGATTAAATGCTATCATTAGGATTCATATAGACCTCAGTAAGAACATTCATGATTCATGTTAAAATAGCAATAGTGGCAAGAATTTAGAAGAAGTTGATTGTAACCAGCATGGCTTTGAAGGCTTAATGCATTCGTGGATAAAGTAGTTGTAGACAGTGTAGAAATAGCACTTGATCTGGTTTGCTTCCTGTGCTGTGATAAACACTATGACCAGTGCAACTTCAAAAGGAAAGACCTTATTTCATTTGATAGCTTACTGCTCATTAGAAAGGGAAGGAATTCAAGGCAGGACCTGCTGCTGGTGTGGGCCTTGGTGATGCAGCTGTTTTTGGGCCAGTTCTGTTAATGTAAGAAAGTGTGGAATTTGTGGTGTCTGTTCTTTGGTGTGCTGTACAGCCTCCCTATCTGGAGTGAGTAGAAGTGTGTGTAATATCTCCCCATAAGAAGTTTGGTCACACACCAACCACTGCAACTTGGTGAAAGAAAAGAGCCAAGTTAAATCACAATAAGCTGCTTCCTGGCAAGAGACAGGATCTGCAAATGACTCATTAAGGCAGGAGAGATCTCCTCAGGGAAGCAGGCAGGGGTGCTGAGAATCAGTACCCAGCTACAGGTCTTCTGGCTTCAGTCATCTGGCTGAATCAAGCTACCCCAGACGTTTCTTTAGGTGCGTCTCAGCCATTTGATATTTCTCTGGTGAAAATTGTTTAGCTCTGTACCACATTTTTAATAGGGTTATTTGGTTCTCTGGAGTTCTTTGTATATATTGTATATATCGGATATAAGGTTGGTAAAGATCTTTTCCCAATTTGTTGCTTGCTGTTTTTTGTCCTATTGACAGTGTCTATTACCTTACAGATACTTTGGAATTTGTCAATTCTTGTTCAACATCCTTAGTCATCAGGGAAATGCAAATCAAAACAACCCTGATATTTCACCTCACTCTAATCAGAATGGCTAAGATAAAAAACTCAGGAGATAGCAGGTGCTGGAGAGGTCGTGGAGAAAAAGGAACACTCCTCCACTGCTGGTAGGATTGCAAGCTGGTACAACCACTCTGGAAATCAGTTTGGTGGTTCCTCAGAAAACTGGGCATAGTACTACCGGAGAACCCTGCTATACCACCCCTGGGCATCTACCCAGAGGATTTTCCCGCATGTAATAAGGACACATGTTCCACTATGTTCATAGCAGCCCTATTTATAATAGCCAGAAGCTGGAAAGAACCCAGATGTCCCTCAACGGAGGAATGGATACAGAAAATGTTGTATATTTACACAATGGAATACTACTCAGCAATTAAAAACAATGAATTCATGAAATTCTTAGACAGATGGATGGAACTAGAAAATATCATCCTGAGTGAGGTAACCCAATCACAAAAGAACACTCATGGTATACACTCACTGATAAGTGGATATTAGCCCAGAAGCTTGGAATATCCAAGACACAACTCACATATCAAATGATGCTCAAGAAGAAGGAAGAACAATGTATGGACACTCTGGCCCTTCTTAGAAGGGGGAACAAAATTCCCACAGAAGGAAGTACAGAGACAAAGTATGGAGCAGAGTCTGAGGGAAAGACCATCCAGAGACCTACCTAATTATCCATCCCATATACAATTATAAAACCCAGACACTATTTTCAATGCCCACAAGTACTTGCTGACTGGAGCCGCATATAGCTGTCACCTGAGAAGCTCTGCTAGTGCATGACAAATACAGAAGGGGACACTCAGCCAGCCATTGAACTGAGCACAGGGTCCCCAATGGGGGAGCTAGAGAAAGGACCCAAGCAGCTGAAGGGGTTTGCAGCACCATAGAAAGGATAAGGATATGAGCCCCCAGTACTCCCAGGGACAAAACCACCAACCAGATAGTACACATGGTGTTTGTTACCCATGGCTCCAGACACATAGGCGGTAGAGGATGGCCTTGTTGGACATCAAAGGGAGGAGAGGCCCTTGATCCCGGAAAGGCTTGATGCTTCAGTGTGTGGGAATGTTGGGACAGGGAAGTGAGGGAGGGTTGATTGGGGAACAGGGGGAGGGGAGATGGGTTATGAGACTTTGGGGGGGCAGGAAAGGGGACAACATTTGAAATGTAAATGAAGAATATATCTATTTTAAAAAAAAAAAAAAAGCTACCCTTGGGAGAGGAGCCATAACCCCAGGGAAGTGGCACTCTTCACATAGAGCAGACCTGCAGGGTCAGAAGGCAAGGTGGAGTCGTGAGTCTGAGGAAGCCACCAGGAAAGAACTTACAACCTCTCCTTTACCACAAATCAGAACCGCATGGGACACCACGGCTACAGAGGGAATGGCTCCTGATTGACATGGCATCCGTGGGTCCTGCTTGAATGACAGCAGTCTAGGAAGGTGCCTTTGCAACTCAGCCAGTCAGTGATTATCTCCACAAGTTAATCATTTTTTCATTTTATTTTTTATTTTCTGTTTTCTTAGTTTCCAGCCTTGCATTTTGTCTCGTGGTAGTTTTGCTTTTGTGTGTCTATTATTCAGTTTGTTTTTGAGATTATTCTGTGTTTCCTTGAGGAAATCAAGAAGTTTAGAAAGCTCTTAGAATTGAATAAAAATAGCATAGCAAACCCTGGAGGACACAGTGAGAGCAGTTCTCAGGGAGTGGTGCACGGGCACATCACAGCTCTGAGACTGAGGCCATCCTGGCTTATGCAGTGAGTTCCAGGCCAGTCAGTACAGAGCGAGACCCTGTCTAATAAAAAAAAAACCCCATATAATAAAAAATAAGATAGATAATTGTTCAGCTTAGTCAAGAAAATAGAGAAAAATACCCGCATTAATAAAATAATAAAATTATAGATGAAAAGCAATACATTAGCAATGAAATTCAGGATCATAAGGACATACTTCAAAAACCTGTATTTCACTAAATTGGAAAAACTTGAAATTAATTAATTTATAGACATGTCTTTCATATCAAAGTTAAACCAAGAAGTAGTCAGTTATTTAAGTGGAACTATACAAAAAGGAATGAGATTGAAGCAGGTTTGAAAGCATTTAAAAATCTCCAATTTAAAAAAGAAATGCATAGGTTCTGATGGATTCACTGCAGAATTCTACCAACCTTCGAAGGAGGTAAAACCAGTGCTTCTCAAGTTCTGTAAAATAGAAGAAACATTCGAGAATAAGTCAGTCTTACTACCAAAAGAGATAGACACAAATACAGCAAATCTCCCTGATAACAAAACCAGTCTTCCTCAAGAATATAGATTAAAAAAAAAATCTTTTTTTGTTGGTTTTTTGTTGGTTTTTTTTTGTTGTTGTTGTTTTTTGTTTTTTGTTTTCGAGACAGGGTTTCTCTGTGTAGCCCTGTCTGTCCTGGAACTCACTCTGTAGACCAGGCTGGCCTCGAACTCAGAAATCTGCCTGCCTCTGCCTCCCAAGTGCTGGGATTAAAGGCGTGTGCCACCACCACCTGGCTAAAAAAATTCTTAATAAAATTTTGCAAGCCTTAAACAGGAGCACCTGAAAAATTAAATCAAGTTGGACTCATTCCAGAAATGTAGGGATGGCTCACCAAACAAATCAGTAAATGCAACACACCACATAGATAAACTCAAGGCCAGAAACTGCATGATCATTTCATTAGATGCAGAAAAAGCCTTTAACAAAATATTTTCGTGACAAAATGGAGGTAATAGGGATGGGGACATAACAAAAGAGGGAACGTAGCGGAAAGGCGGTGTATGGTAACGCTAAGCCAACATGGTGTCTAAGGGGGGACACCAGGAAGGAGGCACCGCTGCCGCTTTCCCCACTCCCAGTGCCTGTAATGCCCAGTCTCAGAGCAATAAGGCCAGAGAAGGAAATGTAGTAGATACAGAGAAGCCACAGAACCCCCATTTCCAGGAGAGAGAACTACTCAGAAGAGACTCTAAAGACATCTCCAGAAAACTATAACTGATGAACACTTTTAAAAGTGGCAGGATACCAGATTAACATGCAAAATGCAGCAGTAGCCTTTCTATAGACCAATTACAAACACACTGAAAAAGAAGTCAGGGTAGTGACCATGTGCACAATAGATTAATAACACACTAGAATAAATCTAAGGAAGTGAAAGACCTCTACAATGAAAACTTTCAAATGCTCAAAAGGAAGACATTAGATGGAAAGACAAAAGGTAAGGACTGTGAAAAAGCAAACTTGGTAAACTCTGAGACTAAGAACGCCTGCTCATCAAAGGATGTCATAAAACCACGTGTGATGGATAGCTGTGGCAGAGGGAAGCATCTCGGGGCCACTCCGGGGACCTGGCTAACGCCCTCCCAGCTCTTAGGATCTCAGTGTCAGTTTACATGTCACCTCCTCCGAGATCTTTGCAGATTATCCTGAAGCCTTCTTCATCTAAACTTCTTTATCCTTTGCTTCATACTAAATAATATGTGTCACTATTGGGAGTACTCGCGTTCATTTCTTGATTTTTGCTGTTTACTGGCTATCCTCTGGTACTAGCCTGTAGTTCCTTTGAGAAAAAGCACAGGACCCTCTTCCAAAGCTGAAGGGAGAAATGCACACACCAGGACTGCATGCTCAGTTCTCAAACAAGGAGCGAGCGCACCCAACATGGGCGTATGAACCTGAGATCTTGCTATAGTAAGGGGTTTTTCCTCCTCCTCTCACCACCGCCGTCCTGAGCTCAGCCCCAGGGCACAGGTGTGCCACCTGAGACAAGAAGGTGCAAAGCCGGAAAGGTGCTGAGCTGGTCGTCTTACAGCCGCTCTGAATGCATTTCAAATCCAGCAGAAGTTCTAGTGGATACAGGAACAACTAACTTTCACATTGTCAAGCTTTGGAAAATAAATTGAATATAATTGAATATCCTCAAAAGCCAAGACCAGGAGAGCCTGAAAAAGTTTCACAAAAACTGTCCAGTATGCTAGTCACCAGGCTCATGTGGTTATCAGCATTTGAAATGTGGGCTTAGCCTCTTAATGAAACGGGACACTTTAGATAAATACACCACTAAAATGAATTTCAAATCTTCAATAGAAAATTTAAATTACACATAGAGTTTTGTAGTATATATTGCTTCAGTGGATATTGTTTGTCTCAATTAGAAGTGAGGTGAACTGTTCTATGCTCTAAAAACTACAAATATTATAATTCTAGTTTGATATTTGCAAGATGATAGAGGTAATGTGAATTGTAGCAGGGGTGTCTTTGTCTATCACCCCCCCTTCCCTTTCTTTCTCTCCCTCCTCCTTCTCTTTCCCTCCCTTCCTTTCCCTCAGCCCATAGCCCAGATTGGATTGAAACATGTTACCTGTACTTAAATGCTCATAACAGTTTTTTTTTCATAGTAGCTCACAACTGGAAAAGTCTCGATAACTTTCTGTGGGTGAGGGACAAACAGCACTATAGCTATCCTATATAATCCAAGTCAGCAACAAAAAGGAAAGAATTAATACAAGCAATAACTTGAATGAACATCAAGAAAAAATTTCCAAGATTTTCTTTTAAAAAAGCCAATTTCGGACAGCCAGGGCTAGCTATACAGAGAAAGCCTGTCTCAAAAAAACCAAATCAAAAATAAAAAGCCAATTTCAGAATCTTTTCACAGGGTTCTTAATTTCATAACTCATAGTGTGCTTTGATCAGCTGTCCTCTCCCCTCCAGGCCCTCCACTGTCCTCCTGGCCACTGTCCATGCCCGGCCTCACTCAGTCCGCTTGGTGTATTCGTGGCATGAGACCATCTACTGGAGCATGGGAGCGTCCCAGGGCCAAATCCCCAAATTAAACGCGCTCTGTCCCATAATGACCAGTTGACAGCAGTTCCCCAGCTTGCGTGGGACGCCATAGCTCGTCTCCCATTCATGCTGTGATTTTTGTCCTCCTTGACTGTGTGTGTTGGCTCTGTTAATGGTATCAGGTGTAAATTCTGTCTTGTGGATTGGGCTTAAATCCAGTCATAAGATGGTTCAATCTCAAAACCTTCATTTATTGTTCCATGTATACGGCCATCTATAATACCCTTGTCAGTATGAGCAGAGAGCTGAGGACTAGTACTGGGAGGCTGGAGAGATTACGACAGTCAAGAGCGAGCGGGAATCAGCTTAACGGCATACCAACAATCCCATACTCTGGCTGTGGCAGTAGTTATGTGAAGCTACATGTCCTGGGTGGATTTTTTGTTAACTTGACACAAGAGTCACCTAGGAAGAGGGAGTGTTAGCTGAGGATGCTCCCATCAGATCGGCCTGAAGCCAGGTCTGTGGGGCGTTTTCTTGATTGTTGGTCGACTTGGGAGGGTCCGGCCCACTGCCGCAGTGGTCCTGGGCTGTAGAAGGAAGCAGGGTGAGCAGACCATGAGGAGGGAGCCTGGGAACAGTCCTCGTTCCCCGCTTCAGTGACCGTCTCCAGAGCTGTGAGTGTCTTCCTGCCTTGATTTGCCCTTAGGATGCGCTGGAATCTGGACTGGAATCTGAAATATGCCTTTTCTTCTTCAAGCCGCGTTAGGGTGTTTATCACAGCCATAGAAAGCAAACTAGAGTGCTGTTCTTGTGCTAAAATTGCATAGAACAAGCACTCATAGGCAAATAAGTTCTGCACAGCTGGTTAAGTCTAACTGCTTCTCTGGGGAGCAGAGTGGAGAGGAAATGGAACCTTTCTGTACATCTATTTGTAACTGTAAAGTATTTCACAATAAAAGGGTGTTTAAAAAAATCAATGTAATTGTGTGTTATTCCATTTAATACCTATAGTTTTAAAGGCCTTTCCTATTATTATAATAAAGTTTATGAACTAATGGTCGCACAGTGTAACACTGGATTTCCCTGATAATAAGGTTCTGGAGCTCTTGGTATAACCAATACAATTGTATATTCACTTGCCTAAGCTCAGGGATACAAAGAACAGAAATAAATCTTAATGAGATAAAGAAAATGATTTGTATGAGATTAGTCTGTGCATTTTGTTGGTGTTCAGTGCTAAGAATCAGACCCAGGCCCTCACACGTATGTGCAGTATCCACCACCGAGCTACAACTCCCCCTTAAGTATCTTCCCCTTTCACCCCTTTGGTTTTTCAAGGCGGGGTTTCTCTGTGTACCCCTCACTGTCCTGGAACTTGTTCCATAGGCCAGGCTAGCTTCAAACTGCCTGCCTCAGCCTCTCAAGTGCTGGGATTAAATGTGTGCACCACCACCAGGGAATCTCTCTCTCTCTCTCTCTCTCTCTCTCTCTCTCTCTCCCCCCTCTCTCATGTTTGTGAGTACCCTGTAGCTGTCTTCAGACACACCAGAAGAGGGCATCGGATCCCATTACAGATGGTTGTGAGCCACCACGTGTTTGCTGGGAATTGAACTCAGGACCTCTGGAAGAGCAGTCAATGCTCTTAACCACTGAGCCATCTCTCCAGCCCCCAATCTCTTGACCGTTTAGAAATCAAGTACAAAATTATGTTAGAGTTCAGTTTTAATATAAACAAACAAATTTGATGACATTAAGAATGAAATAAACATATTTTTTATTGCTAAAATTCTTGGTGGCATGCATGTTTAACTTAGTCTGACATGAAAAGCATATGCAGCTCAAAATGCCTACCTCCAAAATGAAACTGAAGCAGACACTTACTGAGGACATTTGAATCCTGGCATGTTAGGAAGCAGTGGGAACTATGCTCTACTAGAAGCCTTTATGCATTTAACATCTCCTGTTATTTCTAAGGCATGACAGTGGAAACAACCGGGGAATAAAGCAGGCTGTTATCTGTGACCTAGATTACCTTATATTCTAATACTAGGTCATATGCTTATATGTGATCAGTGCAAAGTAATTGTGCAAATTGTTGTGCAACATCTGGGTTGGCTCAGAAAGGCTTCCATGGTGGGGTGGAGGATAGCTATGTAGACCAGCTGTGTGAGGATGGGAGTCTTCTCTAGGTTGTCCTGAGGCAGAGAAGTTTAGGCGCAGTAACCAGTATTGGTTGACCTGGTGGAATGGGATCGGGACACTTAACTGACAAGCATGGAAATACACAGTGTGGCAAAATGTAGGATTGTGTTAATGCCATGAGCAACGGATAGAGGGGCGTTTAGCTTATCACAGTGAGTTAATTCACCTTCGCTGAGTTTAATTTCCTGACACCATGCTGGAAATGTTTTAGTTCCTGTTAGTTCAGAAAGCTTGCTGTACTTTTCCATGAAGACATGGAAATAGACTATATTTCACAAATAAACTTTTATTGCAGATTATTCTGCCTCTTAATGTCAGATAGAAAGTCACATTGACATTAGTTATTTTAGAGACGCTAGTGTTCACTGACAGAATCAGCCAGCTAAGCCTAAGCAGAGCCACTCTGGCAATGATAACTAGGCAGCAGCCTGTGTGTCGTCCTGCTCAGCGGTGTCATTCTGACTTAGACACGGGCAGGTGTTACAGTATGGGACAGCGCATTCAGCCCCACACCGCAGCAGCCTCTGTGGCTGTAGGAATACCCAGGGGCGTTTTTTATGGGTCTCACTTTGTTAGGCTTGTATATTATTTTTTTTAAAGCTTTATATCACTAGTGTGCTGGTCATTACTCTCACAGAAACTGGCTCATAGTCACTCATGTTTATAAGCAGATTAGCTCTTCTCCGTGGGTGAAATGCCAAGAATGTTGGGCCATGGCAGAAACATGCTCTTGATCCCTGCTATTTATTTATTTGGGTTCTTCCATTGAAAAGGAACTAAAAGAGAAGAGTTACTGGGACCTCTTCTCCAGCCCCAGGCAGTGGGTAATGCTGCTTTTTCTTTCCCTCCCATCTAAGGAGCATTTCCTTCTCTTCCTTTGGACCACATGCTCCTGCTCTCTCTCACGCACAGGCTTGAGCCCCCTCGCGATTGCTCACGTGCTCACTGTCTCGCTCCCGTCTCACTAGGTCACGCTGTCCCCTCTCACTGGCCCCGAAACTTGCTATGCAGACCAGGCTGGCCTTGAATTCACAAATATCTGCCTGCTTTGTCATCCCAAATGCTGGGGTTCGAGGTGTATACCCTCAGCCTGGCTGGGTCGCATTCTTGGGTGACTCCCTTTCCCGTGACCTGCCATCATCATCTGCTGGCCATCTTCTGCTCCCAGGTCTGTTCTGGGTTTTCACGTGGATCACTCCTTCATGTGTAGATGTAGCAACTCCCAAGAGCAGTAAACCAGGCCAGCATGATGAGATACCCAGCCACGCCTGAACCCACTACACAACTTAAAGAGAGGCTAGCCAAAGAAGGCGGCAGCTGGTCACCTTCCTAGAAAACTGTCCAGTTTCAGGTAGGCCACACCCTCATCAATATGACAGTTGTACAAGTGACAGTATTTTTTTTTTATTGCGTGTTTGCTACCTTAGTGGCAGCTTATGCTGGCTGTGCTTTTGATGCACTGTGTGCTCTATACCTTTTCCAGGAGGTTATGTGAAATTAGCACATTGAAATGTAAGCAGATGATGCAGCATTGTAGGGGATTGCCAGGACAGAGGAGTGGGAGGGGGTTGATTGGGGAACTGACAGAGGGAAGAGGGCTTATGGGACTTATGGGGCGGGGGGGGGGGGGGGAACCAGGAAAGGGAAAATCATTTGGAATGCAAATAAAGAATATAGAAAATAAATAAATAAATAAATAAATAAATAAATAAATGTAAGCAGAACCATAAAAAGCCATTTAAAAATTAAATGGAAAGAGAGTAATGACATTTAATTGCTATAGTAAATTCTGGTTTCACGATATGGGACAGAGTACCATTAGAATCCCTAAAATATATTTGTTAAGTATTAAATACCTTCCACCCACAAGTTTGCGGATTTTAGGTGCCCCATCCTTCTGGTCCTTTCCACACTTACTGCCTAGAACTAGGCCAGTTGCCATCTTAGAAACCCTACCCAACCGGCTCGTGCTGTGCATTTAAAATAGCATCTTCTGTCATACAACGTCAACAAAACCTACATCACCCCACAGGTATTATGAATTTTCATATTTATATGAGAATGTAAAAGAAGTCTGTGTTACAGTTTAGTATAACTTAAGGATTTAAAAGGTGCATTGTTTATCAATCCAGCCCTTCTGGCTTCTTTCCAGACTTGCTAGTGCATCTGAATCTAACTTTTGGCTAGGAGTCATATTCTCAGAAATGTCGTCTTATTTTCAAATATTAATTTTCTAAAGGAAAATCAGTTTTTAGAAGAACGTGATTTAATGTCTCCTGTTTATAAATTTTGAATTTTCTTTACAGAGATAGATATGTTAAATAAAAGTCTGTCGGTGTCCCAGAGAAATAAGGTGTGCCTGGAAGAGGAAATGAAAAGTCTCAAACTGTTGTCGGATGCGGCCATCCTGAGGTCTCAGCAGATGGAGGCATCCAAGCAGCACGAGGTGAACCTGCAGGCCCGGTGCTACGAGCTGCAGAAGGAAACGCTAGGTAACAAGAGCCTTCTTGATGTTAGCGACCTGCCATGACAGGAACCGTCTGCTTGTTCCTGATACCCTAACAGTCTGTGCTAATTAACTCGTCTGCCAATATGCCTAACAGCAAAGGGGATAACCGTGTGTTCTCGGGTTTGTGTCCACCCTTGCAATCTTGTCCACTGAAGAGGCAGGACTAAGTGGGTATGTGAGAGACCTCTGGAATACAAGGTAAGATTTCATCACAACACAGTGGAATTTACTCTGCTGTTTCTTATCCCTAGGGGATTGTTGGCTTTGGAGTGCCAAAGGAAAACAGCATTTGGTATTGTGTAAGATGAATCCAGATTTCATTTTCATTTTTTAAAATGTTTTACTTCTAAAACTTTAACAGTTTATGAGAAAAGTATTAAGGTTTTCAAAACTTCATGTTGAGTATAAAGCTTAATTGCAATATTTTCTTTATAATTTTTTGTTGTGATAATTCACATTACCGTAAGTCTACCATTTCAAGCATTTCTAATTGTTTAGTTCAGGAGTTTAAAAGTATCTTTACATTTTCTGCAGTAGATGTGTGGCAGTTTTTCACACTGCAAAACTGAACACTGATAGCCCCCGAGTCCCTCCCCTTGGAGCTCCTGTCCACTTTGCCTCTGTGGGTGTGACTCTTCTAACATTGTACACGAAAGCAAGATGGTATGGTGCTGTGTTTTTGTGTGTCAGGGGGATTACTTAGCATAACGTCATCTGTGTTGTTATAGTGCTAGAATTCCCTGAGTCCTGACTAACCAGTGGTCCATAGTGTTTGTAGGCAATCTTGGGTTACCCCTCTCACCCACTGCACAAGGGGCCGTGGAGAGGATGATAAGCAAGTATCTCCTCGAGCCCTTCATCTGGATTCTCTGATAAATACCCAGGCAGCATGGCTAGGTTGTTTGAGCAATACTGTTTCCCTAGTGACCGTATCATGTGCCATTCCCTCCATACGGTGCTGGGTTCTGTCTCTGCACCTTTAGCACCTTTTGATGGTTTGGGTGGTCATTTGGTATCCTTCCATAGGGAATTGTCTTTTGTGTCCTTCGTCCATTTTTTAATATGTAGCGATTTTATATTCTCACTGTTGAATTATAGAAGTTTCTCATAAATTGTACAGCTTATCATGCATGTGACTTTTCCGTGACATAACTTGCCTTCTCAAACCTATTTGTTGTTTTCATTGAGACACAGACATTTTTTCCCTAGTTCAACTGGGTTCCCTTCCTGTGTTTTGCTTTTGTTGGTCATGCACTTTATGTCATAATCAAGAAATCATTGCCAAATCCAGTATTCTAAAGCTTTTATTTTTCTTTGCTTTTAAAACATGAATACTGAATTTTAGACAGTTTGAATAAATCAAACACATATATCTACCTAGAATTATCAAAAGTTGTTTTATCAAGATACTGATAAAATCAGTATTTTAGAAAGATTGAACCATGAGGCAGTGTGTTAATAATGGAATGAACACATAGTCATGGAAATCGAGAGAGAGAGAGAGAGAGAGAGAGAGAGAGAGAGAGAGAGAGAATGAGTCATATACATTCGGTATTTAGTAGCACTGTGAAGTCAGAAAAAATATAAAATTATAAAATATTATGTTTATGTTTGTGTTGTGTGTGTGTGTATGTGTGTGTGTGTGTCTACAGGATCAGTTGTGTGCCACAGTGTTTATATGGAGGTCAGAGGACAACTTACTGGAATTGGTTCTATTCTACTATGTGGGTCCTGGGGCTCAAACTCAAGTAATCTGGCTTGATAGCGGGTGCATTTACGTTCTTGCTAGTTCAAAAAACTGTAACATATAACAGTGATCAATTATTTTCATTTTGTCTTTTTTTTTTTTTTTTTTTTTTTTGGTTTTTTTTTTTTTTTTTTTTTTTTTTTTTTTTGGTTTTTCGAGACAGGGTTTCTCTGTGTAGTTCGGGCTGTCCTGGAACTCACTCTGTAGACCAGGCTGGCCTGGAACTCAGAAATCCGCCTGCCTCTGCCTCCCAAGTGCTGGGATTAAAGGCGTGCGCCACCACGCCCGGCTTCATTTTGTCTTTAAGGTACCTACTTAACGTTGACTTATTGGAGGTTCTCTTGGCAACATTCTCTTTTGTTGGAGCGGGGGCTGACTTGGAACTCACGGCCTTCCTGCTTCAGCCCCCCATGCTGGGATTCCAGATGCGGGCCATCTTCCAGCCTCTCTTAATCATTTTGTTTGTTTTCAAGTGCTGGGATTAAAACTGGCTGCCACACTCCCAGCCTTCTTTTAATAATTTTAGAGAGCTCTTTGTATATGTTAATTGTTTTATATATTCAGTTTTTCTAAAGTATTATTATTGAATTTTTATGGTACTACCATATCAGGAATCTGTATTTTCGTATAACCAAATGGTGATCCTTTATTCTTTCTGATTAGTGTTTGTTAAAATATTACAGACTTTGCACAGTTTTTTCGGATCCTTTCATTTAATATTTTTCTTATGTGAGAAGAGATTCAGTGATCTGATGTTACTCTTTTCCTACTGTGTATTAGTATTATATAGTAATTAAATCAACATTTTTAGCCACTTAACATGTTAAAATTTCTTGTGCATTAGTATCTATTTCTGCATTTTGTCTTCCGTTGTAGTAATTCATTTTTATGCCATTAATGCTGATTTTAGTAGAACACCTTAGTAAACCATCCTTACAAGCAGTAATTCTTTTTTTAACTATTCTTTCTTTTAAATATATTTGGTATGTAGTTATTTTTCCATTTAAACCTTTTATGTGTGTGGGGTATGCACATGTATGGAGATAACAGGTTAAAAGTTCAGTGTATTCCTCAATTGATTACCATCTTAGTTTTTAATTTTTAATTCTTTTTATAGTTATTTTAATTTACATGTATGAATGTTTCGCCTGCGTGTGGTGTATGTGCGCCAAAGGTATGCTTGGTGTACTCCAAGATCAGAGGACAGCGTTGATCCTCTGCAGATGGAGTTACAGATAGCTGTGAATCACCATGCAGGTTCTTGGCATCAGATTCTGGTCATCAGGAAGAGCGGCCAATGCTCTTAGCCACTAAGCCAGCCCTTCAGTCTCCACCCCTTATCCTTTTGATACTGGGTCTTTTTTTTTTCTATATTCTTTGTTTATATTCCAAATGATTTTCACTTTCCCAGTTCCCCCCTCCCCATAAGTCCCATAAACCCTCTTCCCTCTGCCCATTCCCCAATCAACCCCCTCTCACTTCTCTGTCCTGGTAATCCCCTACAATGCTGCATCAAGCCTTTCCAGGACCAGGGCCCTCTCCTTCCATCTTCTTGGGAATGATTTGATATGTGAGTTGTGTCTTGGGATACTGGGTCTTTCATGAAACCCTGAGGTTGCCACTTGTCCTGACTGCCTTGGGTCCCTCTGGGGTCCTCTCGCACATGCTCTCCAGCACTGGCTTGCACACAGGTGAGCCACACTGGCATAGCCAGCCTCTCAGTGTTACTTCTGGGAATCTGGACTTGGGCCTTCATGTTTGCAAGGCACATACTTTACTGAGCGATCCGTCTCTTCAGCCCTGTCTCTTTAAACTTCAAGATAATTTTATTAGCTATTTCCAAGGCCTCTAACAAATCTCTAGCAATTTTTTTCTATAAACTTTATACAAACTTTACCTTCTACATCATAAACAGTTATTATTCCACATACACTTAGGACAATTTTCATTACTTTATAATCCCAGTAGGGATTCTAATTAGAATTGTATTATATGTATAACATTTTAGAGAATTTGTATTCTCTACTACTTCTAATAATTCTTATCAACAGCTCTTGGGTTTCCTACTTACGTGATTATACTACCAGCTGCACAGTCCCAAAGTCCTAACAATTGTAGCATTGCTCAAAAGTCTAAGTTCAGAGGCCCTTGTAAGATGGCCTGTAGTCTGGGAATTGTGAACGAATAGGCCCTTTCTTTTAAAGAAGAAACTTATAAGTTGTTTTTGTCATGGAATTTTATCAAAGCAACAGGAAGCAAACTAAAACAACCTTGATGGCTGAGCTTGGAAAAACACAATCTGAGGCAGTGTTTTGAAGCAGGAGTCCCAGTTACTTCAGTCCCTTTCCTTTCAAATGAATTTCCCCACTCCATGACAATGACCTTGGAGGGTAGGGTCTTTCTGCTGAAGCACTGCTCCACTGTTTTAGTCCAGAGTTTCTCTTAAACAGGGACATCTGCCTTGTCTCCAGCTTTAAACTTGTCAACTCTTACTTTCTCATCAAACTTCATATTTTTTCATATTGTCTTTACCTTCCTGTAGATCTAAGAGCAGTAAACAGAACGGTACAGCCTGGATGTGTTGTGTGACACTGGCCCTTGGGAGTAATGAATAAACACTACTCACCCCCAACAGGGAATACTCTGATGGCAGATCTAAGTCACAGAGGTTATTTCCAGGGGCACAAGCGACTCAAGAGCAGCTGCCTCGGCAGGAGTCCTCTCTGGTGCAGGTTCCAACTCAGAGCCGCTGGAGCCCAGGAGTTCACTACCCGACTCACAGGCACATGACAGGCCAAAGACTCTCCTCTCCCCTGCTTCCCAACAGCAACCTGGGGCATCCACGTGCTCACACACATGCATGCATACCTGCACGTGGATACCCACACACATGCAACTTGCTTGCACACTGTACACATATTAAAAAAGAGAACAAAAAGGAGAAAAATATATTCTATAACTTACGCCAGAAAGCTAAAAGTGTCATAATTTAAAAAGAGAAGCACCATCTTCTCAGACAGGCCAGGCCAAAAGTTATTGTAAACAAATTCCACCAAACTTTCAAACAGTTTCCCATGTGAGGTCCCATGTAGGACCTTGAGCTTAGTAAGCAGGTAGTGAGCTAAGTTTCCAACTCCTACATAATATTTTTAAAAGAATCAAAAATTAAGTTTATTTCTTAGTTCATTTTACAAGGCTAAAATCACTCTGTTCTCAAAACCCGACAAAGGGATTAGAAGAAATTCAATAAGCTTCTTTAGATTATGAGTATTGATGAAACAATTTTCATAAAATGTGAGTAATTTAAAACTACATTTTTTTTCTGAGCACACAATCAATTCTTGTAGTTTCTTTGAAATATAAAGTGCAGTCTTTTCAGATTTCCCCAAGCAAATGGTGTTGAAGCAGGCTTTGTCCCTCGCAGGGCCCTGCAGCTGCTTGCGCTCACCCTGCCACGGATCCTGATAGTTCCTGACATCTACTGAGCCAGCTATTTGCCCCCATGCACTAAGCATTATCTGTTCCTCTATTTCTTTCTCAGATAGCCCCAGGGGTTAATTATCTTCACTGTGCTCTTGTTACTGGTAAAGAAATTCAGCATTAGTCAAGTTAAGTAATTTGTATTAAGTTACAAAGCTAGTGAGTAACAAAGATAGGGTATATCTTAACTGTGACAGAGGCCAGATTAAAGGAATTACATGTAGCATTTCATTTGATAGTTGTCTATAACTGAAGCCATATGGACAGTTATTGTTAACAAATCCCACCAAACTGAATGCTCTTCCCAATGGAAATTTCTGTTTTAAAGTCTGAACATCATTCATTTGAGGACTTTGGAGGACCGAGAAATGTGAACCGTTTATAAGAAAAGATGTCACCATTTCTTAATGGGTTTCCATATAGAAAAGAGAATAAATCTTGTTTCTTTCCAACAACCTCAACTATGACCAGACGTTTAAGACTTTGGCGAGCAGATTTCAGAATGATATTTTCACAGCTTTTTAACAGTACACGGCCGCCTTTAAAGAAGTAAGTGGAGTCTGGACATGTAACTTTCAGGTATGTTATGAAAGGTTTGGGAGGAAGGCAGGAAACATTTTAAGCTGCTTTTTTTTTTTTTTTTTTTTTTTTGCTAGTGATTTATTATTAGAATGAACACGTCATTTCTGAACTGGGCGCATGAAGTTGTATTCAAATGAAGTTATTATATTTGGGGCCTGAAATGTGTCACTCCAGTATACAGCGTGCTGATTTTATGAACTAGAAAAGCAGGCCTGTGGTGGAAAGTTCTGCCTGAGAGCTGCCCTGACATTCCTTGCAACAATGAAATTCCTCTCTCTTATAATGGATTATCTCCTGACCTTGAACTGCTGCAGTGGATGTCAGCCAGAGTGTAGATTCCTGGACACTGCTCGAGCCAGGTGCTGATTCTGGCTGAGGAGGACACGTTATAAACACAGGAGGAGAAATAGCACAAAAATAAGTTTATGGAACTTATCACACCAGGATCTAGTAATGCCAAAAATATAAACTGTGGTGAGATTCTTTACTGTGTGAATAATTGGTCCTCTTGGAAGGCCTGATGTTTAGCAGTTCAGTTGTAACATTTCCTCTCTCAAAATAAGGCACTATCAAAGTTATCTACTGTAAAGATCAAAGAAAAGAAAAAAGCAGTCAGTGGGTCAGTTTTCCATGCATTCACACAACCCCAAAATGCAACAGGCAGTTGGCATGGAAAAACATTTTCGTATATTTCTAGGAGCACCGTAAATTGATACAGTTTGTATCTGTCTGAACCACCCATGCTCCTCACTGTGGTGATGCAGTTCTAGTCTCGGGCAGACATGTAGCATTCTCCTTAGCCAGTGAGATAAGGGATGTGTGCAAAGTTATTCCTTGAAGCAGTGTAACAACAGAGAGCAGGCCACCTCACTGTCACACTAGGCCACCAGTTAGAGAGTTTGTGCAACAGACAGACAGGAGTTCCCATGCGACTGCAAGAGAGGTGGGAACTGTCTTGTCAGGCAAGGAGAGCGAGAGCTATAGTCTGCGTTTGTGCTGTCGGGCAGTTTATACCGAAGTGAGTCATATAACATGCGTATTTAACAATATGCCTTAAAAGCCTTTGCATACATGTACACACATCTTTACGCGCGTGCGTTTGTTTGTGTGTGTGTGTGTGTGTGTGTGTGTGTGTGTGTGTGTGTAAGAAACTAAGAACAGGAAGCCCTTTAAAGCTAGGTTTTCCTCCACAGCAAGTTGAGATCTATAGAAAAAGAAACCCACAATGTAGATTTCTGGGTAACATCTTTCTTGAGTCCCCATTCCCCCCCCCACCCCGCTTTAACTTCCACCAGTGTTGCAGCACCTTTGCTGTAACTGAGGAGCTAACCTCAACAAGGTCATGTCTCCATGACTCTCCCCATAAGTTTTCTGATATCCTTTCCAAGGTACACATTCTATTTGGTTACAATGGCTTCTTAGGTTCCTCTTGATTCTCAGACTTCTTTGTTTTTGACCTCCTTGGACATTCGAAGGACCACTAGCCAGGTATGTTGTAGGATGCCGCTCTGTTAGATGATCCGATGTTTTTCTTACAGTTACACTGGGGTGATGTGGACTGGGAAAAGGAGAAGCTCAGAGGTAGAGAGGATTGCTATCACGTCTTGTCAAAAGCAGACACTGTGGCACAGCGTGGTTTCTGACTGCTGATGTCCGTCAGTGGACCTTTGTCCCCTGGCTGCAGCACTACTTGACTGGCTCTCCTAGGAAAGCGGTGGCCTCCCCCCTCCCCATGCCATCCTCTTTGAAAGCAGCCTTCTCCACGAGCTCAGATTGGAGCGCAAACTTCAGCTTTCCTCATTAGGGAAGAAATCTGCAGAACTTATTCGGAATTGTCCTGCATGAGAGATTAGCTTCTTCTCCCCATCTCTTAATTTATCGTTTACTTGAGTATTGACTCATTGATATTTATATTTAGGTTATAATCCGGTAGTATTATTTTTTTCTCAGACAACATAGCTTTAGCTGACTGAGGTTTTCTCAGTTGATTGCTCTGTCTTTTTGACATATTCTCGTCGATATGGGCCGTTGTTCTTACTTCCTAGAACCATGAGGAAAGCTCATCTTGTTCATGCCCTGCCTCAGTACTAGAACCAGCCACTTCTCCAAGGAGCCGTGATTCCTCTCATTGCAAGGTGGCAATTCCAAATCAGGATCTCAGTGTATTTATTAATGTGGGCTATCATTTGCTTTATGTGCTCTCAGGTAACAAAGCAAAGACATAAGCCTGCCTGTGCTAATGTGTACACACACAGCCACAAGTATGTCTGTCTGTAACCATCTGTAACTGCATTTAGCCCAACATGGGTTTTCAATAATATTGGAATTCCAGTTTATTGCTGCATGAATCTTTCTAGTGGGAAAATGATGTATTTCAAATTAAGTGTGTTTTTATAAAATTAAATAAATTTTAAAATAAAATACTACGCCATGCTGCTTAACTTAGGCTCATACAGTTAGGACAAACTTGCTGAAATACACACTGTATACTTAAAGCCGCTTTCTCAGAGTAAAATTCTTTCCCTAAGTCAAGGCATATTTCAAATGTTTTTCTTTGAATTTGACTTATAAAATAAGCAATTTAGTTTAATATTTTAGTTTTCTAGAAGAATACCAAACCTGCCAAGACCCTGGTATTTCATGTCCCCAGAGAGTTAGAAGTCAAGAAACAACCTTTTCGCAAATGAAAGAAGTCCTAGTGAACACAGGGTTCGTGGATATAATGCAGGGAAGACAGGAAGTCCTTTCTGGACTCCTTGTTTGATTCGGGCTCCGCCAGTACACGTCCTCTCCTGTGGTCCTCACGTTGCCATCCTGTGACTCATGTGTGTGCATTTACCATCTGCTAGACACACAGTGGTCCCTAGCTCTGCAGCTGAGATGACCCAAACCCAGGTCTCCGGCAAGCCAAAGCCTGTGCATCTAGTCAGTCACTACAGTGAACTGCAAAAGGGCACTTGGAAATACCCAACCCCCCTTCCTTCATTAAAAGGAAAAAGTGTTTTTCCCCTTACAAAATAATTGGCCATGTTAGCTGATCCCTGAATTTGTCCTAGGCAGTGCTACCCAGTCAGCTGCCTACAAGAACAGCATCTGGGACTGTATGACTGACTGGTTTGCACGGTGGCCTGGAGGGTTGGGTAAGTAAAGGGGTTTGTATTAAAAAGTATATTCTTGCACATCTGTCCTGTGTCTGTGTTACAATCGCCAATATGAGGAAAACTCTTTGGTTTTATTAAGTGCTCCAGGTGGTTCTCATAACCAGGCCAGTTTGATTTTGGCTTAAGAATTAATTAGGAATTCGAGGGAAAAAAAGTGTCTACACCGTAACACAGTGGGCTATGGTGGCACCAGCTTGCGTTTTCAACCAGAAATGCAATTTTGAAGTTTTTCAGTTGACAATTGCCTTGTGAAATTCAAGCCACAAAGGAAGTTATTGAAGAAATGATTTTAGGGAGTCAGAATCTTCAAGAAGGTGGAAGAGCCAAGCTTAGAAAGTAGCCAGCCAGAACCATGCCACAGCTCTGTTCAGTGAGCACACAGTGGCTGTGTCCAGAGCAGTGCATCCCTCTGACCTGCAGACTCCTGGCCACGCAGGCCACTGGACCTAGGATTCTGCAAGAAGTTCTCTATGGTTTCAGTATTTGGGACTGGTTGTTAACAGATCAGAAGTAGTTGGTCTAGAAATGAGCAGCGGTGCTTGGCCACCCAGCCTCGCAAGTGTAGTTACTTCCTACTGCTGCCTTGCCGCTGTCAATTACAGGCTAGGCAGATCAGCAAACCAGAAGTGGAGCCAGAGTGAAATCCTGTAGTCCGTGTTTAGGGATAATGAAGGAAAGCCAGTGACATGTATAAAAGCCAAGTTCAGAGAGCCCACGAAACCAGGAAAGCTGCACTCAGCAGAGCACAGAGGTGTGTCTGCCATGGGCCAGAGCAAGCAGTGGATACAGGTGCCTCAGCTGTGGGGCAGAGCAGTGCTTTAAAGATCATGAAAGACTAGTTAGAGCTCAGCTATAAAAATAGAACAATTCTGAGATTAAAAAAAAAAAAAAAAAACCTAAGCATGTTGAATGATCACAGGGAGGCAGGCCTGGGGGTGCACACTTGTAATGCCAGCACTTGTGTGGCACAGACAGGAGAATCAGGAATTACCCCCTCTTACGTAGAACATTTGAGGCTATCCTGACTTGCATTAACTCTTACACTTGGGTGAATGTGTCCATTGGGCCTGCATCCTCTATGGTATCTTCTCTGTGGTTTGACCGGTTAAGGAGCTCTGTAATAGTCTCTATTTGTTGCAGAAAAGTGCTTTTATTGATTGAGGGGTGAGGGCTGCTCTTATCTGTAGGTATAAGGATAAGTATTTAGAAACAATTAAAATTTATATTGGTTAGAAAATGACCATATCAAATTCTCTTGGGACACATGGCCTCTGCAGCCACGGGTAATTGGCTAGGTTTATAGGATCAGACACGAATCCTGTTGGTTGGGCCTTAAATCCTTTAGACAGTTGTTGACTCTTGTCGTGACAAAGATGCCACTGTTGCACCAGCTGGGGTCCTTGCTGTGGGTCCTGGGCTGTAGGCTCTGCAGCTGGGTAGGACTGTCGATTGCGTTCCTCTTTTGGCGGTGTGCATAGCAACTTCTCAGGAAGGAGGTTCCTGGATCGATTCCAGCTCGACCCCTCCAAGTCCTGTTCCTAAAGGGTGCCTCAGCAACAGGGTTTCCCTTCAAGTTCCGGGAACCAAGCAAAGGCCATAGCAATAGCCTGTACTGTCTGGGGATGACTCTTGGGCTCTCCTACCCAAACACTCTTCGGGAAGTCTCCTATGCCTGGTACAGGGATTCTTGTTAAACAGTTTATGGTTTTTTGGGGAAAATGTACAGTAACTCTATATAAATTGTGTGTGTGTGTGTGTGTGTGTGTGTGTGTGTGTGTGTGAAGGGAGGTATTATAAAATAAACAAAGTTTGTCTATGGCTTTTCAAGCATCCTTAGTTATGTATCCCTTGCCTCCCTATATCTCTTTATTACCCTTTCTCCCCACTCCCTGATAGAACCCCCATTTTCCCGCTGTCTCTTACTCTCAGAATCCATCTCTACTGCAGACTTTTCTCCACTTTACACTGTAACTGTCACTGTTGTATCTTCTACCTCAGCTGCAGTTTCTCGTTTCCCACCCATGTGATATTAATTACTGGCATCCTGGGCAAGTGTAAGGTGATGACCCTGCCACCATACACGGTGCAGGTGACTCTGACACGCCATCTGTCAGCACTGACTATGGGGGTCGGACTACAGCCTGTCCGTCGGTCGGTCGGTCGGTCAGTCTGTCCCTTCAGGCTCCCGCACTGTTTCTTTGTTTCTGAGGATAAACATTTATGTTTGTGTTCACTGTTTTCTTTTAAAGTGCCAGTGATCATTTTCAACTTTGGCTCAATTCCTTCTCTACATAAAAAGCCTTGTAGCTTTGTTTTCCCGTCACTTTCTTTTGCTTATCTGTTGAAATACGCATGCTCAGTATTTAAATGAGTGCATTAATCCTGCTCTGTAGAGCCGTAAGATTGATAATGGGCTGTCAATGGCAGCCGAAGCTTTATGCTAAAGTTTAGTTCTTTCCAGAAAAAATAAACATGCAAGATAAAAATTTGAGGACTAAATTCTTAACTCCCTTTTAGAAAAGATTTATTTACATGGGTTTTGTAATTTTATGTTTAGTGCACACTAATACTACTTCCAAAATGCACAATTTATCTCAATTGATTACAGTCCTCTCAGAGGTCATTGTGACCCACAAATCAGTCCACTTAAATAATCTTCCTTCTACCTGGGAGAATACAGTGTCCTTTGCTCTTGGTCAGCAGTCACAAACACTGGAAGACACAGTTCAGAGAAATTATCTTGGCATTGTTACTTCTTTTTGAATCTATTTAACCAACTTTCAAATTTATCTCAAGTAAAAAAAAAAAACTTTGAAACTTTTTCCTTTTAGGAAGCTGTTTGGTTTAATAAATGATACAGGCTTTTAATGATTTTTTTTTACATAAAATACTTGAACATCCTAATTAAATGTTTTAAAAATAGCATTGTTGAGAGGTATACCTTATATATTTTCAGATTCTCCTGTTTTAGGTATGTAAGTTATTGATTTTAGGCTCGGCACAGGATTATGTGACGATTGATCGCCATGATCTCCACCTTCCCAGTGCTGCGACCTTTAACACAGCTCCCCATGCTGGGGGAACCCAACCATAACATAAGTTTTGTTGCCACTTCATAACTGTAATTTGCTACTGTCATGAATTGCACTGTAAATATGTGTATGTTCCAATGATCGTAGGAGAGCCCTGTGAAAGGGTGGTTTGACGCCTAGGGGGTCACACCCCACAGGTTGAAAACCTCTATTTTAGAGCATCTCTGTCCTTTTCATAAGGTTTTGAGAGTCTGGAGAGACGGCTCAGTGATCAAGAGCACTGGCTGCTCTTGCAGAGGACCTGAGGTTCATTCCCAGCACCCACATGGCAGCTCACACCCACCCTCTCTCCAGTCCCACGGCGTTTGCTGCTTTCTTCTGACCTCCATGGGCACTGGGCATGCATGTGGCGCACATACATTCAGGCAAAATACTCATGCACTTAAAATAATGAAATGAATACGTCTAGAAAACTCTTCAAAAGAAAGAAAGAAGTTTCAAGGGTTCAAGGGACATCAAAATGACTCAACAGGTTAAAAATGTTTGCCTAAAGGATTCCTGGCACTCTGTAAAGTTGAAGAAGTGAACCAAATCCACGGAATGTTCACTTATCTCCACACATATGCTGTGGCATACATATAACTGCCCAACACACACACACACACACACACACACACACACGCCCTTGAGACCATTAGCACCTCCTTTTGTGTCCCTGTACCCACCCCACTCCAGTCACTATTGTAGGCCTATTCTGGACATTTCTTAAATAGAATCATGCAATGTGTGGTCTTTTTGTGTGCTAGCATAGTGTTTGTGTGTCTCATCTATGCAGAAATATGTGTAAACACTGTGTTCCTTAATTCTCTAGTGAAGTGGGAAATTCAGCTGGGTGGAGCTGGGGTGAGGACAGCAGATGGACCAAATCCAGGGAGGAGTCAGCACCTGCCTCCTGTGCCTGCATGGTTCTGCCACTGGTCCTTTGTTCTGGCCCTTTCCTTACCTGTTTTCCTGCACCATGGTCCTCCCAGAAGTCTGTTAGGAGAAATGTCCTGGGGCTCTCTAGGGCTTAGCTCTGAAGTCTCTGTGGACTCGTCTTGCTGCTGTTGTCCAGCTTTATTCTACCATGATCTGACATGGCACTCGGAACCATTTCACTTCATTTGTATTTGTTAAGGCTTCCTTACTAGCCTATAGAGAGAGTCAGCTCTCTCTCTCTTTCCTTCCTTCCTTCCTTCCTTCCTTCCTTCCTTCCTATCTATCTTTCTATCTTTTGACAGGGTTTCTCTGTATAGCCCTGGCTGTCCTAGAACTCACTCTGTAGACCAGACTGGCCTTGAACTCACAGAAATCTGTCTACCTGCTTTTGCTTCCCAAGTGCTGGGATTAAAGGTGTGCACCACCACTGGTTATGTCGTTAGTTTTAGAGAGGGTTCCATGTGTTCCACAGACCACCGAGAAGAATCTGCATTCTATATCTGTTAGGTGGACTATCCTGTGGATCTCTAGGGCTTAGCTCTGAAGTCTCTGTCGACTTTCAGTTTGGATGCTGTATGTGACTCTCACTACCTCATCCTTCATGCCTTTCAGTGCTCTCTGTTTAAAATGGGCGTTCCACTACATTGGTGCATAGTGTTTATAATTGTTAGATACCTGTCAAATTGTTCCCTTTATTAATATGTAGTTGGCTGCTTTATCTATTCTGATTCATTATGATTGGAATCTACTTTTTCAGGTATCAGAATAGCTATATCAAGTTGGTTGAAGCTCCTGTTTCCTGGTTTTATTTCTGACCTTCAATTTTCCCCCCATTTGTTGAAAATTATCTTTTCTTATCTATTATGTTCTGATCACAGTTTCTTCTCCTCCGACTCCTCCAACTTCCTCCCCACCTCCTATCCCATCCCTTTTCCATCTTTCATGCGAAACGATAATAATAATAAAACAAAACAAAACAAAAACTAACACATCAAAATTAGACACACATATAGAAGGACAGAGCCCATGATGAGAAAGTGCAAGAAATAGAGACCCACTCATTCATGCACTCAGGAATCTCATAAACTGGAAGCCATAAGAACCTGTAGGGTAAAGAGGGAGAAGAAAATACATGTAAATAAACTAAAAAAAAAAAAAAAAGATAAAATGAAAACAAAACAAAACAGGAAGGGTACTGACAAGACATCATGAGACCAGGAAGCTCCAGAGATTCTGGGGAGCCTCCAACCCCCATCCCCACCCCCTGTCTGCTGGCATCTCTACCAGGCACGCAGCCTGCCCTGAGGAGTGCTGAGTTCCCCACTGTTTCATCCCTTGGAGGCGAACTGAATTTTCATTTGCGAGTGGTATCTGTTGGAGATGGTTTCTGGGTTAGGGACGGCTGCATGTGCCCTTTCCTTTCAGCTGTAGGACCCCAACCCATGCAGGCCCTATGCACACGGCCTCGGTCTCCGCATTCACATGTGCGTAGATCCTGTTGTTTCCTTGCTGTCCTCCACCCCAGTCTGGCTCTCACCCTCTTCTCACTTCATCTTCTTCAGGGCTCCCTGCGCCCTGTGGGGAGGGGATTGATAGAGATATTCCATTCAGAGCTGAGTGTTCTAAGGTCTCTCATTGGCTCTGTGGGTGTCTGTATATGTTCACATTGGCTGCAGGAGGAAGCTTCTCTGATGGCCAAGCAAGGCACTGATCTATGAGCACAGCAGAATGTCATTAGAAGTCATTTTCTTGCTGTTCTGTTGTTGTTTGTTTTAAGTTTTATAACAGTAGCATTTGGTTTTACGCTAGGTCTTTAGATTATCTAGTGTCTTTCTGAGCCTATAATATCTCACTCGGGATAATTTTCTTCCAAGTTCCTTCCATTTGCCTGTGAATTTCATTTCTAGGCCCTTCTGGTTTTTGAGTCTCCATTTCGAAGTCATGTGTAATTTAATATGTCTGCCTTGATATGTTAGTTGGCCTTTCTCCCTTACAGTTTGTCTTAGGATTTTATTGCTAAGAAGAGACACCAGGACCGTGGCAACTCTTAATTTAATTGGGGCTGGCTTATGGTTTCAGAGGTTTAGTCCATTATTGTCATGGCAGGAAGCATGGCAGCGTGCAGACATAGTGCTGGAGACAGAGCTGAGAGTCTCCATCTTGGTTTGAAGGCAGCAGAATAAGACTGAGCGCCATACTGGGTGGAGCCTGAACACAGGCGACCTCTCAAAGCTGCCCCCACAGTGACACACTTCCCTCCAACACGGCCGTCCCTCCTGATAGTGCCACCCCCATGGGCCAAGCCTGCAAACACGGGAGTCTGGGGACATTCCTATGCACACCACCACGCAGCTTGTAACATTCTTTCTTTGTTCTGTATGCGTCCTGTTTGATTATGTGCCATAGAGAATTTCTTTTCTGGTTCAGTCTACTTAGTGTTCTCTATGATTTTTGTACTTTGATAGGCATCTCCTTCTTTAGGTTATGGAAATTTTCTTTGATTTTGTTGAAAATATTTTCTCTGACTTTGAGATGGGTTGTTTCTTCCTCCTCCTCTTCCTCCTCTCCTTCTTCTTCTTCTATTCTTTGTTTCTCATTACAGATGGTTGTGAGCCACCATGTGTTTGCTGGGATTTGAACTCATGACCTCCGGAAGAACAGTCAGTGCTCTTAAACGTTAAGCTATCTCACCAGCCCTCCTTCTTTTATTCTTATTATTCATAGATTTGATTTTTTTTTCATGGTATCCCGAATTTCCTGCATGTTTTGTGCTAGGAATTTCTTAGATTTAACATTTTCTTTCATGGAGGTATCCATCTTTTTATCTTATTGTATCTTCAGATGTTTGAGGTTCTCTCTTCTACCTTTTGTATTTTGCTGATGAGGCTTGCCCCTGAGTTTCCTGTTTGAGTTCGTAAAAAATTCATTTTCAGATTTTCCTCACTTTGGGTTTTCTCTATTCTTTTTCTCTCTTCAGGTCTTCAACTGTTTTATTCCCCCCACTGTTTGTGTGTTCATAGATTTCCTTGAGGGGTTTATCCACCTCCTTTGTAGGGACGTCTGTCATCTTCATAAAGGCCAGTGCTTCCGCTGAGCTGCAGTGCTCAGGACAGACCGTGTTAGGGCTGCTGGCTGCTGGAGACACAGTGTCCCGGGTGGTTCCTGGTGGTGTTTTTATGCTGGCATCGAGGCATCTGAGTTTGACAAGTTTGTAATTCTAGTTCCTGATAACAGGCCTTGTCTTTGTTGGGTGGGCATTTGTTCTTTGTTTTCTGTTGCCCTCTGCGGTTCTTACGAGAGTGTGGTGGTTGTGTGTTGCCTGGTAGGAAATTCCTCTGGGCGTCCTGATAGCGGTGGTCACTGGGGATTCTGGGTAAAATGTGTTCCTAGGCATTGGGAGCCGACACTGGGATGGGGTAGGAGGGGGCACTGAAGGGATTCAGAGAGGGGGGACAGCAGGGTCCCCAGGAACTAGGGATGAGAAGGCCGCTGGCTGGATTAGGGGGTAGAGGAAGGAAGGAGTTCTGCGGTCCGTTGGCCTACCTGCCTTCCTGGCGTCGGTGCGCTCTTTGAGTTTCTAGCGATGCTTTTTGCTGTGCACCCCCATGCCCTAGGTTGACTCTTCAACTTCCCCTCCGTTCTTTCTTCAAAATCTTCATTTCCTTACCGATTTTTTTCCTCCAAGCAGTTGACTACTTTTCTTTTCTTCCCTCCTTCCTTCCTTCCTTCCTTCCTTCCTTCCTTCTTTCTTTCTTTCTTTCTTTCTCTCTCTTTTTTGCCAACATTCTTATTTACATCCTACATTTATGGTTTGTTTTTCTTCCTGCATTTGCTAATCTGAGTCTTCTTTCTGGCCATTGGCCCTTTTTAAAAATAGAACCTTTTTCTTACATCTCACCAATGTTTTTATGGCTAACTTTGGCCTCTAGTAACGAGGAGCTGTGAGCACGGCACAAGTGGATTTTCTCTCGTTATCTCTATTTCTCTGTTGTGCTTTGCATGTCTTTCAGGTTAGGTGTGTTCTCCATTTTTTTTTCTTGTTTCTTCCCTGTTTTGGTTTCATCTCACACAAGTCTTCCTGGGACAGTCTCTTCACTTGGGCTTGTTCCGCTCCCTGCTATTCAGGGGGGCAGCAACTGCGGCCACGGGTGAGACCTGAGGCGAATTTCTGCAGAAGTTGCGAGTGTGCCCTTCTTTTCTGTGTCCGATAAGGTTCAGATGTAGGAGATGCTGATCTGGAAAAGGTGGTTTATAATCTTCAGAGAGAGGTGTATTCTTAATTAACAATTAAGTCGCAAAGCAAGGAAAGAATGAAGTGTGAGGGTCAGGATGGGCGCGGCCGGAAGTCCGGCGGGCGTTAACCGGGCCCCGGTGGAGAGTGGGGAGAGGCAAGGAAGGCAGACGCCTGTTTAGAGGAGACCCGGGCTAACAGAACAACTAAACGAAGTAAGAAAACAACGTGCAAATAAAAACAAAGTAGGACACTGTGACAGCCCGGGCGGACTCTTCCTTTTTGGTTGGGATGGCTGGCATCTTGCACGCCCTCTGCTTTTGAACCCGTGTCTGCAGCTGCGGGAAGGGCCGCTGGTGTCACTAAGCATCAAGTCACTTAGTGCCTTCCTGCCAAGAGCTTCGGCACGAGGTCTCTAGTCTGATGCGTTACAATTTCATCTCTGATGTTTTATGCATCGTTATTTCCGTGACCCTCTCTGTGACTGTGGCTATGTGGGCTAAGAAGACCTGCCCAGGCAGCCCAGGCAGCCCAGGCAGCCCAGGCAGCCCAGGCAGCCCAGGCAGCCCAGGCAGCCCAGGCAGCCCAGGCAGCCCAGGCAGCCCAGGCAGCCCAGGCAGCCCAGGCAGCCCAGGCAGCCCAGGCAGCCCAGGCAGCCCAGGCAGCCCAGGCAGCCCAGACAGCCCACGCAGCCCACGCAGCCCAGGCAGCCCACGCAGCCCAGGCAGCCCACGCAACCCACGCAGCCCACACAGCCCAGACAACCCACACAGCCCACGCAGCCCATACAACCCACAGAGCCCACACAGCCCAGGCAGCCCACGCAGCCCAGGCAGCCCACACAGCCTACTCAACCCACGCAGCCCACGCAGCCTCCTCGGCCCACGCAGCCCACTCTGCCCTCTCATACTTGGCCTTTTCCACTCGATGGACTCCTCCAGCCACGCCTGGCAGCCATTTGCAGCAGCACCGAGTTCAGCAGCACCGAGTTCCTTCCCAGGCCGCCTGCTCGGGCCTGTCGAGCCAGCTGCTCACCGCAGGGCACCGATGGAGCATCCGGTTTCCCATCCACTTCACACTCTCTAGCTGCGTTGCTCTTGCAGCCTGGGTACCCACTGGATATCCAGGCCCTGGTCACAGCTCAGCAGCCTGGCCAGCCTCTCTCCTCCTTGCCGCTCCTTATCTTTCATCTTCAGTTTTGTCAGGACTAAGCTATTTAAGCCCAGGCAATTTGTGTAATTAAAAAAAAAAAAAAAAAAAAAAAAAAAACAGCAGCAGCAGCAACAACAGAACCCCCACCTACAAGGAGTGTAATTATTGTCATATTTAAGATTTAGGTTATGAGTCATACATTAAATTCACGGCAGAATTGGAAGAGGTGACTTAATTCCAGCACAACAATTGGTGGCACACAGTGTGCCTGTCACTGCTCTCCCTCCTGGGCACAGATGACATCCCTGAAGGCTGAGAGCCCTGCGCAGGGCGCCTGAAGCCACACAGCCTGGAGCAGGCGGAGGCAGGGCTTGCAGCCAGGCAGTGGGCTCTAACCCTCGCGCAGAGCACGGCTGCAATGCCGTGTTGAACCGTGTCAGAAGCTTCAAAGTTAGCGTGGGTTTCTTTATCTCTAATGTTACATTTTATTTTTTAGAACCACTGGGTTGTTTTTTTTTTTTTTTTTATGGTTGAAATTCATTTATTGTTGTTGAGACGAGTAATTTTTGTGACTCAGAATCTTCAGTGAGGTCATCTTAACCCTTTAAAATTGTAACTGCCATCTATGGCCAAACCACCCTGAACATGCCCCATCTCATCTGATCTTAGAAATTGCAACTGTCAGAGCAAACATTAGAAATTTAAATGTTTTTTGCCCTGTCTTTGAATGCCTTTATGCCTGTTTATTTTTCCATGTTGCTACTTGAACCTTGACTTGTATTTTTCCCTCCAAATAACACTTTGAACCAAAATTTAAGATTGCCGTGTGTTTTCTTTATATTAGGAGTTTTTAAGCTTGAAACTTCTTTCTACCCTTTGAGGTGTCTTTATTGTCTTCTCTGATGTTATCGTATGCCTATTATTATACTTTCCAAGTGACTATTAAAGCTTTCTCTCTTCCTATAAAATAGTTAACCATGAATACCTTTTGTATGTGCAGTTTCTCAAAGCCTTTCAGAATCACAGGATTCTTTCAAATGACTAATTACTGCAAATCTGGTGCCTGTGTAATGCTATCCAGCAAGCAGCTGCTTCATGTTGAAGAGAGGCTGAGAGCTCTTTCTGGTTTTGTTCATTTCAAATCATTTGCTTCTTATTTAATATCTGCAAAGAACCCAGTCACATCCTCATAGAATGTGCTGTTGTAAATTCTGGATTGTTTCCACGGGCTCCGCCTTGCATCTGCATGGTGTTTAAAGCCACTGCTTCCTTTCTCTTCCCAGTCATTCAGGGCCTTTCGCCTCATAATCCAATGTCATGCTGAATGACAGAAAATTGAAGTTGAATTTATTTGACTATAGAGAAGGACTGCTCAGAACAATGCACTTATTTAAGAACTCCTTGCCTCGGAAGCCGAGGGAGCTGTTTTGTGCAGGTGGCTTCGACTCTGTGCTGCTTATCCTGACTGTGTTCCTTTATTTGTTAAGGACAGGAACTGGGCATTCTGCTTCTGGAAACAAAGGACCCTGCTAGTCTACACCAACCTTTAATAAGCCTGTGGGATGCGTGTATATCATTCAGAACCACAGAGACACGACCTATGTTTTTGTTTTTTAAAATAACCCTTAGCTCTTCCCCATTACAAAAAATACAATGAAAAAATGAAAAGCAGCCATGAAAATATATAAATCATCTCCCAATGTCACACCAGGGGGCTTTTTACATTGTGAGATTTTCATAATGTTTCATGGTGTTTCCTCAGCTCTACGTGATGGTTTTCTGCTTAAGTAAAGGCTTTCTTGCTTGGCGCTGCTTATATTTCTGTTTCTGTTTACTTAATGTGACAACCTTCATGGGTTCTTGCTTTTAAAGGTAAAACATTTGCTTTACCAATATTCCGAGCTGTTGTAAGACTCAATCAATCATGGGGCAGTGTCTCCTCTGCTGGCTCTACACTGTGAGCCACAGGTAACCTGTGTTTACTCTGAGAGTGAGGGGGGCACAGAACCATGTGGAGCAAGAATGGCCTTTGTAAAGGGCACACCAGCCTCGTCATTATTCCTGCACAGGGGTGCGTGGCAGAGTTTGTTTTATTTGGAACCTGGTAAATTCTGGAACTCTGATGCATCTGTATATTGAAATGTGAGCCTCAGAATACTTTTGGTTCTTATTCTATGTGCATTGGTATTTTGTCTGCCTGTATGTCTGTGCGAGAGTGTCAGATCACAGTTGTGAGCTGCCATGTGGGTGCTGGGAATTGAACTTGCGGCCAGTGCTCTTAACTACGGATTCATCCCTCCAGCCCCACTTTCTTTTCCTTCCTCCCTCCCTCCCTCTCTGGCTTCCTCCCTTCCTCCCTTCCTTTTAATAGAATACTTTTTAATGTTACCAAAATGAGCTTGAATTAGTGGCTATTTTTAGCAAATGCTACTCTACTAATTCTCAGGTAATTGAGAATTAATTACATAAAATTTGCATACCAAGTAACAGTTCTCTGGGAGTTTAAAGCTAATCCGTTTTAACTATTGTCTTGGAATAATAACAAACTGTATCCAATGGACTCAGATCCACTCAGGATCATATCCTGACAGAGCACCAGCAAGAAAGCAAGATTGTTGTCTGTGTTGTTTGCTCCGTGAAATTAGTCACAAAGGCACCACATTGGTCTTTATTCTTTCGCCAGTAAAGCAATGATTCTCATTTTGTAATGGATATCTCTTTACAAGCTCAGAGACTGTACCTGGCCTAGAACAAGGCTCACCACACTTCTTTGACAAACAGTATCTGCTTGTGGGTTTTGTTTCAGGAGTCAGTGTGACGAGAACAGCTTAGGGGTCAGGCAGAACGACTGGGTTTAGACCCCCGGGTCACTTGGCAGCTTGCTGAATGAACTGACTTCCACCTTTCCCCTTTCTGCTTAGAATAATCAAAATGCCTACTTTCTCTTCCTGGCAGCTATGACCATAAATGGACAAGGCAGGGCGAGCGTAGCATCCTCCAGCGAGCTCCAGCTCCTCCCTCTGCAGCATGCGTCAAACCTGCCTGCCGCAGCCTGCGTGCTTAATTACACAATGGCATGGGACAGAACGTGCAAATAAGGTTCCTGGGTTTTGAAAGATTTTTTACTGAAAACTATTTCATATTATTTTCTCTTTTGTTATTGGGAAAAGGTGTACTCTGAAAATATCATTAGAGTCCATCCATAGTTGGATCTTGTTTGGGAGGCCTTCCCCTCAGCAGACTTAAACTTCAGGAAGATTGCCTGCTGGCTGGCTGGCTGGTTCCTGATGTCAAGAATGCAGCAATGCCCTCAGAGAGGGCCCCATTTTTTTCTCTCTTCATCTGAAAAACGACACAATCAGAACTAGTCTGGCATTTCTTTTTTTCTTTTTTTCATTTGCTTTGTAATTATATTTTTATTGAAAATATTTTTCATAGAATGCATTCTGATCTCAATCTTTCGGCCCTCACCTCCCCACCCATCCAACTCCACAGCACATTTTTTTTTCTTGTTTTTGTTTATGAAAATGAACAGGCAAATAAAAAAAAAAACAAAAACAAATAGGGCCAGAGTAAATGGGGGTGAGGGAGTACCATAAGAAACGAGTACACAAAATCAGACACAAAACCCTTAAAAAACCAAAATCAATATACAAAAAAAAAAAAAAAAAAAAATTCCAAACAAAAACCAGTAAGGTAAAAATGCCCAAACAAAGCAATATGCGATGATGATGACGACGACAACAACAACAACAACGACGACGACCAAAAAACAAGAAAACTCGTAAAATGGCATTGAGTTTGGTTTGTGCTGGCCAGCTACTGCTGACCATGGGGCCTGACCTTCACTGTGATTCGAATACCAGTCTGGCATTTCTAAGGGATGAAGTTACATAATGCATGTGGGGAGATGTTGCTCAAAGAACACACACATCTCATTTAGATAAGTGGAAAAGTTTAATAATTCTGTTGCGCACTATGATGATTATTAGTCAATAGAATTATTTAAAACATTTTAAGAGTAAATTTGAAGTGCATTGGTGTAGTGTGTTAATAAGCCTGAGTTATCCATTCCATAATGTATACATGTTTCAAAGTGTGATATACATGACACAAAATTATACATGCTCATTAAAATAATTAAAAATATAAAAATAAAGGTTTTTAAATCAATACCTAGAAAACTCTTTTTATTTATTTTTTATTTTATTTACATTTCAAATGTTATCCCTTTTCCATGCTTCTCCTCTGCAAACCCCCTACCCCATCCCCCCTTACCCTGCTTCTGTGAAGGTGCTCCCCCACCCACCCACCCACCCACTCCTGCCTCACCGCCCTGGCATTCCTCTACACTGGGGCATCAAGCCTCCATGGGACCTAGGGCCTCCCCTCTCATTGATGCCAGATAAGGCCCCTTCAGCTCCTTCAGTCCTTGCCCTAACTCCTCCATTGGGGTCCCTGTGCTCAGTCTGATGATTGGCTGCGAGCATTCACTTCTGTATTGGTCAGGCTCTGGCAGAGCCTCTCAGGAGACAGCTATATCAGGCTCCTGTCAGCAAGCACTTCTTGGCATCAGCGATTGTATCTGGGTTTGGTGTCTGCATGTGGGATGGGTCCCCAGGCGGGGCGGTCTCTGAATGGCCTTCGCTTCAGTCTCTGCTTCATTCTTTGTCCCTGTATTTCCTTTAGACAGGAGAACTTCTGGGTTAAAATTTTGAATATGGGTGGGTGGCCCCATCCCTCTACTGGGGGGTGAGAGGGCATGCCTAACCTCTGGATATGGCCTCTCTCCCCTTTTGGGGGTATTTCAGCTAATGTCATCCCCATGGGGTCCTGGGAGGTTCTTGCTTTCCTGGCATCTGGGACTTGCTGGTGGCTACCCCCAGTTCCCCATCCCCCCATTGCTACACACTTCTGTTCAGTTTCCTGACCCTCTGTACATCTCCTCCATGTTCTCTCATACTTGATTCTGCCCCTCTTTTTCCCCACCCCCATTGTCTCTTCCTCCCAAGTCCCTCCCACCCTCTCCTTCCCTTGATTGTTTTGTTCCCCCTCTGAGTAGGACTGGAGCATCCACTCTTTGCTCTTCCTTCCTCTTGAGCTTCATGTGGTCCATGAGTTATATCGTGGGTATTCCATTCTCTTAAAAATATGGGATACTTCACAAATTTGTGTGTCATCCACGAACAGGGGCCATGCTAATCTTCTCTGTATCGTTCCAATTTTAGTATATGTGTTGCTGAAGCAAACACCCTAGAAAACTCTTACGAGAACATTTGTTTAGAGTGAATTTGCCTTTTGATTTGAGAAACCATCTCATCAGATAGAAAGATAGGCAGGCAGACAGATAGATGGGAAAGCATGTTCAAGATTTACCTAGAAGTTTGGTACATGTATATGGTTTCATTAAAAAATGTCAAATTTACTATTAAAAGTCGGATATTAAAATGTTTAAGGTAGCTAGAATATAAAAATTGGATAATTGCCTTGTTTTGAATGAGTTTTTCTGTATAAACTGATTAGTTCATTTGTGTAGTTTCCTTTTGTACTTAAATGCTCCGAGGGAGTTAGGTGGAGCCAAGGTTCAGACCACAGTTGTCACTACAGCCTCCTGGCAGGGCCAAGATAAGCCACGACTCAACACATTACAAGTGGCTTCTGGAATAGTCGTTCTCAAATACTCCCTAAATTTCCTAGATGAAGACTGTGTGGAGATCAGTTGCCCACGCAGTGTTCCCTTGCCTTTTGAAGTTTTAGATGCTACTCAGAGTTAAACTATCAATCACGAACCTGGCATGTGATTTGTCTTTCATTTCTACCCAGAAGCCTCAGTACGTTTGGGGACAGAAGCTCAGACAGTCAAACATTTTAAGAAGTGAGCCACTTGATCAGAAATGTATAGAGTGTGCCAGCAACACAAATTTCCTTGAAAACACTAGGAAGGTTCACCTGTTAGGTGCTTGCAAATAAGCCTGACAGGTGAAGGGAGAAAAGGCCGGTTGTGTGGGCTGACGTGAGGTCATGGGCACCTTACACAGACCAATACAGGCCAAGTGGAAGGGACACCTGTGTTGCTCTTAGGAAGCGAGAGGGAAACCTCAGAGGGGTTTGGCTGAGTTTATAGAAGTCCCTGGACCCCAGTGTAGTGGTAGGTTTTTTTAGCAGCACTGCTTTGGCCCCCAGCTGGTCAAATGCACCCATCCAGGAGCTATCTGGATTCATGAATGGAAGACACACACACATACACGTCAGTTAATTTTTTGACATGCTGTAACTAGTTCAAAGGCTGGGCACTCCTAAACCTTCCCTTGATAGCAAATGTGCCCCTCTGGTACTCCTGAGACTCCTAAACCTTTCCATGCGACCCTAGGCCCAGGTGGGGAAGGGGCCAGTGGCCACTTACCCGAATTCTTACATGGCTGGTTGGCTTTCTCTCCTCCAGCTTTTATGTCCCATCCCTTCTCCCCCGAGTCATGGTGCTCCCCCATTCCTTCCAAAGCAGTGTAGCTAAAAACTACCACTACACACAGTATACTAATGACAATGCCGTGTCGTTTCAGATTTACAGTGTCAAGTAGAGGCACTTGGGTTGAGACTTCAGAAGACAGCAAAGGAGCTGGACAGCTGTAAAGAGATGCTCATGTAAGCTTTAACACGAAACAGCTGTAAGGATGGCTTGCTCACTGGTGTGTCACAAAACTATGGAAAGACCCCAGAGTGTCATCTTAGGGCATGGTTCAGTTGTAGGTGATGGTCTGCTGGGGCTTCTTGTGGCTCTGTTGTAGCCTGAAATGATTATTGATGAACCTGTTACTGTTTTAACTCAGTAAAGTGTTTCTGTCCCCCAGGAAAGAACCTGTGAGCTGTTTCTTGACCTTCCTAGGCTGAGGTCAAGTCAAGAAGGCTACCTTAGCTATGTATCACTGATTTCTCTTGATGTTCAAATGAAGGAATTCTCTCATTTTTTTTTATATTCACTTCTTTACTGTCCACAACGTTTCATTTAAATTTCCTGAATTGTGGTTTCTTAAAATATCTAATTTCAAGTTCAGAACAGAGTGGTCTTGAACTGTTGACTATGTCTTATGATAATGAAGAGGAAATACTGGGAATCAAATGATAAGAAAATAACCTTATAAAATGTCCAATGGTGGGGAAGTGGCCCAATGGGTCAAGTACTTTCTGTGTAAAATCCTGTGTTTTGAATACCCAGTGCCCACTTCAAGCCAGGCATGCAGCACCTGTCTACAAGCTCAGTGTCCCCGTGATGAGAACCAGAGGCAGGAGAGCCTGTAGAATGCATAGCCAGCCTGACATATGTGAGTGCAAGCAACAGATGCTATTGAAAACAGGGTAGAAGGCAAGGACCTCCACGTGTACACCATGACACACACATGCCTACACACACACACACACACACACACAGAGAGAGAGAGAGAGAGAGAGAGAGAGAGAGAGAGAGAGACATCTTACAGAGAGAGAGAAAGGGAAAGAGAGGTAACATACACTTATAAAAAGTACCCAGTGCAGTATTTGTTTTAAAAAATAATTTATTTCAGGAATTTGAAGGACTACTTCACATATAAACATGGTATATCTATAATTATAATGCTAAAATAAAATGCACATGATCTTTGAAAAAAAAGTACACCATCTTACTCCTTGATGTATAATCTGTGAGTCTGGTTTCAGTTCCTGTAGTCACAAGGCTCAGCCTCATAAATATAAATATTGGGATGCTTAGCAACCAAGTGTTTGTGTTGACCATGGCTGTGCCTAAGAACAATGTGTTTAATCAAATATTGAACAACATAAAAAGGAGCAAATTCCAGAGATGCCTAATGAAATTAGTGTATAGTTAGATTATTTGTACCAAATGCTTTGTTTTAGGAAAACAAGAAGTTATTAGTATAGTGAGGCCAGAGGCTTGGTTACCTGGGTGGGGTGCTGGGGTAAGCCATTAGGCAGCAGGGGTTTTGTTACCTGGGTAGGGTGCTGGGGTAAGTGATTAGGCAGCAGGGAACTCTTGGTGCCTTTCTTCCTCAGACATAAGAAGTAAGTTTCTGTGAGATAAGAAACACAACAGCAATTGCAAAATTTAAAGTCCCTGTTCTGTCTATAATATCAGAGGACTGTGTCCATGTGGAAGTCTCGTGGAGATAGCAGTCTCATCAGATCGCCGCTACTGTGTGACATTTGCTTCTTTTGTTATTACCATTAGTATTGTTGCTATTACTACGTGTGTGTGTGTGTGTGTGTGTGTGTGTGTATGTGTGTGTGTGTGTGTGCATGCACTCATGCATGGCTGTTCAACGCACATGCATACTATGGCACACGTGCAGACATCAGAGACCACCTTATGAGACTCAGTCAGTTCCTTCCTTCCATCATACATGCCCAAGGGCTTAAACTCAGATCCTCAGGGTTGGAGACTTGTGCCTTTACCTCTGAGCCCTCTCCTGGCTGACCTGACCCTTGCTCCCTGGAGCTCAGGCAGTGGTGAGGGGAGGGAGACTGAAGAATGCTGCTCTTTCAGAGGCCCCAGATATGGCTCCCAGCACTCGCATCAAGCATTTCAGAACATGCTGCCACTCTAGCTCCAGTGGGGGCCAGCTCCTCTGGCCTCTGTGGGCACCTGTACTCACCTGCAGACACACACACACACACACACACACACACACACACACACACACACACTGACTAAGCTGAGACTGAATTTGTGATCATGCCAAAATGGTGTTTATAGGTAGGATCTTGGATAAGTGAGATGGATGCAAAGGAGAACAAGAATAAAACTCACTGGTTGATTCGCAAACTGAGATTTTTTTTTTTTCTGGAGTAGTTTTGCACAGAATCTTTGTTTAATCAAGGAGCCATTTCGTTTAACATTAACGTAAGCCGTGGGCTGTTTTGCTAACTGTATTTCTTATGATATTGGTAACCTGAGTACTGAGAAATGGTAGGAGTCAAGGCAGAGTGGGGCCAAGGAGGAAACGTGCCACCTCCTGAGAGTCCGGCACACTAACTGCTCACAAGGGAGTTGCCCTAGGATTGCAGGAGCACTGCGCTGTCCATCAGCTTTCAGAAGTGCTGTTTCCCAGCAGTTCTCTGCTTTCAGAGAACTGCTTCCGCGGAAACTTGGAGCGAGTGCCCACTTTTAGAAAACATGGGCTGTTAAAGAGCTACTTAAAAGGGCCCCTGGTGCCAGAGACCTTGCTCTCTGCATGTCTGTCCCTCCTGTCCGTGCTCCACCTGCATTCTGTTTGCTGCTTGGGGTGAATGGGGTGTGTGTGGGAGCCTCACTGTGCTCAGAGGTCACCAGCTCCCTACACACATTAGTATTTAATAGGTATGAATTTGTGTTTTGACCAATGATACGTTTGAATTCAAAGTAATTTACTCAAAACTGTGATGTACAGGGAGCAGAAGAGATGGCTTGGCCATTAACAGCAATGCTTGTTCTCACAAAGGGCCAGGGTTCAGTTCTACATGGTGCCCCACAACCATGTCTGACTTCAATTCCAGGGGATCCAGAGCCCTCTCCTGACCTCTGAGGACCCTAGACTTACAACTGGCATGCATACGTACATGCATACCACACATACATGTAAGACACTCATCTGGTAATAAGTTAGAGATTGTCTATCCATAGTCAAATGTCTTTGGTCTTTTAGAAATCAGAAAATGTTATAGAATCTTTGTTCTTTAAATTTTTAATTCTGACTTTTGTGGGTGCTGGTGAGCTTTCTCCATTCAATTTGATAAAATTCTTTTGTTGTTTAAGAATTTTAGGGCCGGGGAAGGGGTAGTTAAGCAGTAGAGAACTTTGCCTCCATGTGGGAAGCCCTGCACCTCATCCCTACTACTACAAATAAAACATGCAGTGAAAATAAGATTTTTTATAAATGGATAGGATTGGCTAGTTTTTCCTACATAAGATTTTTTAAAAAATATTTTCTGCGCCGGGCATGGTGGCACACGCCTGTAATCCCAGCACTTGGGAGGCAGAGGCAGGCAGATTTCTGAGTTCGAAGCCAGCCTGGTCTACAGAGTGAGTTCCAGGACAGCCAGGGCTACACAGAGAAACCCTGTCTCGAAAAACCAAAAAAAAAAAAAAAAGAAAGAAAGAAAAAAATATTTTCTATGGTTTATCAACATTGTTTATTCTTTTAAGTGTTTTTGAGACGGAGTCTCCGGTAGCCCAGGCTAGCCTAAAACATGCTACTTGGCAATGACCTTGAACTTCTGATCCTCCTGCTCCCATCTCCCAAATGCCAAGTCCTGGGATTCCAAGTGCATCATGCTCAGTTTTCTGTGGTGATGGGGATAGACCAAGGGCTTCTGTGGTGATGGGGATAGACCCCAGGGCTTTTGTGGTGATGGGGATAGACCTAGGGCTTTTGTGATGATGGGGATAGATCTAGGGCTTCTGTGGTGATGGGGATAGACCCCAGGGCTTCTGTGGTGATGAGGATAGACCCCAGGGCTTCTGTGGTGATGGGGATAGATCCAGGGCTTCTGTGGTGATGGGGATAGACTCCAGGGCTTCTGTGGTGATGGGGATAGACCCCAGGGCTTTTGTGGTGATGGGGATAGACCTAGGGCTTTTGTGATGATGGGGATAGATCCAGGGCTTCTGTGGTGATGGGGATAGACCCCAGGGCTTCTGTGGTGATGGGGATAGACCCCAGGGCTTCTGTGGTGATGAGGATAGACCCCAGGGCTTCTGTGGTGGGGATAGACCCCAGGGCTTCTGTGGTGATGGGGATAGACCCCAGGGCTTCTGTGGTGATGGGGATAGACCCCAGGGCTTTTGTGGTGATGGGGATAGACCTAGGGCTTTTGTGATGATGGGGATAGACCCCAGGGCTTCTGTGGTGATGGGGATAGACCCAGGGCTTCTGTGGTGATGGGGATAGACCCAGGGCTTCTGTGGTGATGGGGATAGATCCAGGGCTTCTGTGGTGATGGGGATAGACCCAGGGCTTCTGTGGTGATGGGGATAGATCCAGGGCTTCTGTGGTGGGGATAGACCCAGGGCTTCTGTGGTGATGGGGATAGATCCAGGGCTTCTGTGGTGATGGGGATAGACCCAGGGCTTCTGTGGTGATGGGGATAGATCCAGGGCTTCTGTGGTGGGGATAGACCCAGGGCTTCTGTGGTGATGGAGATAGACCCCAGGGCTTCTGTGGTGATGGGGATAGACCCAGGGCTTCTGTGGTGATGGGGATAGACCCAGGGCTTCTGTGGTGATGGGGATAGACCCAGGGCTTCTGTGGTGATGAGGATAGACCCCAGGGCTTCTGTGGTGATGAGGATAGACCCAGGGCTTCTGTGGTGATGAGGATAGACCCCAGGGCTTCTGTGGTGGGGATAGACCCCAGGGCTTCTGTGGTGATGGGGATAGACCCCAGGGCTTCTGTGGTGGGGATAGACCCCAGGGCTTCTGTGGTGATGAGGATAGACCCCAGGGCTTCTGTGGTGATGGGGATAGACCCATGCATGCTAGGCAAGTGTTCTTCCAGCTGGACCACGCCCACAGCATGAGTATTTGTTCTAACTGAAAACTGATTTTTATTGTTATTGGTTAGAAGGCTTTGGCTCCAGTCTCTGAAGTGAGGGAGTGACCAGCTGCGTTGACCCTGAGGCTCAGCAATGTTACGAAGGGTTTGATGCTCCTGTGTATTACTTAGGGTTCTGCTGCTGTGAAGAGACAGCATGGCCACAGCAGCTCTCATAAAGAACAACATTTAATTGGGGCTGGCTTACACTCCAGAGCTTCAGTTCATTATTTAGTTCATCACTGTGGGGAGCATGGTGGCTCATAAGCAGACATGGTGCTGAGAGTAATAGATCAGGATCAGCAGGCGAAGGAAGAGAGACAGACATTGGGCCTGCCTTCGGCTTATGAAACCTGAAGCCCCCCCTCCCAGTGACATACTTCCTCCAATAAAGCCACACCTCGCAATGGTGCCACTCCCTCTGACCCTATGGGGGCCATTTTCACTCATTACATCTCCTGAAGATTGTATTTATTTTCATGAGTACAGTAAGAGGAACAAAATCATGTGAGTATTTTGGAATTTGTCAATTAGTAATTAATATAGTAGTTGTCTACCCCTTATCGACAAGAGCTATGCTTCAAGATTCAGTGCCTAGCAAGATGTAGTAGCATACTCTTTTAGTCACGGCACACAGAAAGCAGAGGCACATGGATCTCTAAGGGCTCTAGGCTATCCCGGTCTACATAGTGAAGTCCAGGACAGCCAGAGCTGCATAGTGCACCCTGTCTCAAACAAAACAAAATGAAACAAAACACTCCTCAGTCCTAAACCACCACAGTTAGTATTAAACCCTATACACACAGTTTTTCCTGTACCTTCTTTAGTTACTTTTCTATTGTTGTGTTAAAGATCATAACCGAGGCAGTTTATGAAAGAAAACATTTAATTGGGGCTTACAGTCTCAGAGGGTTGGAGTCCATAATGGTGGAACAAAAGCATGGCAGCAGGAGCAGCTGAGAGCTCACACCTTGATCCACAAGCAGGAGCAGAAAAAGGGCACTCCAGGAATGGCAGCAGCCTTTCGAGACCTCAAAGTCTGCCCTGCCCCACCCCAGTGACATTCCTCCTTCGACAAGGCTATATCTCCCAATCCCTCCCAAACAATTCCACCAACTAGGACCATGTATTTTGGGGTGGGAGGGGCATTCTCAGTCCACCACACCTGTGTGCCCGTGACAAAGTTTAATTTATATATTAAGTGCATGATAATTTAGTCATGATACACTGAAAGTTATAGGAATGAGCTTTCTTTCATGTCCTATTATACTGTGTTTGCTATCTTATGAGATACAAGGTCGACCTGATGAAGTGTGTTAAGTGACATTGTACTATGGTCCTGGGCTACTACGTAACGATTGCTTAAAAGCAGACCCTGGGTTGAACAACAGTAGCTCTGATCACTGAGCAGGAGAGCATCTATAATGTGGGCACACGGAGCAAAGTGGTGACTACCCTTGGTGGGATGGGGTGGGACAGTAGAGTTCATAACAGTCGTCAGAATCGTGAGCAATTTAAAACTCACTAATTAGTTCCAGGACAGTCAGTTTATTATTTTTTAACTGTAGTAGAGTAACAAACTTCAGAACACAAAACCACAGACACGGAGAGGGGACCACTGTCTGTCTAAAATGGTTACATGAAACATATTCTCTAATCTCTGGCCCCTGGTGAAGTGCTTATTCTTGATCAGCAGCTACCGCTCCTCACATAACCGTCTGTGCCACAGTAGGCTTCCAACCACCCAGGTCCTAACGCGGGGAGCTCTAGCCTGCCCTTTAACACAGCTGGGCACTCTGCTATTAGCGCTTGTGCTCTTATTAGCATACAGCTGTTAAGGTTCTGATTTCCCAGTTCCTCTGTGATGACGTGTGAGAACTTTTTGTCTGGATGCAACCTGGTGGCATTCTGCTGTATGATGGATGTCACTACTTGTTACATGGTCTGATGTCAAGTAGTGTCCAGTTTGCTTTCTATTGCTGTGATAAACGCCATGACCAAAAGTCATGGACTTATGGAAGAAAGGGTTTATTTGAACTTACTGCATACAGTCAGTCCATTACAAAGGTCAGCCAAGGCAGGAAGGCAGGCCAGGAACCTGGAAGCAGGAATTGACCCAGAGACCATAAAGGAATGCTGCTAACTGGCTTGCTCCCCCTGGCTTGCTCAGCCTGCTTTCTTCCACAACTCCCGGGAAGACCTGCTCAGGGGCAGCACCACCCGCAGCGGGCTAGGCCTCCTCACAGTAATATTAATCAAGAAATGCCACAGGTCAGTCTGACGGGGACGTTTCCTCAGGTGAAATTTCCTCTTCCCAGATGACCCAGCATGTGCCGAGATGACAAAAACAAAAAACAAACAAACAAAAAAAATGGCAAGGGTGGTATCAGGAAACAGGCAAGAATCCGGGTCTGTCGTACCCTGCCGCTGTCTCCAGGGCGGCAGCTCCACCTCTCTCCAGTGGTTCTGTCCTCACCAGTGCTGTATGGAGGCTGCCCTGTGCACTTGAAGTTTGGGAACCAGCAGAGCTCATACCTGGGGCGCCCGCTTCCAAGCTGTGTCCTATTCAGGTTTAACCCTTCTCTTCCCAGCAGTTGAGTTTGCTTGAAACCTTTTTCTCTGGTTCTTGGGACAGAAAGACTAGCATTTTCTGCCATTCCTCTGCATGGTTCTTACTGTCCCCAGGCTTAAGACGATGTGAGAAACACCAGGACTCTACGGTGTCCCTTCATTTCCACGTCACTTTCCCTCTGGACTCTCCCCACTCTGGGTCAGTTCCCCAGCTGTAAGATGGGATCTCACTTGGTTTTTGTGGGGTTTGTTTGAAAATGCTGAGAGTGTAACCGTCTTAGTTAAAATATAACCCACCTGGCAGGTGTTGATTTGGCTAAGTGCATCTTTAGCCAAGATAACAATGTGACTATTTTAAGATATGGAAAAATATTTTATTTTGAAATAATGAATTTTAACTATTTCAACATACTTTTGCCTTAGGAAAAAATCCAATGATGCTGATAACTGTGAAAGAGAACTTAGAAAACTGAAGTTTGAGTCCATTATCTCTGAGTCAAGGTATATACTGTAAAATTTTAATAAACATTTTAATAACTGAATTTAAACCATATTTAAGGATCATCTTATTAAGAGTGTGCATTCTGCTATTTTCTTGCTTATGTATGTAATACCTAATTGTACCCATAATACCTCACAGTTTTTGCCTGCCTCTGCCTCTGCCTCTGCCTCTGCCTACAGTGACATTTTTCTTGCAGTGGCAAAGGCAACTGAAAGGAAGAAGAGCTTGTTTTTTGTTCTCAGGCTAAGAAGGAAAAGTGTCCGCCCATAGGACGGCGGACACGAGTGCGTAGTCAGGTAGTCAGGAAACAGGTAAATGCTGGTGCTCTCTTTGCCTTTCCTTCTCTCAGCACATGATATGATCGTGCTGGAGTCGCTCTTCCTCCTCTATTAAACTGTTCCCAGAACAGCCTTTTAGATTCCCCAAAGTGTTTTCATGGTGAGTCTAAGTCCTGTCAACCCGACATGAGGAGCAGCTCTGCCCCTTGCCAACTCGACTTCCAAACACGTCACGTTTACATCTGAACACTCCCGCCCTAGCCGGAGTCACCTTCCATCGTGGGATGCATACTATAGTCTTTAAGATCCCAACACTTTTCCAAAATCTAGAGTCTCTTCTGAAGCCTAAGATAATTAGTCTGCTTAAGTGAGCTATTATAAAATAAGAAACAAATTTGTATGCTTCTAATATATAACTCACCAGAGTAGGCATTCCCGTTCCAAAGGGGAGGAACAGAATTGTAGCAAGGTAAAATCTAACCAAAGCAATTCAAGACCCTTCAAGACAAATACCAAGTCCTATAGTACCAGGTCACACACCCAGGGCTGGTGATAGAATTATCCGGCCTCCCACAGCCGGAGTGCTGTGCATACAACCTTTCCCTTAGGCTTTCTCCTTGCCAGGCTTGTGGCTTCCTCAGCAGGCACCCTAGGATCCTGGCCTCTCTAATACCATGCAATCTCCATGACAACGAAGGCTTCACCTTCACAGCTTTACCCCGAGCCTCTTGGTCAGACCTCCTGAGAACCCTTGTATTTCGCATGCTGGTTAGCCCAATACCTGGAAGATGGCACTGCCTAGTCTGCTGCCAACTTGATCACACCATGTCTGGATCTGAGGAAGTACTTTCCAAAGCTGTTGTTTTCAGACTGGGAGTCCCTTCAGGAACCTTTTTTAGTCCAGCCTCTCTTCTCAGTAAATATGCATTTTCACCATTTGAAACCTTTGATGTGGTTGTTGTTGTTGGTGGTGGTGGGACACCGGTTCCATCTCTCATGAGTATAGTTTGAGGCTTGTCTCCAATGGTCTGAATCTCTTAAGTGGCAACTGTTTCTGCTCCTGCCCTGTCGGCAACTTTAAGCTGACCGTCCTTCACAAAAGCACACGCTTTTCTTATCCTTCTGCTTGACCTGTCCCTCCTTGTCACAGTGAGCAGTGACCATGGCACAGCCTAACTCTTCTGCCCTCACATTTCCTCAACCAAATGAGTCCTTTGGTTTTGAATCTAGTCTCATTCAAGTTTTCAGGGCATGAGGGAAACCGCGTTCTTTTCCAGAATATTACACGAGTGGATAAAGATCCTTGTTCTCTGAGACCTCACGATCCAGCGTTCCACTGTCTGCATTTCTGTCGGCACTTTAAGAGTTTGATTCTCTCCTACGATGGTCCAAGGAAAGCACTCAGGGGCTTCTCTTGCCCCACCCTCCACCCCCTTTCACATTCTCTCCACAAACCAGTCGGTCCCAAGGCCTAAGAGCCACGTGTTCAGTTTATCTCAGTCTTTGGATCCAATTTTCCATTCCTTCTTTCATCATGAACAGAGTGGGCATTCCCATCCCAAAGGGGAGGAACAGAATTATAGCAAGGTGAGATCTAACCAAAGCACCTCAAAACCCACCAAGACAAACACCAGATCCTACAGTCCCATGTCACATATCACACCTTAACAAAAGGTAACATAAGGATGCAGGGGTTTGTTTTAGCTCATTTTTAAGAACGCAGCTCATCACTACAGGGAAGACATGGTAGAAATAGCATACGGCAACTAGCTACATCCTACGTAGTCAGGAAACGGAGAGCAGTGAATTACGTGAACCCAGATTCCTCTTTCTTTCTTTCTTTCTTTCTTTCTTTCTTTCTTTCTTTCCTTCCTTCCTTCCTTCCTTCCTTCTTTCTTTCTTTCCTTCCTTCCTTCCTTCTTTCTTTCTTTCTTTCTTTCTTTCTTTCTTTCTCTCTCTCTTTCTTTCTCTTTCTTTCTTCCTTCCTTCCTTCCTTCCTTCCCTTTCTTTCTTTTTTTCTTCCTTCCTTCCTTCCTTCCTTCTCTTTCTTCCTTCCTTCCTTCCCTTTCTTTCTTCCTTCCTTCCTTCCTTCTCTTTCTTTCTTTTTCTTTCTTCCTTCCTTCCTTCTTTTTCTTTCTTTCTTCCTTCCTTCCTTTCTTCCTTCCTTTCTTCCCTTTCTTTCTTCCTTCCTTCCTTCTCTTCCTTCCGTCCTTCCTTCTCTTTCTTCCTTCCTTCCTTCCTTCCTTCCTTCCTTCCTCCCTCCCTCCCTCCCTCCCTCCCTCCCTCTCTCCCTCCCTCCCTCCCTCCCTCCTTCTCTCTCTCTCTCTCTCTCTCTCTCTTTTTTTCTTTCTTTCTTTCTTTCTTTCTTTCTTTCTTTCTTTCTTTCTTTCTTTCTTTCTTTTATTCAGCCTGTACCCCAGGGCATGGAATGGGGTTGCCTATGCACATAGTGTCCTCTATGAATCTTCCCTCCTTGCTCAAACCTTCCAGAAGCGCCCTCATAGACACATGCAGAACCCATGGTGAGTGTCAGTTCAGCCAAGTTGGCAATGAAGATTAGTAGTCAGTGGGGAAATTTAGCATCATAGATCTTTTTTTTTTAAGTTATATTATGATCAAGATTCAAATGAACATTCCACAAAATATAAAATCATACTATAGCTATAAAATCATAGTAGCTAATGTATGTTTGAGATATTTTGTTTTTTTATTACTTTTAGGCACAAAAGGCTACTTAAGGAAAAAGAAGACTCTTTAATTACTTACCAAAAGCTATATAAAACTGTACAGGAAGAGCTGACTTCAAAAGAAAGACAAGAGGAAGATATAAAACGAAGAATCAACTTTGCAGAAAATGAGCTAGAGACGACCAAAACTCTCCTGCTTCAGACACAGGAAGAAATTTTAACACTGAAAACTGAAAGGTGCAGTTAAGAATAATCCCGTATAAAATGTTATCTTTAAATAAGTATTCACTATATATTTAAAACACCAATGTGGATGTTATAATAACATTAAGGTCAGGACTTCAGACAAATTTCACGTAAGTTTATTGACCTTCATTGATCAATATTTGATCAAGCCGAGTCTCACCCTGATTGACTGCTGTACAGCCTCCCAGTTGGACAGAGCAGAGATGGTGTTCCGGTTGTGTGGCTCTCAGAATTTTACTCAACATTTGAGCATTTGTGAGTATTTATAAGCCTACCCAAACACTGGTGGATTCTGTGTTTGACATAAAGATGTTTGCTGGCTCTTCCTTTTATTGGCTCCTCTTTAACTCTCTTTCTGAGGTTCCTACAGGCAGCGTCAATGGTACTGAAGCATTCCGGCCCAGACTCTCATGATGCTTTTACCTTGAATCATCATTTGCTGTAATAACATTTCAGCTCTGCTTTCTTTCTTGTTTAATTTGCCTAAAATGTCTTCATTCTTTTGTTTGATTGTATATCTAACATATAGCATAAAACTTGGTTTTTCCCTGTTGAATTTTTAAAATAGGGGCAAAGAGAATATTCCTTTTATATGTGTTGATCTAATTATTACATTCTAAAATATAAGCTTTATAAGGACAGAAGAGGACCATCAAGATGGTTGGTAAAGGCCTGGCAATCTGAAGGCAGTGCCAATGGGACTGATTTTTACTTTTTATTATTCTCTGTACATAGAAAGCTGATGATTGATTGGTTATTTGTTATTATATAATTTAAAAGAAAATTTATTTATTGCTTTTGGTGTGTGTGTGTGTGTGTGTGTGTGTGTGTGTGCGCGCGCGCGCGCGCGCGCATGTGTATGATGACACACATACCACAGTGTATGTGTGGAGGTCAGAGGACAACTTTGTGGTACTGGCTCTCTCCTCCTACACATATACAGATTTGATGGGCAAATTCAGATTGCCAGGCCTTTACCAAGCATCTTGCTGGCCCTCTTCTATCAATGTATTCTCATCAAAAGTATTTGTTAGCCTTATGAGTACCATTTACAAGTCTTGTATATGTATATATAAAGTTTTAGTTCTCTTTCATAATGATAGCTATTTTCTGAGAATAGCCCTGGGGTAGGGCTGCAGCAGTAGATGGCAGACATAGTGTAATTAGGTAATTGGGTTTGTTGCTCAGAATTCTTTCATCCCAATTCCTTCATGGACTATGGGAGTCATCTGTTTGTACTGCAGGCTGGCAGATCTTCATAGTTCTCCAGGAAACAAGGCTTGTCTCTGTGCTTCATGGGCTGATTTTGTTTCTTCTTCTCTTCAAGTTACATCTGCAGAGCTAATGTCACCCACAGTTCTTCCTCCCTTTGAGATATCAGTAACCTGGTTTCTTGCAACGATATTGTCTTTGTACCTACCTGACTCTTCATCAGCCTCTTTTCTTCTTCATTTTGTAATTATATAGTATCTGCAGTGGTCATATGTTATATACCACATATAACAGCAGATAGCATGTTAGAAGCTACACTTCTAGAAGCAAGAAATTTAGAAAAGCCTGGCTTTTTAAAGGACTACCCTCTGGAAGATTGAGCATGTGTAAAGGAGACTTCTGCATGGACACAGAAACTCCAAGATCACTATAATGTGCACATACATTATAGTATATATTAGAACTACATTAGAGATACATACGTACTGATGGCCCTAGGCACATCAACATTTCAGAAATGTCCTGGATGTCAATGTAATATGGGTTAACAACCAGTGGCCATTATGATTGCCAATCTTCTGAAAACAATTATATATTCTATAGAGAACACACATAATTACAATCCTTAAAAAGATACATTGTAATACATAGAAACCTCCGAAGTCTTTGGTTTAGAACCTTGGTCATTTGCTAGCTAGGATTTGGTTTTTGATGATGCTGGAGCAAGGTTTATCTGTGTACTCAGGAGACCTCTGTCTGTCACGGTGGGCACTGAGCTCCTCCATCTTCTAAGTGTTTCTGAATTTCTTCTTTGAGGACCAGTCTAAGTACACATGATCTACATTATCATTGGCGTGATGAACATTCTCCCCTTAGAAACAAATCAATACAACTGAGAAGCAATGGGAAGTAAAGACATACTTAGTATTAGATACACTGAAAAGACTCATAGATGCCCATGAAGGTACACACCTGTAATCCCAGCATGGACGAGGCTGAGGCAGGAGGATCACTGCAAGTATGAAGGGGGACCAAGCTAGCCAAGGCTACATAATGTGACCCTGCCTCAAATACAATAAGGAGCACAGTGCCCAAGCAAAGGCTCTGTACTTCATAGGCTTTTGAGTTGAACAAACATGGATTTGCCTCCCAGCTCAGACACTGTCAAGCTTGGCCGACCCAACCATGCTAACCCATTTCCTTATATGCAAACTGGGCATACGAATACCAGCTACCTTTCTGTGCGCGCTGAGGCATGTAGCAGTATGCCTGGTGGGTTACAGACACTCTGAAGGAATATTTCTTCTAGTTCCTTTTTTAATTTGTTTGGAGCCCTAGCTCCTTGGAGCATCATTTTTTATAGCCTGTTGTCACCATGTCGATACTCAGCAAACATCTGTTGAGTTCAGTATTGTCTGCTTTAGATATGTAACAATTAGTCCTTGGGGTGATTCCATTTTGATGTCATTATCAGAGCATAGCATTACCAAAGGATGGGCTTAACACAGCCTTCAATAATATAACAAAATGTTCTCCCCAGACTCCCCGTCTTGTCTGGCTTGCTGTTCGTCGGCAGCGTTGAGGACCAACCCGTGCCCAGCTTCTTGTGCCATCGCTCTCTTGCTGTTGCGAATGGAGGCAGGAGCTGTGGCAAAATCAAAATTATCTCTTTGATTGACAATGTGAAGACATCTCTAAAAGAACAACTTGTGAAATGGGACTTAAAGCTGTTGTTTTGGCATTCTGGTTTGACGTTTGTTTGCAGTTACATTTTTAACTATAATTAAGGGAATCTAAAATTTTGCATTTATATAAGAAATTAGAGTCTCATTTTCTCTTGGGGGCTGAGAATTTAAAAGTTAGCTTTTAAAATAAATATCCTTAATTGCAAGTATATCCTAATTTGCCTATTATGTCAACTCTGAGAATGTTAATTTAAAAAAAAAAACCACTCTGGTGAGATTGCAGGGTAGTGTGTTCGAGATAGCCACAGCTTGCAGCAGGAAGGCAGCATGACCCACTGCAGAAAGCCTACGTTGGCACAAGCCTGCACTAGCTTGGCCGCTTGTGAATCCTATCTCCTCCGGGATTTGCTCTCTGGCCTTCGTTTCTTCTAACATTTGGGAGAATTGTACAAACGTTCCTAAGGAGTGGTGAGAACCGTTGCATCCCCAGAGCACCCAGCTTCTGACACCCAGCAGGCACTTGGTGCTGGTAGGCAGCTAGGTATCTGCTAGCCGGATGAGGGTTATTCTATCTCCATCAAACCAGTCATCACAGGAGCATCACTGGGATGCTCCTACCAATTTTTCTAAGGCTTCTGACATCCTGAAAATAGGAGTGAGGTGTACAATAGCTGTGCACCATTCTCATGAAAATCTCCGTTATTTGATTCTTAGTAAACTCAAGTTTAGGACTTACATTTGTGGCATTTCCTTCTATTCTAAGACATTATTATCTCTGGAACCAGCTCTGAAGATGTTCAGTATCTACATGGATGTAGCTTTAGTTTTTTAAGACATGAATAGACCTTTGTAATTAATCTTCGCCAGTTCCTCAAGGTTTCTAACAAACTGTAGTCAGAATTGACCCTTTTAGTTTGTTTCTATACAAGGATGCTTTCTCTTATCACTGAATTGTAATCTGAGTGTGCAAGTCCTTCCATGGGTATACTGCCGGAGTGTGGTTTTCACTTGGGGAATCAGGATTAATTATCACTATATACATTATTCATTGAAAATTCTATTTAATCCAGTGAGTTCTTAGAATACCATGCATATGCCTTCTCTTTCTTATCCCATTAAAGACTTTGTTTTTAGAGGCTCAGCAAGGACTCAAAGCAATATAAAGGTCTTTGTTCCGGTAAGTACAGGCACAAACAAAATTTCCCTCACAATTGTAAATTCATAGGATAAGAGTTTACTTAAAACTCCCTGTTCTTTGTAGAACTCTCCTAAGACTTCCCAATTCCTTGTAAATTTAGTACACAATGTTCACTTTTTAACCGTGTTTGAACCTGGTCCTATCAGACCTGAAGTTTTTGTTCTAATGAACAGTGTTTTGTGCATGACTGAATATGGTATGTATTCTACATTTCATGGTTTCAAAATTGAAACTGTTTGGGGGGATACATCTCAGATATTCAGTATTCTATCAACTGATGACATGACTGCTTCATGGTATGGGGAATGGAAGGAATTTTGCTGTAGATTGAGAGGGGGAAGAGAAGAGAGAAGAGAGAAGAGTGGAGAGAGGAGAGGAGAGGAGAGAGGAGAGGGGAGAGGGGAGAGGGGAGAGGGGAGAGGGGAGAGGGGAGAGGGGAGAGAAGAGAAGAGAGAAGAGAAGAGAAGAGAGGAGAGGAGAGGAGAGGAGAGGAGAGAGGAGAGGGGAGAGGGGAGAGGGGAGAGGGGAGAGAAGAGAAGAGAGAAGAGAAGAGAAGAGAGGAGAGGAGAGGAGAGAGGAGAGGAGAGGAGAGGAGAGGAGAGAGAGGAGAGGAGAGGAGAGGAGAGAGAGGAGAGGGGGGGGAGAGGAGAGGAGAGGAGAGGAGAGGAGAGGAGAGGAGAGGAGAGAGGAGAGGAGAGGAGAGGGGAGAGGAGAGGAGAGGAGAGGAGAGAAGAGAAGGGACGGGACGGGGGAGGGGGGAGGGGAGGGGAGGGGAGGGGAGGGGAGGGGAGGGGAGAGGAGAGGAGAGGAGAAGAGAGGAGAAGAGAGGAGAAGAGAGGAGAAGAGAGGAGAAGAGAGGAGAAGAGAGGAGAAGAGAGGAGAAGAGAGGAGAAGAGAGGAGAGGAGAGGAGAGGAGAGGAGAGGAGAGGAGAGGAGAGGAGAGGAGAGGAGAGGAGAGAAGAGAAGAGAAGAGAAGAGAAGAGAAGAGAAGAGAAGGAGAAGAGGAGAACATGAACACCCAGAGGCATTTGGAAGAATCCAGAAAACAGAGAGAGAAAGTAATAGACTAAACATGGTCAGCAGAGTAGACTTGACCATGAGAGAAGCCAGAGCAGAGGGAGGGGCTTAGGGACATAGAGGAAGGGAGAGAACGGCAAGACAGAGAGAAAACTGGGAGAGACAGAGGAGGCAAGGGGAGGGAGACGAGACACAGAGCAAGCATTGCCAAAATAGCTGAGTTGTGAGGAGAATGAGTTACTGTGGGAAAGGAAACCCATGACCTGGGGGAGTTTGGGGTAGGGGAGGAGGTGAGAAGAGCTGGGATGTTAGCCCTCCCCTCGGGCTTTGAGATGTGTGACTGGTCCTTGTGACACTTGTGATGCTGAGAAGGCCTAGAGGCCAGCGTGCACTTCGGTATGCTGATGGCACCACCGGTAACCATAGTCCCTTTGCTTTTGGGAGTTTGGAGAAATGGAGTTTCTTTTGGACCTGCTTTGAGGTAGAGGTAATATCTAGTGTTACTCATGGGCCCCATCTGGAACTGTTCATTGGAATTTCTTAACTAACTAGACCTGTTCAAAGAGAAAACATGGTTTTAGAAATAAAGTGAGGGCTGGAGAAATGGTTCAGCAGTCTCTGCTCTTTCAGAAGACCAGAGTTCATTCCCCGTACCCATGTTGGGCAGTTTATGACTACCTATAACTCAAACTCTAGGGCATCCTGTGCCTTCTTTTGGCCTCTGCAGGAACCAATACTCAAGTATATGAATCCACACACATGTATACATAAATAAAAATAAAATAAATATATGTGAAAAGTCAATACAAAACAAGAAAAGAGAAGAAAGAAATTATACCAGATTGCCAGGACTCTTCCATCTGGTCACTCTCACTTTTTTTTTTTTAACAAAGCCACATTTATTTATTTACTCTCCATTAGTTTAAATCTGTGTCCAATGGCCTTTGCAGGAAGGTTGCCTCAGAATTTGGCACAAACCATGCATGCCACTGTCCTCGTGGGCCCGAGTGACTTTGCCCCGGATCACTCTGGTTCTGTTTGGTTTGCCTCCAGGAGTCACTGTATTGTTTTCTGCTTTGTGCACATAAGCACATCTCTTGCCTAAGTGGAACTCAGTTTCATCTTGGGCATAAACACCTTCAATTTTAAGAAAAGCCGTGTGCTCTCTTTGGTTCCAGAGACCTTGCTTGTAGCCAGCAAAAATGGCCTTGCACCACAGCCTTCCAGACAGACTTGCTTTTTTTTTTTTTTTAGGAGTCCTGTTCCCAGCAGGCCTCTGCAGATGCCAAGATGGTGGAAAGACCCATCTGGCCACTTTTAATGAACACATGGACAACCATATCTATTCTCTGATCCTGACCCTTTTGATATTCAGTGCCATTTTAATTGAAGTGCTTCTTTATTTTTATTGATAGCTGCTCATTTTCTTGATCAAATTTACTATAATATGATTTTAGGGTTTTACCCAGTTGAATAATATTACTTAAAATTAGACCAGTATACTTGTGTACTGTTGATTTAATCACAAATAACCATGTGTTTAATGGCTAAGGAAACATAAACATGTTATCTTACACTTCTTCTATCTTATTAGGAGTTCAAATGGCTTAACTACTACTAAAAACATGTTCATCAGAAAACTAAGAGACTTAAAAGACAACTCATAGCTTGAGGTGTAATATATTTGCAAACGATATATCTAATAAAGGATTTATTTCCAGGATATAAAAGGAATATTAGAAACTCAGTTTTATGAACATAAATACCAGTGAGCAAAAGATTGTGATGACACCTTACCAAACAAGGCCATTCAAGCACACAATGAAATGTGACATTCCATGTCTATACAATTACCCAAGGGAAATGAAACGTATGAACACGTATAAGTTCAGTGACTTGGTTCGTCATAGTCAAAGTCTGTGATCAATCTAAGTATCCATCAGTAGATGACGAGAGAAAAAGTTACGGTTGCATTTGTACAATGGAACACTACTCAGGATAAAAATAAATGGACTAATTAATGATGCACAGTACAGCATAGCTACATTTAGAAAGAACTGTGCTGAATTAACGATGCTAGAACAAAAAGGAACACACTATGGTATGGTTCCATCCATATAGAAAGCATAGCTGTATTCTAAAAATGGAAAGGCAACGGCAAACACACCGTAGGTTCACTGGAGGGAATACAAGAAACAGGTCACAGGGGACTGGGGATGGGGAAATGGCTGTGCTATTTATACCCGGTTCTTACCAGACTTGGTCACTTGACATTGCAATGTGAACAGAAGTTTTCAAGTATCTGTTTTGATCATTTTTTCTTTTCTGTCCGTTGATAAAGCATCATCCTCAGGTAAAACTTGCTCCTAAGGTGGGATCCTGAAACAGTACCTGTGGAGAACAACAGCAGATGGCACATCTATGAGCAGAAAATAAGCATTTGTATTGTAGAGCATGAAGTTTCAGGTGTAAGGCTTGAGAAATCGTTTCAACGCAACAGCAGTCAGGTGGAAAGCTGGATCCACAAGTTGTACTCAAATTTATCTGAGCTGGAGATAAAATTTAGGAATTGCCAGCACCTAAATCAAATTAGATGAGTCTGCATGGAGAAAAGTCCAGGAGGAACACCACACCGTGTTCCCTGTTGTGTCCCCTCCTTGCCACCCCGCACCCGCCCATTTTGCTTTTCTTCCTCTGTTCCAGCTTTAAGATGGCTGTGCATGCAATCAGAGCCAGTGCCTCTACCTCACGCCCAAAGACCATTTTCTAGACTTTAGACCACTGTCTTCAGGAACAGATGGTGCTGCTTTGTCCAGAGAGAGCAGTGACACCCTCTGCTCAGGCCCTGGCCAGGCAGCACCTTGGTCTTGACCTGGAATTCTCTCATCCCACCCAACCCTCTCCTTTGTGCTCCTGCTTTATCACAAGTTCTTAAAAGACCTGTAGATGGCTTATGGACATCATCACCAACCACTCAGTCCAGAAAAGAGAACCTTCCTTTTAGCTTTGAAGCCCCCTTGCGCTTCTTCACAGGCCCATCCAGTCTTCTCTTCCGCTGTGGTAATCTTCTCAGCAATCTAGGATAAAAAGGAACACCCTCAAATTGATAAAGAACATTTTCAAACCTATGAACCTGTTATGCCCCTGCTTTTCTGTAATTTTTAATCAATTATGTTTCTAGCCCTAAAGATGCTAGACTTTACACATGATTTATTTTCATAGAATTAGATTCATGGGGTTGGGCTACAGCTCACAGGACAGCTCTGCCTCAGCATATGTGGAATCCTGGGTTTGATGCACGCTACACCCTGGAATTCACACTGTGTACATTGTTCTGTGGCTTTTCCTTTGTGCTCAGTGCTCAGTCCCAGAGACTTGAGCACAGTGTGTAAAGGGCCTTCTGATTTCTCTCGTTTAGTTCTAAGTATATCAAAAAAACTAATCATGATTTTTATTTTGACCTATAGCTAATTCAGAACCATTTAAAACTGTTTTCAAGTACACAGAGGTATCTTATTTATACTTTGTAACTGACATTTGTTTTTACAGAATGTAGATTGTATCTTATTGGGAATATAATTTAAGGTATATACTTTTTTTTAAAAATTAGTTGCCATATTAATAACATAAAATAAATAGATGAAATAAAATTTAATGATATTTTATTTAACCTTATATATCTACAATATACATCATCAAATGTGTGATCTTTTGTAAACAATGAACAAGAGTTATGAAGGAGGATATAAAGCCAATTGTTTTTCTTGTAATAACTCTATCATGGATTTTTAATTCATAGTGTATTAGTATGTAAAAATATTTTATATAGTGACTGTATAAAATCCAGGGTGAGGGCCCACAGCTTCTGTTCCCAATGGCTCCGACAATAGAGTAGTCCATTGAGTCATATGGACTTTGGGTGTGTCTGGTTAATTTTAGTGTGTGCTTTTTTAAAAAAAAGTTTGCTATGTTTTTATAATATCTAAAATAAAAAGTAAATGTGCAGACTTTAGAAACTGTTGTAGGTGTTTTAGGTTATTGGTCTAACTCTTCGAATCCGACATGTCTGTCACACAGCGTATCTCAGCCACACTAAGTGCCTAGTACTCTATGATATTAGGTATTAGTAGAAGTTATAGCAAAATGGTTGCCTAAGATTTTCAGATTTGATAAAATGTATTTTCTGGCCTAGTGTGTAGTCAATGTCATATGATCTAGAAAATAATTATGAGTTTTTCCACAAGTTGCACACATTGTTCTACATACTAACCTCAAGTCGGCCTTCTCATTGGCTGGCATTCAGGCTTTTCTCTTCCCCACATTACCTCTCTGTGTCCCTCCCTTGCTCCATTATAACTCCTAGAAGGCCTTTCCTAATGCAGTCTGCAGTCGCGCAGTGAGCGTTTCCATGGCTATTCACAGGGGTCCTTGATTGAATTTTTTATAACTAAGGGAGCTGTGTTGACTCTGTCCATAGTGGTGTAGAGTTGTTAGTTTTGCTTTAGAGCTATGCTAATTTCTTTATTTTGAACCTATTTTAAGTTGAAAAAACAAGTTTAGCATATTCAAAGTAAAATAAGCTGATTATCATTTTAGCCTCCAAAGAATGGCTTGGTTCTAAGTCTGTTTGCCTGGTAACGCTGTCCACATTCCTCTCTTTAGTAAGTAGCTGCAAAGTGTTCTCCACACATTTTATCTCCATCTTTACTCACCCCTGTTTTAGGGCATTTCGTGTGAAGAGCACAGAAGCACAGTTGCTTGTTTAGTTTGTATCGTTTTCTCTCTTCTTCCACCGTTATTGCTACTGTTATTTTAATCTTTCTATTCTCCCTCTTTTTCTGTTCATTATAGGTTTTTTAGGGAGAGGATTGTTGGAGTTTTGTGTATTTTCTCGGTAATTTTTTTCACCAGCAATGTATTTCATTTCTATTATTTTAGTTGTTACTATTAAAATTCTATGATGCATATCTAATGAAGTCCAAAATGAATATCTTGAATTCACTTCAACACAAAGAGCAAGGCACACTTGAGCTCTGATATCCTCTTGACACAGCCTACCTTTTTCCCAGTTTGCTAGAGATTTTTTTTTTGTTAGCCTCCTTAATTGCATATAATCAAAGTCATTTCGTACAGATAATATTAACGTCCACATTCTACATGCCAGCCTACTACAGAACTTTTGGGGCAAAGTGCGAAATAAGCATAGAGGACCTTGTATTTAAACTAGAAGGTTTTCCCTGTGACAGTCGGCCCCTCAACCTGTTATGGTGGATTTTGTTTTTATTTAATGTCTCACACACACACACACACACACACACACACACACACACACCCAGACATGGCACTATCAGAGTATAAGAATAGACTCTTGGTCGGTGCGGTACCCTGGTACAGGTCCTGCTCCCACCGGAAGCAGAGCGTGGCAGCGATGGGTGAAAATGGAGAGTGTAGGGAGCTGGCAAGGGCTGAGACGGGCTTAGAGTTGAGGCTCCGGGAAACTAGCACATGCTTAGTTGACCTATCATCTTAGTTCTGCTGCTGTGAAGAGACACCATGACCACTATAACCCTTACGATGGAAAACATTCAATTGGGGCTGGCTTACAGTTCGGGGGTTCAGCCCATTGTGGTCATGGCAGGAAGCATGGCGGCATGCAGCAGACATGGTGCTGGAGGAGGAGCTGAGCGCTCTACATTGATCAACAGGCAGAAGTGACAGCCCCTGAGCCTGGGTTTGAGCTTCTGAGCCGTTCACGCACAAGCCCTAGTGACGCACTTCCTCCACACCTCCTAACAGCACCACTCACTGTGGGTCTATGTGGGCCTGTTTCATTCACGCCACCGCATTCCACTTCCTGGCACCCATAGGCTTGTAGCCGTATCTTAATGTAAAATGCATTGAGTCCAACTTCAAAAGTCCCCATAGTCTATCATAGCATCAGCACTGCTTAAAAGTCCAAAGTTCAAAGTCTCTTCCGAGACTCATGCAATCTCTTAACTATAATTTCCTGTAAAATCAAAATGAAAAGCAGACCACGTACTTCCAACATACAGTGGCACTGGATATGCATTACATTTTCCAAAAGGGAGCATAATGAGGAAATACTGGACCAAAGCAAGACTGAAAACCAGCTGGGCAAACTCCAAACTCTGCATCTCCATGTCAAAACGCTCTTCAGATCTCCACCTCCTTTCATCTTGTTGACTGCAGCATACTTCTTTCCCTTTGGCTGCTTCCACTCCCTGTTAGCAGCTCTCCTCAGCAGGAGACTGGGATCTCTGACATCTCCAGGGCAATCCAGGTTTCACCTTCACAGCTGCACACAATGGCCTCTCCAGGTCTCCATGCAGGAGCTCACCTGACACAAGCCTGGACTTAGTTGAGGAGGGAGCGCCTATAACCCCTTTCTTCTGTCCTTGATTCTAAAGCCAGAGCCACGCGGTCTAAGCTGCCAAGTTCTGCTGCTTGCAGAGGCTGGAATGTAGCCCCTCATTCAATTTTATCTTTACAGTTTTTGTTTTCAGTGGTTAACTTCACTGCCTAAGCTTGGCTATTGTGATACAGGCTGGCCTTGGACTCGGAATCTGCTTGCCTCTGTCTCCAGAGTATTGGGACTAAAGGCAGAAACCACCGCACTATTCTTTAAATCTTTTTTATAAGCCTATCTGGGTGGGATTTGCCCTGAGGTCACTTCTCCCTTTATTCCATTTAAATGTCAGGCTTTTGTTTAATCTGTTTATCTCCTTGAACACAGGATTTAGCTCCATTCCACTTCCTGGTACCCTTTTTTTTTTTTTTTTTTTTTTTTTTTTTTTGTATTTTGTATTTTTCAGTGTTCAGCTTGCTCCTTTTCATTGTAGATAGCCATAAGAGTAAACACTAAAAACACGCGATAGAGTCAACACTAGGTTGCTTTGAGATTTCCTCTGCCAACAGAATTAATACAAAACTCTCAATTTTAGCCTCAGGCAGATTTTTCAAACAAGAGCCAAAAGCAGCCACATTGTTAGCCAAAATATTTTAAGAATAGTCCTTAGGGCACATAGAACACATAGAAATATTCTTCTCCTCTGAGACCTCTTGAGCCAGGCCCCCACAGCTCAAATCACCCTCATCCCCACTGTCTTCCATGTTCCTACTAGGATGGCCCTTTAACCCACAATTATTGTTCGACTACTTTTCTAACAGTCCGACGTGCCAGAGGCCATATTCCTCCAAACAAAAGCATGGCTGGCCTCTCACAGCAATACCCCACTCCTGGTGCCAACTTGTGTTAGTCATGGTTTCTATGGCTGTGAAGAGACACCACAACCACAGCAACTCTTATAAAGGAAAACACTTAATTTGGGCTGGTTTGCAGTTTCAGAGGTCCGTTATTGTCATGGACGAAAACATGACGGAGCACAAGCAGGCCTGGTGCTGGAGGAGGAGCTGAGAGTTTTACATCTCGAACCACGGGTGGAAGAAGGAGACTGTGTGCCACACTGGCTGTAGCTTTAGCATAGGAGACTTCAAAGCTCGCCCCCACGGTGACACACTTCCTCCAGCAAGGCTACACCCACTCTGACAGGGCTATGCCTCCTAATAAGTGCCACTCCCCATGGACCAATGGGGGTCATTTTATTCAAACCACCATATCTGTCTCATTTCATTTTAAAAACACAAATTAAGTTCTTATAAATTTCAGAATGGTGGCTTAAAAGTATAAAGGGGGAAATGTGTGGTTCACTGAGAAAATAGTCTATGGAGAACTTGCTGCTGCTAAAGTCTGAAAAACCTTAAATTAAAACATAATCACATCATCCCCCCCTTTCCAACTTCCTATCCACTATGGATCCTCTCCCTCCCAAATAGGTGTGCATGTTGTGTGTGTGTGTGTGTGTGTGTGTGTGTGTATGTGTGTAAAACATATATAAATACATCTTGCTGAATCTGTTCAGCTTTTCCGATATGCATGTTTCTAGGGTGAGCACTTGGTAGTGGATAATGATTTGGGGGGACTTATCCCTAGGGAAATGAATTCTCCCTCTCTTATCAGTTGTTAAATGCTTGTAACTCTTCATATAGGAGTGGGGCCTTATGAAATCCCTGCCCTTCCCACACCCCATTTACACTGGGTTGTCAACTAATGTTGGAATTGTTCAAGTTCTATTTAGGCAGCCATATTGTTTAGATTTATGGGTGTGGATTCCCTATAACTAGAAAGTACAGTTGCACAACAGACTTGCTGGTCCTCTGCCTCTTATAATCTTTCTGCCTTCTGAGATGTTCCCTGCACCTTCAGTATAGGAGTTGTGCTGTAGATGTATCAGTGGTGGCTGGGTAACCTACAGTTAGTTGTCTGTATTTTTGGCTAGTTGTGGTTTTCTGTAATGGTCTCCTTCTGCTTCAAAGAGAAGCTTCTTTGAGGGATATGAGTTATATTATCTGTGAGCATAAGGATAAATATTTAGAGTGAAGCTAGGAATTATATTGATTTAAGAGAGTGGAAGTAGAAAAGGGAGGAAGGGGGATAAATAATGCTTAGGATGCTTGAAAAACATATAGAGAATCATTGCTTTATATTTATCTAAAGTCACATACAATACATATATGTGAAAATATATGGTAAGACTCCTCCAAGAGCCATAGATTATTTAATCTAATAACCTCCCCCAGCCCAGTACCTGATATAAGAAACCTTTTAAGATGTTGGCCAGGAGAGTCGAGAGTCTCCAAAACAATATAGGCTATTGCTGTTGTGCTTGGTTGCTTCCCCATAAGTTTACTAAAGATACTATGCACTGTGGACACAGGCCTGTGGGGAGGAGTGAGCCAGAACTGACTTAAACGCACCCTGAGGACTAGCTTTCACAGTTACCATGAAGCAAAAGCTACAAAGGGAGGGAAACGGTCATAGTCCCACCCAGCTGTGGTCGTTATGAACCATAATAAGACATTATCACATAAGACATCCTTAAAGGTACAGTGGTGATACTTGTGTGTTGGCAGTAACTGACAGCTTTACAACTGACCTTAAGCCTGGCTTAAAAAGGGAAATCACACCTAGGGAAATTATAACCCTACCCAACTACACGTGGAGAGCAAGACCATGGTATCAGAGCAGATCCCACTTACCCTTTTAACTTTGATTTTAGCTCTATGGCTAGGTTAGACACAGCAGTGTCGTCAAACATTTATCACGTCCCTGTGATGATGAAAATATTCAGAATGCTTTTCTTCAAGCTTTTGGAAGTGTGTCACACAGTTACCATTAGAAAGCCGGACCCTCGTACTCCTGCTGTAATCAGTCAACACCGAGCAAGTGGTTCACCTCTCTCTATGCCCAGCGTCTCCCACCTCTGGTAATCACTATTCCAGCCTTAAACTCTATGAGATCGACTCCTTGTAAACCACGTATGTGTGAGATCGTGCAGCGCTTGCCTGTCTGTCTGCGCCTGGCTTATTTCACTTAACACAGTGCTCTCCGGTTCTAACCACATTGTCACAAATGGCCGGAGTTCCTTCTTTGTAATTGCCGTACCACGCCATTGTGTTTCACTGAACTTTTCTGTATTCCCGTGATGGATAATAGCTTCTTGCCATTTCTTGGCTGTTGCTGCCAGTACACATGGGAGTGCAGATGTCTCCTTGACATACTGATTCCCCACTCCCTTTGGTAAGTACCCAGCAGTGAGATTGCTGGACCAGATGGTAGTTCTATTTTTAGTTTTTTAAGGACCTCCCATCGTGTTCTCCAAAATGGCTACACTAATTTACATTCCCAACATCAGTGCGAAAGGGCTCCCCTTTTTTCCTTTTCTGCGGGCGTTTCTCATTTTGGAGCAGCCATTCTTACGGGATAAAGTGAGATCGCTCAGACAAGCTTTGATCTGAACTTCCTAGTGGTTGGTGGTATTGAGCATTTCGCACGTATTTGTTGAGTCATTTGCTTGTCTTCTCTTCAGAGATGTTTACTGTACATCGTATCAGGGTTTTGCTGTTATTTGAATTTCTTGTATTTGGCTGTTGACTCCAACATGCCTGTGGCTTACCAGTGCGGCCTCCCATGATGCAGCTTGCTTCCTCAGCCCAAGGGCTGCTTCCTTTGCTCTGCACAAGGTATTTGCTTCGTCATAATCCCATTTGTCCATTTATGCTTTTGTTTACTGTGATTTTTAGGTCTTCTCTAAAAAGACCTTGCCCGTTCAGATGTCCCGTCTCCTCCAGAGTTTCTTCCAGGAGCCTCATTTTTTTCAGATCTTACCTGTGAGCCTTTAATTCTCTTTTAGTTGGATTTGGCAACTGGTCAGTTAAGGGATCTAATTTCATTGTCTACTCAATTTTCTGATATTGATCATTATGTATTGAAGTGACTGTCCTTCCTCCCCTGCCCCGAGTGTGGACTCACATGCCCATCCCCTGTTCTGTTCCAAAGGTGGCTGTGTCTGTCTCTGCCAGTTTCCTGCTGTTTGATTATTACAACTTCGAAGCTTATTTTGAAATTATTTAGCATAATTCCCCCTGCTTTTCTTCCCTTTGGTAAACACTGTTTTTAATGCTCTTGTAGGTGCGCATATATATATGTGTGCATTTGCACACACATGCAAGTGGCCCAGAAAACTTTTAAGATTGTTTTCCCTGGTTCTCTGAAGAATGTCTTTGGTAGGGATTATAATGACTCTATAAACAACTTTCATCAATATGTTCATTTTAACAGTATTGATTCATCTAATCTATAAACACAGAATGTATTTTAATTTTTTGTGTGTTCTTTTTAAATTTAGTTTTATCTAGTTTCAGCGTGGAGATCTTTCACACTTTGGGTTAGATGTTTTAGTTTTTATAGTTACTGAAAAAGTGGGATTACCTTCTTGGTTTCTATTTTAGATAATTTACTATTTGTGTCTAACAACAGTAATTTTTACATTTTGTATCCTGCAAATGTTTCCTGTAATGTATCCTGTAATGCTTCCTAAATCTGTGTATTAATCTCTATAGGTGTTTTGTAGAGTCGAGTTCTTTCCTCTATAAGAGCATGTCATTTTCAAATAGCATCAATTTCACACCCTCATTCCCAGTCCTGATGCCTTCCTCTCTCTCCTTTGCTTGATTGCCCTGCCTGGGGTTTTCAGCACTAGACTGAATATGACTGGGGTTCTTGCTGTGGATATTATGAGAGAATGCTCTCAGCTTTTTCTTGTGCAGTACAAGATTAGATGTCAGCTTATTGTATTCTGTTGAAGCACATGTATGTTCCTTCTACACCTAAGTTGTTCAGTGTTGAATGTTGAATTTTTTTGTCCAAGGCATTTTCATGAATTGAGATGATCAGGTAGTTTTTGATCCTTTGTTTTCATGGTGTGCTTTATTTTGCTTATTGATTTATATATGTTTACCTATTATGGATAATAATAATCATTTTAAATTTTGCTAATGTTTTGTTGAGGATTTTTGTATCTATGTTCATCAGGGTTATCAACCTATTACAACTGAGATATTCTTGTATGGTTGTGGTTACAGTAGGATAAGGCTGGCGTCAGTGACTAGAGAGATGCCCTCGTATTGAATTTTGTAAAGAAGAACCTGACATAAGTTCTTCTTTAAATGTTGGGTAGAATTGAGTGCAGTTATCTTGTCCTGGGCTTTTCTTCAATGAGAGACTTGTGTTTTAAATCACAGATTGTTTCTTTACCTTGTTATTGTTCTGTTTGGTTTTCTTCTACATCCTTGTTCAGCCTCTGGAAAGCATGTGGAAATTAACAGTTTCTGTATTATCCATTGTGATGTCTCTTTACATCTCTGATTTTTTTTAAGTTAGGGATCACTATGTAGCCCTGGCTGTCCTGGAACTTGTTATGTAACAAGACTGGCCTCAACCTCACAGAAATCCATCTGCCTCTGCTAGGATTAAAAGAACATGTTACCATATGGCATATGGCTATATGTAATTTTTTAAAAGTTTTTCTTATGTGTACATAGGGTGGGGAAGGGTATACACTTAAGTCACAGGCCCTCTTGGGGGAGTAGAGGCAGACATTGACTGTCATGAAGCTGTAGTTACAGGCAGTTGTTGATTTTAAGAGCCAGCTCGGGGCTTCTGTATAAGGAGTACACGTTTAACAGCCCCCAGCTGTTCATACTTTGATTGTGTGTGTGTGTGTGTGTGTGTGTGTGTGTGTGTTTGTTTGTTTTTGTCAGTTTGACACACAATCAGGTCACTCAAGAAGAAGGAATCTCTATTGAAAAAAAAATGCCTCTATCATATTGGCCTGTCAAGTCTGTGAAAGTTTCTTTTTTACACAATATTTTTATTAGTTATTTGAGAATTTCATACAGTGCACCCAAATTGCACCCACTTCCCATTCCTCCCAAGTCTACTTCTCACCTTTATGCCCACCCCCACCCCAAAATATACCAAGTCCAATTTGTATAGCATAGGCCTCAACATGGTCTCCAGCAGCAACATTGTCCTTGGACATCAACATGAACCAGCTGCAGCGTGAACCACAGACAACTCCAGCCCCAGTGTGAACCACAGACATCAACATGGCCTCCTGCCACAGCATGGACCATACAGGTCTTTGGGGAGGATTAATTCAGAAAATAAGCCAATCTTCATCTTGCATATCTTATTGTTCAGAATTCGGAGCGGGGCCTATGAGAGCTTCAGGCTGCTGTACACCACACTACCCTCGGCACCCGCTGCTCTGTGGGTACCCTAAGCATGATGACTGTGTTTGCAGCACCACTACCCTGTGCTCTCTCCTCCCCAGCGGGAGCCAGAGTGGTGGCACCGGTGGCTGTGCTCCCTCACCTGTCGCCACCTCGTCTCTAGTTCCACTCCTTCCACCATCTTCTCATAAGACTGCCTTCTACTTTTCAAAGTTGTTCCAGAGATACTGAACAGTCTCCTCGCAGGCTTATCCTCCATGGAAGCCTCTCTCCTCAGAGCCTCTGGGTCTGTCACACTCCTTGGAGCAGCACAGAGCCCCGCAGTGGCAGTGCCTGCAGCTGTCTTGAACCGAGTCTCACATTTTCTGCCTTAGTTACTGGTGTGTGCAGTGGATCTCCAGAGGCCATGATACTGGTTGTGTAAGGACGTAAACTGACCGGTCGTAGGGAACACAGAGGAACCCGTGTTCCTCCGAGGTCCTCGCTTCAGTTCCGGCCTCCAGCTTCTAATCTGCTCGAGTTCCTGCCCTGGCTTTGCTCAGTGACTGTGATTAGGACATGTATGTCAAGTAAACCCTTTCCCCCACGTGCTACTCTGGCTTACAGTCGTCATCATAGCAACAGAAAACAAACTATAACCATGTTTCTAATTATCTATCTTATTTTCTTATGATCTGAAATGTGTTCTCTTTCCTTCTTCTAATTTTGGGTTTGGCTTGTTCTCATTCGTTCTTTGACATGTAGCCATCAGTTGCGTAGTTAAGGTTTTCCGTGCCTGTCACCTGGCCATTGGCTATCGAGAACCTGACGCTTGACACTTGTTGCCCGTCACAGAGTTTTGATATCTGTGCCTCCATTCTCATTTGTTTCAAGAAAAAATTAAATTCATTCCTTGATCATTGGTTGTTTAAGAATAAGTTATTTAACATTCACTTGCATGTATAGTGTTGAAATTTTTCTTACTGATTTCTAGTTTTATTGCAATATGATTAAAAAAGATATTTGATGACTTCAGAGCTTTTAAAAATCTTGTGTACATGGCGAGAGGGCTGTGTGTGTGTGTGTATGTGTGTGTGGGCATGCACATGCCATTGCATATATTTGGAGGACAGCCTCAGGTACTGAACCTCACCTTCTACCTTGTCTGAGGTGTTTACCACAGCGTATATGAGACTGGCAGACTCTAGAGCTTCTGGGATTCTTGCGTCTCTGCTTCCCATCTTACTGTAGGAGCTCTGATATTATAGAAGCACGCTACCACAGCTGGCTTCTCGTGGGTTCTGAGGTTCTAAGCTTAGGTCTCATTTTGTATGGCAAACACCTTACCCACTGAGCATCTCCTCAGCCCTTGACTTCCAGTCAGCTGCTCTCCAATGGATGTGACAAGCAAGGGTGTGACAAGTCGGGGGTGACTGGATTTCACTCCAAAGCAATATCTGTCGTTAAAGAGTAAGTGTATCGTGTTGTGAAGGAACACCATCTGAGGAGATGGGAATGACAACTTCGGAGGATCATGAGGGCTGAGTCCCAACTCATCTGTTGGGTTTGTGGTTCGCAGGGAATTGATGCTGGTTTCTCATCAGAAGAGCATCGAGCAGCTGCAGGAGACCCTGAGGCAGAAGCTGCTGAGCGATGACAGCTGGAGGGAGAAGGTAAGGCTGCGGCTCATCTGCACCTGTCTCGCCTGCTTAGAAACGTTGTTTCCATCTGCCCCATCTGCACCTGTCTAGCCTGCTTAGAAACGTTGTTTCCATCTGCCCCATCTGCACCTGTCTAGCCTGCTTTGAAACGTTCATCCGCCCAGAGACTCTTCCAGATAGGTGTCTGTGCTGTGGTGAATCCATTTGATTCCATCTGGAAATGTCCAACTCCAAATATACTTAAGACATATATGTCTAAAATATTAGACCATATGGGAGGAAGTAAAAAGGGAAAATGAAAAAGTAGATTTTGTAATCCTGTAATCTTAGGATATTTCTTGGCTCTTATTCAAAAAACATTTTAATCTTTAAATATTTACTTTTTTCCTGCGAGTATCAGAATCTGAATTTGATCATATTTCTTAAGCCATAGAAATATTAATAACTGGGCTGGTAGATTGCTCAGCAGTTAAGAGCATCGAGTGCTCTTCCAGAGGTCCTGAGTTCAATTCCCAGCAACCACATAGTGGCTCACAACCATCTGTAATGGGATCGGATGCCCTCTTCAGATGTGCCTAAAGAGAACAATGGTATACTTATATATATATATAATAAATAATTTTTAAAAAAAACTTATAAATAAAATACTAATAACTCTAATTTTTTGCTTCTAAGATAAGAGAATAGAAATATTTTAAATAATTAGTTATGAAATTTTGACCATTTTACTCTGGTAAAGCTAAATGAGCAAATATTTCTCTTCCTACTACTAAGAACTGTTTCTCTCAGAGCATAAAAACCATCCAATGTGGTCTTTGGGCGATATTTGTCAAGGTTTCAACAAAGAACGACTTAAATATGTCTAAACATTGCAAGTCAGGCTCTTGGAGCAGTCAGTGCCTTCCCTCTCAGCGGCAAGCGCCTCTCTGATGCAAGCGTCAGTTCTCCTCACTGACCCGTGGGAACCACCCGGCACACGGAGCCTTCGCCTTCCTCCTCCTCCTCTCCGGCTGCATCTGTACCCAGCACAGGCCCCCTCTCGCAACAAACTGGGGGTAGTGCTGGGTTTGGAACCCAAGGCCATGAACGGGCTAGTCCAAGCCCTGCCTGAGAACTACACGCAGCCCCCAGCACGCCGATTCCCTGTGGCTTACACACTCTCCATACCAGGAGCTTCCTGCTGACATTCAGGTGGTATAGCTGTGCTCCTCCTCATTGGCGCGGCTACCGTCAGATTCTTCCCGGGTACCGGATCCCTTGCTTATAACCTCAGCCTCTTTCCGCCCTGTGCCTCCCTTACACATTGCATACTGAAACCCCTTACATACCGTTAATGGCTCTGCTGGATTCCAAATTTGTCAGTTCCATCTCTTGTTGTCAGACATCCTCAACCAGTACTTGCCTCCTATGAACCAATCCCTTCTCCTTTGTCCTAGATAGTCAGATTATGACAGTAAAATGACCACTGGCTATGGTATCAACACCCCAGTCACTCCAGTGCTAAGGCTGACGCACGAAGAATATGACTTTGAGGCCAGCCTGGACCGAAGAGAGCCTGTGTGAGGAAGGAAAATCACTGTTAAGTTGTACATAGGTGGGAATAAAATTCGAGACTCTGGACTAGAGTTGCTGTAAACACCTCAGTCTTCCTTCATACAGTAGAGCTATGTCTTTTTGCATCAAGCTCCCACTTGGGTTTTGATGATTCTTGGTCTAGTTAATTAGATGGTCTGCTCCTGTTCATTTCCCGGATCCTTGTCATTTGAATGTTTTCATACTCAAAAAGATGATCTTCCAGCATGCGCGAGGCCTTGGATTCCATTCCAGCACCACCCAGACTATCAACCAAACAGTGCAAAACAGGAGGCACTTTAATGACCAGATTTTGAGTAGTTGTGGCACTGTGGTGAAGGCCTGGAAAAATAGTCTGTCGTGACCACGAGTCTTGGGATGAAAGCAGCAGCTCTTTGGAAAGCGCGGTTTGTGGATGTTTATTATGAGATTGCCTGAACTCAGACTTTTGTGCTAGAGCTGACCAGACAAGAGAGATGGCAGTCATTGTCTCCAACCCCTAAGGTCTGCTGGAGTGAACGTTCCTGCCTTCCCTGAGGAGCTCTCCCTGCTCACACCACACTGGGGATCTTTGGGGTGCATTCTGTTGAAGAAGGGTCTTTATGGATCATTCTAGTCCTGCTCAGAGATTTAGAAAATGCTAGCATTTGACATTAAAAATTCAGTGCTCTCACTTTATCCCAAGTTAGCCTGATGGTGAAAAGGATGCTGTGCACCATCAGGATGTTCCTCCTCAGCGCTCACTCTCTACAACGTGACGCCATCCTCATAGATGTCCTCAGGCGTGTAAGAGCTCCTATGGTGTAAAGCTGAGAAAACGTCCCTTCATAATAAATGTTACTGTTTAACCAGCAGTAAGTCACGATCAGACCAGCAAAACCAGAGAATAATGAGAACGCCTTGACTGTGTTAGCTATTAAGACTGAATAAAAAGTTCCTTAAAAGTCCTCTCATGAGAATGGAGAATCGCTCATATGACATTGTCATCTCTCGTGGGTCACTGTGCCTTTGCGTAGGAATGAAATGTTCTCTTTACAAATATATAACACACAAATTAGAATAAACTTAATAACTTAAATGCTTTTAACGTTTTAAAAAAGTAGATAGCAATTTGTGCCTGTGCTTAATTATTTTACAGTATGTTAAAAAACACATAATAGGATCAATAGTTGCTATGCAACAAAGAGGGCACATTTTAAAATAACTGTTTACTAATTGTCATGAATTTTTGTTTATTTTAAGTATTGCTTGGATACAAAGAAAGCAAACGGATGGGCAGGATGAACCTTTGAAATCGGCTCCAAATGCACCGTGTTGTTGCTCATCACTGAAAACTTTGTGATGGAAGAACCCTCTTGCAGCCTGAATAACTATAAAACTACTTTCTATCACTTGCTGACACTCACTTTTCAGTACAGCAGACAAATTACAACCAAAGATTTTCTTAGATTATCATTAACATATTACAGTCTAGAAACATCTGGGGAGTGTATTAATGACTCAGTTTTAGAATGTATGCCTTTTGAAAACAAACAAAACCTTATTTCCTGGCTAGACTAACCAGATTAACAGTAGAGTAAACTTCACTTCAAGAAATAATCAATTTCAAATTTGCCAGGTTGATGGTGCATATCTTTAATCCCAACTCTGGGGAAATAGAAACAGGAGAATCTGTGAATTTGAGGCCAGCATGGTCTACACAGAAGAGTTTCAGGCAAGCCAGGGCTGCATAGTGAGACCCTGCTCAACAAACAAACAATGAAATAATAAATTCCAAATTAGAAAGAATACGAAACAAACATTTCCAATAGACAGTTCAAGTGTCCTAAAGATTCCTAATATGTTGTAATCAATGTGTTGCCATCAATGAGGAAAAGGTAGCCCATGAGGGCATAGTTTAAAAATTTTTTAATTATTTTATATAATTTTAATGATTGAGTTAATAAAATCTAAACATTTCAGATCTAGAGTCATCTACAAGGATTGTCTGATACAAACCATTAGTCCAGATAATGAAACAGTCCCCATTCTCAGAAGCTCGCTTTCCACTAGGCTTTGTGCTCCACGCTTTTTTTAAGTGTAATTTTTATAAGTTTAATTTTTATGACACCATTGTTCCAGTTTTACAGATGAAAAATAAACAAGTCTGGGAGAAGTCAGCTCATATATCGAGTCTCTAGAGCAGGAAATGAGCTGACATTAGCAGCATCCTCCAGTGTCCAAGTGCAAAGTCTGGGACATCTTCATTTCACCAGTGTGCAGTCCCAACGATCAGATTTACTCTTCCATCTGGACAAATAAAATCCCAGAGCAGGGTGAAAAACAGAAAACAGTGGTTTCAAGACATCTGACAGTGACAAGATGTTGGTGACAGTCCTGTGACTGTGGTAGTTTAGTCCCTTGACAGTCTGCAGGCTGTGACACAGGAGACTGGAAACAGGCTAAGTGTGGCATCTGCTTTGAACTGAGAAGTCTGTGGAGATTAAAGTAGCAACAGTTCTCAAAGTAGTGTTTGCAGAAGAATATTCTAAAGAGGAGGAGTGTGGGTGGGTGGTCTAGGACATGCTTGTGGGCAAGCTTTAGCCAGGGAAGGCCAAACTGAGAGAAATGAAGAAGTGAGCACTCACATACAACCAGGCCTAAGCCTCTTTTCACCAGACAGGCCAGTAAACCTGTAATTTACAGGGCACTCAGAAGGCTCTTCCACAGCTGTTTTCCCATTGTTAGACATTGTTAGGCCTAGATTCAATGACGGTCTGATCCTAACAAATGTTAAAAGGAAGACCTTTTGATTCTAAGTTGATTCTAAGACGCTCTGCAATTCCCCCAATAGATACTACACATATTCATAGGAATACCATCATCCAGATTCTGGAAGACAATCAGAAGTGAGCACACGCAGCTACCAAGGTAAAACTCACAGTGCCTGGTGTCTAATCCACACTTTCCATACACAGAAAGAACTAGAAGAATAGAACTCATATTCTATTCTCTATGAAAAGAAAAATCAATGACTAAAACAAACCAACCGAGATGGACTGCAGAGTTGGCCCAGTCTCCAGGAGGACCCAGGTTCAGTTCCCAGCACCTACATGGTAGCTCACAGCCGTCTGTAACTCTAGTACCAAGGGATCTGACGCTTTCTTCTGGCATCTACAGGTACCGTACTTACACGATACACTGACATACACACAGCACAACACTATAACAAAATATACTCATAACATAAAAATAAATATTTAAATGACTCAGAAAGACACAGATGCTAAGATTAGAAGATAAGAACGCTAAAACAGTTGATATGAGTGTTTGCCACGTCCAAGAGTTGTCATGTTAGGTTTAGTTCATGTTCAAGTTTAGTCATGCAAGCTATAAACAAGATGTAAACGGAAAGCTGCCAGAGCACTTTGAGACAAGAGTGCACTGGATCCACAGGAAGCCGGACGTCCGACAGGACAAGGACAGTGCACCTGAAGACACTGCAGACAGAAAGAGATGCTTTTCTAGTAAAACAAGAGTTTCTTTTAAAGACGCAGAAAGACGAAAGCAGAGCATTGGTGAGGGGGGCTATGAGAGAAACGCAGATGGCCTGGTACGTGCAGTTAGAATCCCTGAAGATCAGAGAAGAGAGGGGAGACACAAGTATCTGAATAGATGATGGTGTATTGTTGATCGTTTGGAAATAGATTTACAAAGCTCAACAGAGCACAAGAAAGCAAACACGCCAAAGGACACTGGAATCCAAATTCTCAAAAAAACAAGATAACTTTTTCTTCCTTCCTTCCTTCCTTCCTTCCTTCCTTCCTTCCTTCCTTCTTTCCTCTCTCTCCCCTCTCCTTCTCCCTCTCCCTCTCCCTCTCTCTTTTTCTCTCTAAATCAGGAGACTGGAAAGATGGAGAGAGGTAAATACACCCCTCTTATAGAGGACCCAGGTTCAGTTCCCAGCAGCAGTGTTGGCTACTCGCAACCATCTATCTCTAGCCCCAGGGGATCTGGTGTCTGCGGCCTCTGCAGCCCCCATGCTTATGCATACGACGACATGCAGACACATATACATAATTCCAAGTGAAACGGTTTTCTCTTACACAGTATGCATTGATTGCATTCCTGTCCCTCTACTCCCTGAGTTCCTCCCCACTTCCCATCCAGATGGGATCCCGCTCTCGATCTCATTAGTAAAACAGGCTTCGAAGAGAGTATAATACAATATAAAAATAAAACAAAAACTAACTCTTTGGAATTGCAAACAAAAGGAAAAGAGCCCAAGAGAGATCCAGAACTCAGAGATCTACTAGTTTGGCTCTTCAGGAATCCAATAAAAGCACTGAGCGGGAGGACCGGGTGCAGGTCTGTGGTGCTTTCCCAACCTCTGTAGCTCACAGGAGCAGAGCTCATGCTGATTTAGAAGGACTCCGTGTGTGTCCCCCATCCCCTCAGGCTCTTACACTCTTCACCTCTGTTGTATAAAGGTACCACATTTTTTAAATCCATTCTTCTGTTGAGGAACATCTAGGTTGTTTTCAATTTCTGACTGTTATGAATATAGCAACAATGAATATGGCTGAGTGTCTGTTGGGCAGGATGGAGCATCCTTTGGGAATAGGTCCAGGAGCTGCATAGCTGGGTCTTAAGGTAAACTGAGTCCTAAGAAACCTGAGTTTGCACTCCCACAAGAGCTCTTTGTAGCTTACATGCAGTCCTAGACTCAACACCCAGCCCCAGAGCGACAACCAGAGAGAGAAGAGTGGGAAAGGAAAAGGAGAAGGGGTGTGGGGAAAGATAAAGAGGGAGAAGAAAAACCTTGGGCAACAAAGAAATCAGATTGCTTAAAAAACAAGAACAAAACAACAACAACAACAAAAAAAAAACCCAACAGTGTCTGAGCACTTGTAAACTTTTAATGCTTAAAGTTCTGCCGTGAGCTTCTCAGTTTCTTCCTCACCAGTTGTTGGCTTCCCCACCCCCACCCCATCTGGCTGAAGCCCAGGGGTCAATGATTGACACACTGGGCATCAGGATGGAGGAAGCCAAGAGATGCGGAGCTCAGGCTACATCCGGCCGAGTCCTGGCTGGGGAAAAGGGAGCGGGATCCCGCCTGCACATGCTTACCAAGCACACACCCGACGTGGGGCTCCCTATCAGTCCACACAAGGGTGTCCTGTAGGCTGGTGGTAGCCACGTAAAAAGTTCATGTGAGAAGTTTTGGGATTTTTTTTAATTAATGCATCAAGAAACCATCAAGAGAATAAAATAACCGATACTTTGTGAAGAATGCTGTGTCATACAGAATATGGATTGAAGAATGGCCTTTGTCAGGAGAATTAGTATAGTGGGAGACTTCTTTTGTTGGATGTGGAGGGGAGGGAATATCCGGGAAGATGCTGTGCTGTGTCTAGACATAGGGGAAGTGAGGGAGAAAGTCTGTAGGGGCACTGTCAAGCCTCTTACTCTGTGACTTGACATTTACCGGGGAGCTGTCCACCTAGAGGCAGGCGGTCACGATCTTCAGCGAGTGCTCTTCCCTCTCAAGGTCACTAGTAACCTTTTCCCAAACACTGTAGAAATGTGTTTTGAGAGAGCCAGAGTATCTCCTCTTGTTGTGTCTACACTTTGCCAGTTCTGCCCTCCAGGCCATGGAACCAGTCTCCTCACTCCTTATTTAATCTAATGGGCTTCCTGTAAAGTTTGTTAGCAAACTTTCTGTGTCCTGGTATCTCAGTTCCAGGGATCCTGTGAGAAACTCAGGTTAAATGACCAGAAACAGAGTCAGAAACAGTAGGGGTTAACAGTCTCTTCCCAGTGTAACTGGCATTCACCACCCCCACAGAACTTATCATCTTAGCACGGCACAGGGTACAGCTGGAGCCGATCCACTGAGGGATCTCATCTCTGATCTCAGAAGATGAGGTCTGCAGCTAGTTACTCGGTTACTTACAGGTTTCTCGTCTCTGGCTCTAGCAGGCAGCGCCAAAGCCAACAGTTGAAAGCCACATTGAGGAGGATGTTGGCTGAACTACAGGAAAAACTGCTTAATGCTTAGAGCTGGAAACTCCTGCTGGGGGAGCAGCGAGTTACGGTTCCGTGATGTGTGAGGCACCGTGGGACACCCTTCCGTGTCAGCTCTGTGACTGTTGAATTCTTGCCCATGGGACAGCCTTACACGGATGCTGTGCCTCATTTAATCCTCATAAAGGCCCCCGAAGGAACGAGTTACAACCCCTCCAGGAGAGCTTACGATCACAAACTTAAGGACACAGCCAGCAAGTGTCAGGTCCATCTCAAACTAAAGTCCTTACTGTTTTATCCACAGTTGGTGAGGTGTAAGAGTCTGACTCGGGGGTTCCAGAGTCCCTCCCAGCACTGTGACCCCACTGGAGTCTACACCTGGATGTAGACGACTGTTTTCCAGTCATTCTAGTCACACTCACATAGACACGTCAGCCTGTGACTCCGTACGGGATTGTGACGGGCCATGTGACAGAGCCGCTGACACTTCTTCGGCTTCAGTTCTGTTTTTGGCTAAACGTAGTCTAACCTCAGAATGGGGTTAGAGGGTGTTTTTTTGTTTGTTTGTTTGTTTGTTTGTTTTTTGTTTGTTTTTTTATTCTGTTTTGTTTTTCTGGGCTCCTAATGAGGACTGAGTTAGCAGAGTGAGTAAGTTTTTTTGTTTTGTTTTGTTTTGTTTTTCGAGACAGGGTTTCTCTGTGTACTCCTGGTTGTCCTGGAACTCACTCTGTAGACCAGGCTAGCCTCGAACTCAGAAATCCGCCTGCCTCTGCCTCCCAAGTGCTGGGATTAAAGGCGTGCGCCACCATGAGTAAGCTTTTTGTTTGTTTGTTTGTTTGTTTTTTGTTTTTTTTTTTTTGAGACAGGGTTTCCCTGTATAGCCCTGGCTGTCCTGGCACTCACTCTGTAGACCAGGCTGGCCTCGAACTCAGAAATCCGCCTGTCTCTGCCTCCCAAGTGCTGGGATTAAAGGCGTGCGCCACCACCACCCGGCTGAGTAAGCTTTTAAGTAAGTATAAATGACTCAGCTTTAGTTCTAAGAACTATCATCTCTACTAAGTTTTCAGTTTTAGTTACTAGAATATTTGACCCAAGGTCAACTTGGAGGAGCTAACTTCTCAGTTAACATTTTTAATACTAAAAATTTTAAAGTGCTTTAATTAAAAACTTGATATTTGGCTATTTTAAAAGTTACTCTGAGAAAACATTGAATGTACTTATTTCAAGGTAAAATGGCTTTGTATGTTTTACCATGCTGTTTTCCAGATCGAAGCTGAGCTCAGCAAGGAAAGGGCCCGGCATCTCATTGAGTTCCAGGACCAAGCTCTTCTCTTTAAGGAGGAAGCTAAACTGGAACTTGACATTGAAAAAGAAAAACACCAGGAAATAATCCGGAAGTATCAGCAAGAACAGGAGGGCCTGCAGAGGAAGGTTTGTCAGCACCGCTGGTGCTATGCTCCAGTGACACTCGATGCATGTTCCCCCTGGGCATGCTCAGTGACACTCGCAGCATGCTCCCCTCGGGCATGCTCAGTGATACCACATGCTCCCCTCGGGCATGCTCAGTGACACCCACCGCATGCTCCCCTCAGGCATGCTCAGTGACACTCACTGCATGCTTGCTCCCCTCGGGCATGCTCAGAGACACCAGGCTGCATGCTCTCCTTAGGCATGCGCAGTGGCGCTCACCGCCTGCTCCCCTTGGGCATACGCAGTGACACACACTGCATGCTTGCTCCCCTCGGGCATGCTCAGAGACACCAGGCCCCATGCTCTCCTTGGGCATGCGCAGTGGCGCTCACCGCCTGCTCCCCTCGGGCATGCGCAGTGACACATACTGCATGCTCCCCTTGGGCATGGCTTCCTTTCCACATGTTTGTTCTACTACCCATACAGATAACTGGTTTGCTTTGCCTGTTCTTCAGAAAGGATGCTGGAGATAAATTACAGAAGCACACAACCAATTCTGTATGCATCTGTTTTTTACAGACATCAACTTATCTCTAAAACTGACTGCACTGCATGACTTATAACTAGCATGGCTATGTAATCCGGCATCAAAAGATAATAAAGTATTTTATACAATTAAATTTTCCCTTCCTAGAATTTAACCTTCTTAACAAGATATTTTAATTCTAATTAATTCTAAGCATTTTTTTTTTGGATGAGGAAAAATACTATAAAAAGCAGAGAGTCCATTGAAGTACCCCTGCTTTGTTGCTTGGTTGGCGGTTTTACTTAGGAGACATCCTCCTGCCTCAGCCTCCCAAGGATTGGGGTTACAGATGTGTACCACCAAGCTAGGCAAGGTATTCCTGGTTTTATATGACTGAAGTGTTAAGAGAGAGGAAAGGAGAGGAGAGGAGAGGAGAGGAGAGAGAGAAAAGAGGAGAGAGATGTCACTAAAATATAATTCTTAATTTTTTAATGTTTTAAAATCCATGTTAGAGGCCAGAGAGAGAGTTCTGCATTAAGAGCATTTATTCTGACAGAGGACTGAGGTTCCAATTCAAGCACCTACATGACAGTTCACACCCCCCGACAGCTCCAGGTCCATAGGCTCTGACCTTAGGCACACACATGGTACACATAATAATAAATCTAATTAAGCATCCATCAGCCTAAGGGCCTCTGCCTCTGTGTGAAGATGGAAAGTTTAGCCACTTCGGAGCCCACGATGAACAAGGAGAACCAGCCACTAGAGTCCATGACACAGGCAGTTAGTACCTGGCCCCACCCAGAAGGCTATGCAGGTGCTTCTGTCCCCTAAAATTCTTGATGATTTCATCTTTGAATCTGTGAATGTTTTAGGTGAAATCCTGTTAAAACAATGAAGTGTGTGCCGGGAACTTGGTGTCACCGCTGCCCTGTGGTCTGGTCTGTCTGGGACAGGTCCTCACATCTTCCCACAGAACTCCTGGCACCAAAGGCTCCAGAGTGCCCGTCCTTTCTCCCTTCAGCTTGTGACTACAGTCGCCCTGAGAAGCTTGGAACTTCATGAGAAGAGAAATGCAAACAAAATAATGCCATTACTCACGAAAGCTCTAAATTCAAATTTTTTTTAGGTGAAATCTGATGTTTTAAGCGTTGACTCCTACTTTTAAAATCCAAACTTATTTGTGGCTCTGTGAAGCTCCTGTCACATGGACAACTTGCTCTGTTTCTTTGTCAGTTCAGCTCTGGGCGGGGGTGGGGGGTGGGGGGGTGGGGTGGGGGTGGGGGTGGGGGGAGGGAAACCATATGCTCAGACCCAGTGATGACCCTCTCTTCCTTCTTCTTGATTAGTTGAGAATAGTAGAATATTAATTTCTGAAATGACTCCTGCTGGTGAATAGATTTCTTCCCAAAGTTATTCCTTATGTAAGTTTAGCATTTTGAACAAATTTCAGATGCACAGTGTTTTTAAGCAGTGTCCAAAGAGCTCTGGGAGCTCGCGCTTGCCTATGCCATTTCCAGACTTCCGTGGCTCGTTTCCCACTAGAGCATGAGTAAGGGTCCTTAGCAGAGCTTCTGCAAGCCTGCCCTGCTGTTGTGCGCTTGCTTTTCTTTTTGTTTTATAAAAACACGTGAAGCCGTGGCTGGCAGAGACCCACAGCGGTGCCCCTGCCTTGGTTGGGCTTCCAGGCATGAGCCACCAAGCTTAGCTTTTTGTTTTCTAAGGGGAAAGAAAAGTCTTCCATTCTGAAGGGATGCTTTGGACAGAAGGTCCCCTCAGTTGTTGTCTCATGTTCTTGTGTAAGGCGAGAGGTGACACCTCTGCGCTGTGTCCTGGTGTTCTCTAGAGCTGCCACAGTGACACCAGAGTGGCCACTTGTCTTTCAGTTCAGCTCACTCAAATGTAATGCTTCTTCTGTCCTATCGGTTGAACAGCCAATGCTCAGTAGCTAGTCCTGGCTTTCCAGACCCTACTATGCATGACTCATCCCAGCTAATTCACCATAGTGGCAAGGGGATTTCACCATTAAAATTAGATACAAAGTTGACCTGAGCGAGATGGGGGGTGTTTTTAATCTTTTACTGGCACCCCACTATCATTACATGTAGAACAGTACAGAATGTCTGTGGTCACAAGACATGGGAGAGTGCAGCTATAAAAGACCGTGCTAGTGTCTGGGGTACATCTCTCCATACCTAAGAAAGAGAAACTAGGTCCCAGGTGAACTTGGTGTTCTGATGCGAATGGAGCTCACTGTGGTGTTCTCTTTCTGTGTCTCCAGAAACCAGCCAGGCACCCAGAGATTCCAGAACCCAGCCAAGCCCCGTCCCATCTGTTTGTGGAAACTTGAGTTACTTTTGGCAGCTGGATTCAGTCACAGAGATTTCAGTATTTCCAAGGGTGCCCAAGTAGTTAATAGGATGCCATTTTAGGAAGTAAATAAATAAATAAAAGTCTGTGTTGACTTAAAAAAAAATCTGAAGACCTATATATGTCACGGGATGAAAGCACACTGGTTATTACAAGAAACTTAACAACAGCAAAAACGCTATAGCTCCCTAGAGACAATTGTCTATATACTAACATGAGCCTTATCTTACAGATCGCTGACCTAATCGCAGATGCTACAAAGGACCTGAGGCTGGAAGTGGCCTCTCTCCAAGAAGAGCTCCATGAGTCCCACGCACGGTACACAGAAGAGTCTGAATCAAAGAAAAAAGAAATTGAAGACCTGAAAACTCTGGTTGCAGAATTCGAGTGTCGTTTGAAGAAGGAAACTGGCCATGATGATTCAGTTTCCGAAGAGTTAAAGAAGGAAATGAAACAGAAGTCAGATGAGCTGGAAAGAGTCAGGCTGGCCCAGACACAGCTGCTGCAGCAGTTCAGCCGGTCACAGGAGGAGGTAGGGAGCTGGCCACACCCCCTACCCCCACCCCCACCCCCAACCCCCCCCATCCCCGTAAGGAGTCACAGGAGGAGGTAGGCAACTGACTACCCCCCCTCCCTGGGAGGAGTCACAGGAGGAGGTAGGGAGTTGGTGAGAGGTAGGGAGCTGGCCACCCCCACGAGGAGCAGTTAAAGAGCAGACAGGCAGACAGACACAAATGGGACAGGCAGTTGGAGATCAAGGAGAGAGTCACAGGCTGGCTCCCAGACATCCCTTAACTTCATTCAACTCATGAATCCCCTTATACCCTGTTCTCAACCTGATGTTTGGTGTTTGGTTTTGTTTAATAACAGTCTCGTTAGTGCTGCCCATATACCCGTGAGTATGCAGCCATCTACTGGGGCCTGGCTCATCTACCAGGGACCACACCCCTAAAGAAAACCTGACTGTCTTTCCCCTAGCAGCCATCAGCTAGGGGTGGGAGGCTCACATGCCCCTCCCCCTCCAAGCTGGACCGTGGCCTGCCCGACCCTGTGTGGCTCTTGTATGGGCAGCTTCAGCCTCTATAAGGTTCAAAAGTACAAGTTGTGTCCTGAAGAAAACCCAACCCTATTTCTTAGACTCTTTTTGTTCCCTCTTTCACCAAGATCTGTGAACCCTGGGGGTACCAGTGTGATATTGACTCCCCATTTTTGGCTGAGCCCTTCCTAGGAACCAGCCCCATAAAATCTCCACACCTAAGAGTCTCACAGATTAGGTCTTACTTGCTTTACTAGTAAATCTTTGCCAAAGAAAATGTCAGAGCACATGTTGCTTACATTTAAAAAAAAATATGGACAACATAAAGATAATTTGAGTTTCATGTTTTACAGATCTTTCAACCTGAACTTGTAAGACAATTTACATGATTTTGTCTTCTGTCTTACGTTTGCACAATTATTTCAGTAGTGTTTTCTTGGACTGAAGTAGGCTTATTTCTATTGAGAAATTTTTATCTCTGACTTATTTATGATGAATTGCTAAACATTTTAGAAATAGTGTAACAATTAATCATAATATTTGATCCCAAATATTGGCAATATAGCATATCAACATGAATGAACGGTTTTTGAATGTTAGTGAGAAATAAGATTCCTGTCAGCCCTATTGGCACATTAATAAAGAAGCAAATGGAAAGTGCTGGCAATAATATAATTTATTAATAATAAAAACCATTTTCTTGCTATACTTAAGTTGCCAACCAAAACTGAGAACTTATATCACCATAAAGATGAGCTATGGGATGGACACAGGGCTGAACAGGAGCACTGGCTGGCTTTGTGTGCAGCCTCGTTTGCGTGTCACAGGCGAGGAGCTAGCCAGCAAGCTCGGAGAGTTTCACAGGCTCACGCACTGAGAGAAGCAACTCAGAAAGATTCCTATTCCAGGAAGACTTTTTGATTCTAAATTTTCAGGGCAACCTCTGTCTTAGCCCACAATATTTCCTAGTCAAGATCACTTACTTTTACTCTAAACACGAACAAAAAACCAAAACACAAATAAACACAAAATGGTAAAGACAATCCCACTTGGGCTGGGGAAGGAAGGCCCCCAGAGGGTCAGCCAGTTACTTCACCACGAAGGAGGACAGCAGCTCAGTGCAGGCGGGAGAGGCATAGGAGCACACTGGAGAAACTGAGGAAAGAGGAACTGCTGACCCACAATTACTGGGTCCACAGTAACACTCCCATGTTGGGCTAAAGGAGAGAAAGGCCAAGTCACTGGACTCGCAAGTCTGAAGCCGAAAGAATGGCGATGTGAATTCTAAGTAAGAAGTGACCCATCGAGAGGACAAGTAGAGAAAGAACAAGGTCAAATTTTTTAAAAAATGCAAATAATCATCTATGTAGGTGTTGAGCACTAGGCTAGATAAAATGGTGGTATAATTATGAAAAAAAATGGTAACTACCTTCTGGGAAATGTTAAAGAAATGACTTATACAGAAATTTATCACATGAAAACCTTAGACTGAAGGGTAGAGACACCCTATATTACAAGTCTATAATTTATCACTACTTGATAAATTACCCCCAAAGACAGTGACTTTGAGTAATAAGAGTTCATAGTCTCATTTCTTTTTTGAAATATTTATTTGTGCATATGTGTCTGTGTGAGTGTGTGTCTATAGGTGCTGGTGCATACAGCTGTGCTCACCAGCGGAGGTCAGAAGAGGGTGTCAGGTGTCCTTGTCTGTCACTCTTAACCTGTGTGAGACAGGATGTCTCCCTGAGCCTGGGGCTGTCGAGGAGGTGTCCTCAGCTAAGCCAACAAGTCCCCACCATCCTCCTGTCTCTGCCACCCACAGAGATGGAGTTACAAATGTGTGCAAGGCATCTAGCTCGTTGCATGGTTAATAGGGTACAAACTCGAGTCCTCATGATTGTACAGAAAGCATGCCAAACCACTGAGACATCGCTCCAGCCCCTCAACATCTCACTTCTGTGCATAAGGAAGCTGTTATAGTTTAGGTGGTGGCCGTGGGCTGGTGTCTCTTATGAGGTTGGTGTGAGGGTGTATCTAAGTGGTAGTGGTCTCAGCTAGAGGCTCGGCGATGATAGGCTGGGCTTCTAGCTCACTAGGACGGGCAAAGTTATACCAACAGGTTAATAGTCTCCTGGGCTATTAATAGAGAGCATGTGGCTGCTGGCCATGCCATCCCTCAATTCTGTGCCACACGGGCATCTCCATAAAAGAACTCACATGGTCTGCTGGCTTCCCTCAGAACCAGTAGAGAAAGGGTGCCAAGACAGAGGCCACAGTCCTTAGGTAACCCAGCAGTGACAGCTCATGGCTTTCTATTTTTTACAAATGAGCCAGTAAACCCAACTCACATGCACGGTAAGATAGTCCACCCCAGATGTGAGGATCAGAAAAGTGGCCTTGGGCCATTGAAAGCTTCTGTATGTGTCACTTTTGCTGTGATTTGTTATCTATTGCTGCCATTAAACACCATGATCACAGCAATAAAAGGATACGTTTAGTTGTTACACTTCCAGAGGGCTAGTGTTTATGGTGGTGGAGCAAGGGTCTCAGGATGGCGTGGTAGAAGCCATCTGCAACCTTGCATTTTTTCCACCTGTCTACTTTGTTCCCAGAAATAACAACTCTGAGACTTTTTAGATATGAAAAAATGTTTAAGCCAATAGCTTTGGCTCTGTTCCCCAACTAACGCATATCTTAATTACCCATATATTTTTTTTCAATTATAAGTCCTGCCACATGGCTGGTTACCTGGTCCTCAGTTTCATATGACAGTCTTCCTCTGTGTCTCAGGAAAATCTCCACTCTGATTCAATCCCAGAATCCCCACTCCCTCTGCGGGATGTCCCACCTTCTAATCCTGCCTCAGCTCATTCAGCCTTTTGTTGACAACTTTTGATTTATTCCATTCAGTACAAGAGATTATAAGATGGATGGCTGGAGCAGATTTCAAAAAAGAAAGCCATGGCTTATTACTAGTAGGGAGATACTATAAGCAGATATAAGATGAAGGCTCAGATCTCGATCCACAAGCAGGAAGCAGAAAGAGACACTGGGAATGGCACAAGGTTTTAGAAACCTCAAAGCCTGCCCCCAGTGACACATCTTCTCCAGGGCCACGCCTCCTAATCCTTCCCAGACAATTCCACCAACTAGAAACAACGTATTCAAACATGAGTCTACACGGCATCTTCTGATCTCACCCTCTGGAGGTGATGTTAGCAAAACTAAAAATGAAGGGTGGATTTCTTTACAGATCAGAGAGCTAAGGAGAGCTCATCTCACATGGCTCCTCGTTAAGACAGATTTTCAGTTTTAAAAATATGGACTTCTGTGCCTGGAGAAGTCCATGGCTCAGCAGCCAAGAGCCAAGGCTGTTCTTCCAGATGACCTGGGCCAATTCACAGCACTCAAGTGGCAGCTCCCAAGTGCCTCCTCCAGGGGATCCAGTTCCAGGGATCCGATGCCTCTTTTGACCTCTGAGGACTCCTACACACATGTAGTGCACAGACATACACTAAAAACAAAATAAAATATGAACTTCTTAAACATAAAAAAGATATTAGGTTAGTGTAAAAATAGTCATGGCTTATTACTAGTGGGGAAAAACTATTGTTCATAAAATAAAGCTAACGAAAGAATTCAGTAGACTAAGAGAACTTAGTAGAGTGGAAGTTTTCCATCAGAGGTTACCAAAATATCACCCCAAGTTAAATAATGAGAACTGAAATATAAGTAAATATATAAGGCTATTTCTCTGGCTGAACATGCCAAAGAACAGAATATACTTATAAAATAGGAAATGAGCCAATGAAAGTAGTAGAGTTTATGAGCAGAAAGAATGTGAGCTGTAAATAAAGTCATATGAAACGGAAAGTTCTGTGTGTTTTTCATCATGTTCTTCAGACACTTTAAGTTCCTCAGATTCTGGAGAATTAAAAGCTATAATTACTTGGAGAAAGAAATCCCATTAGAATAAAGATAAGTTAGTGCCCTCCTACGGAGGCAGATGAAGGTCAGGGAGTTCTGTGCTCTCTCAAGAGGTCAGAGAGTGAGTGGAATTTGTTCTCAACTGTAGGAAAGGGTAAGGAGGAAACCGCAGCCTCCCTCAGTGTAGTGACTGGAGAAGTGACACAGTAACAAAAGGCAGGACAGTGAGAAGAAGAAGTAACTCAGAAGACAGAGATGGAAAAAAAAACCCACCAGAATTGTGAATTTAAACAAGACTCCAGAAAGTTCTTACTGGGAAAAGGACACACACACTAAAAAAGTAGAACATCAAAAACAAAAAGCAACAACAGGAAGTTAATGTTAGCAAGTAGCACATTGTCAGTAACACCAAATTAAAATGAGATATGCTTTTGGTAACAGTGACTCCTCCCTCATGCAAATTCCATGGGGATTCTTTTAAGACAGTGTGACCCAATATAAGGGGTATCATGATGCTCTTGGGATTTAGAGAAAGAGTATAATTGTTTAAAGTAGATCCAAAAGAAAACAGAGAACTTAATCTTTTTGTTGTTTGAAGACCATAGAAAAGAGAGTAAGAGGGGCAGAGGTTTCAAATTCTGCAGTTCTTGTGGCCCATCTAATGGGTAGTTTAAAAAGTTTGAAAGTAGAAAACAGTAGTCTTGGTTAAACATGGAGAATTGGTCCACGGAGAATGGAATGGCTGTGTTTGTCTCTACCTCACTTACTGCCACGAAATAAAAAGTGAAACCTAGTACCCACTATCAGTGAGGGGAATCCCAAAGAAGAGACCCAACTGCATGGAACTACGGGGAGGTTCAGAAAAGGGACACACAAAACACCTCTGAAGATGGGATCAAAGTGTGGAGCCCAAAATAGGACTGACTGAGAGTAAAAGGAGCAAATTGATTTTTAGGGACACACAGCCCCTCACTCACTACCTACCTGCCTAGAAGGCACATGACATGTTCTCTCTAGCAGAATGAGAAAGACACTGTGTGTGAAAACACATCAGAGCAAAGAATAGAACAAGAGCTATAAGAAGCAAGTGGGAGATAGGCAGTCCTTGTCGTGACCTCCTTTCCCACCGTCCAGACAACCAGGACCTTAGAAGAGCCTGTGTGCTGGCCATCGGGGTATCCAGGACAGTGGCTATATCCATGTCCAGTCTACCAATCCAGAAATGTGCTAGCCAATAACCCCCCCCACACACACACACACACCCCACACACAAGTGCGCGCGCACTCACATACTACGTGTCATTTGGGAACTCATTCTTTAATCATAAACAGCCAAAGACCACACAATATTTTAGAACTGTCTCTAATGTGAAGAACAAAAACCAGCAATAAGTGAATGCATAATTAGTCCAGCCAGATTTAGTCACCAAATGTGTTGACATGCAGTGTTTTCCTTCTCAGAGCACTCAAATGTCAAAATTGTGACTGAAGGGTTGCTGGTCTGTATTTGCGTCAACACACCTGTTTTTATTGTGAGGTTGCTTTGCCTCAGCGTCCTGTGTTTGCTTTTGCTTAAGAGACAATAAAGGAAAGTGTAAATCAAAGCTATGTGCTGCAGACTCGGGAGACTGTGTCTCCAAACTGTTAGCACAGGGGTGACCTGTGGGGAGTCAGAAGAACAGAGCAGGGATCATATGGAACCTTCTAAGATGTTGGGATCATGGATGATCTAAAACTGCTTCCAAATATGAAACCTGCTTCACAAATCATTTATGTAGGAAAATTTGATAAAACTTGGTGATGATGGATTTATGGACACCTGTAAGGCAGAAATTTATGAATACATAGCATTTGCAAGCACAAATGGCTTATTTTCAAAAGGGATTTTCTTCATTTGGGAATATGTATTTACTTCAAATGCATATGTAATTGATATAGAAAAAAAAACTGGCATGTTCCTCCCTGGTAATTCTACATAGGAGAATAGGAAAGCCAAGTCTAGTCAGTAAGTTATCCATCAAGTGATTCTCAAGCCCGAGACATGAAATTACAGCTGTCAGCTTCTCTTTCAAAGAGTAAAGCTTCTGAGGATCATGCTTAGGCCTGGCTGGCTGACAGCGGGGACAGATGAGCTGGGAGCCCAAGAATTTGGCCACGGAGCATGCGCAGATGTGGGCTCAGCAAGGGCATCTCTACTTGTAAAGAAGGAAGGAGATGTCAGGACAGTGACATATTGGGAAGAAATATGGAGACATTGCTTTGTTTCACTTAATTAATGGTGACAAGATATTAAAATTGTATTGTTGATTTAGAAGAGAAAATCCTAAAGAATGTATGTTTTAGGCTCTTCTCCCTCACCTTGAAAAATTGGCTCTTGAAGACCATTATTCTGAAGGATTTTGTTATTTCTATGACTTTTATTCTGAGACGCTTACAATGGTTGGTTTTATTGTGTTTGCAAGCACGAGTATATAATGTTAATACTTCTTCCTGACATCTGTCTTGTTTCCTAAGATTTTACTTAGTTTCTCATTCCTAGTTTACCAAAAAGCCATTTCCATTGTTCTGCGGAGTTGGGCTGACTGGCTGGCTGGAGGGCGGGGCACGTCTTTTGCTAACTCTCACTCTTCTGTCTAGTTACAACACCTTGTCCACAGAACCACCTTTCGCCTCAGTTGCCCCCATTTCTCTCCTACCCCGCTGGCTGTACACCCACTTTCCTAAATTCTCTCTGGTTAGAGCTGGTAGAAACTGTGTTCTCTCTCATCTTGTGAGGTCAGGACCTCATTAGTTAGTGTAAACCATGAACAAGACCATCTATCTGTGCCTCTTCTTCAAGGAAGACTTCTCTCCTGGCATTCCCCCACCTCTGCCTCCCCCCCTGTGCCAAATACAACTGATTCGGAACCACCACATCCAGATTCTCACCATCATAATCAGGCCACTCAGCAAAGCCTTCTCTTGCTTTTTCTCTGTGTTTGTAACTGAAAATACTCAGTTGTTTCTAAGGGTAAAAATGACAACAAACATAAACCAGTCACTCATACCTTTCAAAATGCGGGGATTTGGTCACTTTTAATATTAGAAAGTTTAAGTACATGGTGAGCTAATTTACATCTTAATCTTTTACCTACAGACTCAGTGGGAGTGCAATTAAGGAATTACTTATTTTAAGTCTAATTGAAGCAGCCTTTTGCCCGAGGCAGCTGTAGACAGTGTTCAACTCCAACGGATGGGCCTTAGTTAGGGCCAGAGCAGTGATTCTCACTTCCCTCGGTCACACTAACCCAGGGCTCAGGACAGAACCTCCTCTATGGAAACTTTGAGAGTTTGCTGTAACACCGTTTCCCACCTTGCCCCCTGCCCCACCCTGCAGTGTCTGTCACAAAGCTGGCCTAGTGAGCGTCTTTCCATGCCAATGTGACCGTGCCAGTGCCCTGCTTGAAATATCTTGCTGAGATCCAGCTGGCCCTCTCAGAGCCAAGTGAAATCTCCAGCAAAAACACGCTGCCAAGGTTCTCCTTATCTGCCTGGCTCACTTCCTCCGACCTCAGTGCTGATCTCTTCTTCTGTGTCTATAGCTGAGTCGTGTGGCAGCCTCAGTCCAGTCCTGGATGTGTCTCTCTTGCTGCCCCCTCTGCTTGGGAACCCCACCTTGCCTTCTTTATCTGGTGCGTGTCTGCCATCTCATTTTGTTGCAATCCAGTACTAATTACTTGATGGTAAAATGTAGCTCAAGGGCATCTTATCTCAGACAGTACTGAGCAGTGGCCTCACTGGTCATTCTCATGTTGGCTGGTGATTTCCAGACTCATCAAGCTTACATATATATATCTTCATGTTACTCAGTAAAAATACATATTAAAAGCCTGCCACAGCCAGATGTAGTAACACATGTACGTGTGCCTTTGGTGTTGGCGTTTGGAAGGCAGAGAGAGAGAGAAACAGACAGAGAGACAGAGAGACAGAGACAGAGAAAGACAGAGAGAGGCAGAGAAGCAGGGGGTGATCTCTGTGAGTCTGAGGCCAGCCTGGTCTACAGAGTGAGTTTCAGGACAGCCAGGGCTGAGACATAGTACGATTCTGTCTCAAAACCAAACCACCTACCCAACCGCCAGACAGACACACACAGAGAGTCTGCATACCCCAGCCCTCTGGCCTAATTTCTCAAAACAACGCAACCCCAGTCATGACTCTCCTCACACATGATGGAATTTCCCACTAACGTGTCTGCTGTGTCACATCCACATGTCCCCTCACCATGCTGGTTCGCTCCGCTCCTCAAACAGCAATCTCCTAAACTTTCCAATATTCTGTTTCCATATTTTATACTACAATTGAAGAGATTTTAACATCTAAACTATTTGTTGGGCAAAATGGCGATGTAGTATTTATTTAGGGGAGGGCATGGTAAAGTTCAGCAGAGAAAATGAGGGTATTAGGATACCCACCCAAGAAACCAGTGTTTTGGCACAGGTGAAAGTCCCAACTGTGGATCCTGTCTTAAGTTCCCAGAGAATTAATGCTTTGTTTGGGAAGCTAATAGTGTGAAGAATGAGTTGCAGAGTGGCTGGCCTCACACTGAGACAGTCAGCCCTCTCTGCCCCCACCCATGATCTTCCTCTCAGCTGGACTGTGGCCAGGAGGAATTGGAACAAGCAAGCAGAGACCTCGCTGGCTGGGTCCGCCCTCCCCTCGCTGGCTGGGTCCGCTGGCACCACCCCACACTGCACCTGCTGCTGAGGATGCCTTTTCTCTTAGCTCCAGTCCCCTTGCCACTGGCCTGAAGCCATGTTCTACGGGACTTACTTGCCTTGGGTGTGTTTCCTGTAGAGTATTACTTTCCTTTGAGGCTCAAACTCAAGTGCAGTAAGTTGATTAGATCTAATTTTCTCTAATGAGCGCCCCTGCCACCTCCATTCCTTGACTTTTTATATTATGCACCAGTTACTCCTGAATACCCGTGTGTACGTGTGTGTGTGTGTGTGTGTGTGTGTGTGTACACGCACGCGCGTGAAAGCTGACTCTTCAAAATCTTTTATTTTTTAAGTTTTTTTTCTTTTTCTAATTTTCTATATTCTTTGTTTACATTCCAAAGGCTTTCCCCTTTCCAGTTCCCCCCCTCACCATATGTCCCATAAGTTCTCCCCACCCCCACCCCGCCCATTTCCCAATCACCCCCCCCAAATCTTCTTAAACTGGGGTATTTTATACTAATTAATTGAAAACTTAAATTTGATTATTTCTATATATTTTGCCAGCTTTTTGCATGTATAAATAATGCATATACATATAGCTAAATATAGATGTACATAGTAGTCTACATAGAAATAAATACTGTAAATAGATTTTTAAAAAAAACTGCAGTCGGCTCCTTTCTAAAAGAAAGGTCAAGTTAATAAAGTTTAGAATTCTTGGGAAAATCAGATGAAAATATCTTACCCGTTCTTTTCTCCTTGATGTCCTAGACATGAAATGTGTATGCCTGCACTATTAAGGTGGTACACACCTCACACAGGCGCGGGGCTAGGAGGCAGCAGGACTCTACCACCTCAAGGCCGAGTTGCTCTCAACAAGTTATGTAACAGACCATGGTGGCTTCTGGGTCTCTCTGTGGAGAATATGTCAGGAGCAGTAAATGTGATGATTCTAACACAGCACCTTATCAATCAATCTTCCTTGTTAGTGGTTCGATACTTCCCCCACCCCTGACTTCCACCCAGTATTTAGGTGTAGTTGAGAGCCAGGCGACAAAGCCACAAATGCCAGTACTTTCCAGTTCCTCTAAAAATTAAAAATAAGCAGAAGCAAATAATAGACCAAAGGCTTTAAAAAAAAAATATGGGCATGGGGACCATGTGTGTATGCAGTGTAAATGCAGACAAGGACCTTTGACCCAGTCCCACCATACCATCTACGGAACCCCTGGACGGTCCTTCCACCTCAGCTACAAAGGGCAAGGGCTGAGCTAAATGTTCCAGCCCCACACTCTATTTTTCATTTCTCCGTCTCATGGGGTAGAATATTAAAAAGACAGAGAATAGAGCCTCTGACTTGCAGCTCAGCTCTGATTTAAACTGTCAGTAACGCGCCACTTACATAAACTGTTTAAAGCCAGGGGTGCTTTTTCCTCATCTCTTTTCAGAACACTTTTCTCCAGGAAACAGTGCGCAGAGAGTGTGAAGAACGCTTTGAACTCACGGAGGCTTTGAGTCAAGCCCAAGATCAGCTCCTGGAGCTCAGGAAGGGCGGAGGAAACAGAGGAAACGGACCGTGTTCCCCCAATAGGGCTGTCCTAGCCTACCCTGCCTCGGTAGTCAGTAGTCACCGCGAGCTGAGCAGGGTGAGACAGAACTGTGGACGAGGCACCAGCATGCCCAGCCTGCGCGGACTGCCGAAACCCACTGCTTCCCCAACCCCAGATAAGCTCAAGAAGGTCGGCAGCTCCGGACTGCCAGCCATTTCCCAGGCGTATCCTCCCAGGGGCCGAGCAATTTCAGTAACTGAGGCCAGGCAGAGGGTGACGGCCGTCCTTCGCAGGAGGCTGAGCCAGCCGTGATGACCTGCTTCAGGAGGGCTCCACCCACGGTGCACACACCCTTTCACAGCACAGCGCGGCAGAGACTCGCCTTAACCGGGTACCGGAAACAAACATGTCTGTAGATCTAGTTAACAAGGAATGTACAAAGCTAGGAACTGCGAAGCCACGCTTTTCAAAGGGCCTCGGAAATTGCCGCAGATAACCAAGTTGGTTCTCCCAGAGGCCTGATTTCTACGTTCATGTATGTATTTTATGTACTTCGAGTCTGACCCTTAGAGACCACGGAAAAGCTGCTCAGCCTGGCGAGTTGTTCTCCTCCCCCCTCACTTCCATCTTTCACCCTCCCCTCTTCCTCTCCTCCCTTTTCTACCATAGCAAGTGGACTGTTGCCACAAAATAGATTATATTGGTTTTATGGTATTTCTTTTCATTTGTTTATTGAACTAAATAGATGTAAGCATTCCAACTAGAAAAAGAAAATCCCTAATTGATTTCCAAAGTCCTTACTTCAAATATTTGCAGAGCCAATATTCACCATCAAATGCTCAGAGTACCTGGGTCAAAAGTAAGGAAAGCCTTTTAGAAGACCATCTGCTGTGAGGCTGGGACCTGCTACAAAAGATGGTGACTCCCATTCAGGGAGAAGCCATTTGAATCTCTAATTATGAATATCGTTTTAGAAAGCGACATGACCGTTTCAAAAATGGTCATTACAAAAATATTTCTTGGTGGCTCTTTTCTCATTGAATACCTTTTGGCACACCACCGAGTTCTGTTGAGCCTGCATTCTCCAGCCATTGGGAGGAGAACTAACACAAGGTCACTTAGTAAAAAGAATATAAGGCTAATTTGGATTCAAAATTGATTACCCTTGGAAATGTCTAACTGATTAACAGTTTCTATTCTCAGTGTGAGAATGTAAAACAAGATATGCTATTTAAAGTTATCACGCTTCTGGCTCATCTCGCTGATCTTACCTCAGGCCAACACTCATGTGTCTTTCCTCCATCCAATAGGACTTATTTGTCTTTATAATGGCAGGAGGTGGGGACTAAATCTGATGTGTCATGGACACTAAGCTTTCCCCTTCCCATATAGGAATACCAGTAACACGTGACTATAGCACATTTATTTATCTGTTTGGCTGCAGCTTTGATGAGAGAAACCAACGGTACCTAGCATCCTAACCACTGCATAGAAGTGCGTCGCTAAACAAAATCATGGCTATCTCCGGTCTTTTAAAGACTGCTTTAACCTTAAAATAATTCCACATTAGGTCCCTGGCCTCCTGGCTACTTTAGGTAAGACATCTTTGTGTTAAGGATTAGAGTGCTTTCTGTTGTTTACAGGGGTGGCCATCCTTCAGAATGTCATTTCAGGAGAGCACAAACCACAGAAGAGTGGCTCGGGGGATTGCCCTGACCCTCTCTGCGGATAAGAAGCAGATGAGACGCTTGTGGCCCAGCTGAAGGGGTGCACTTGGGGACGGAAGAGAACCGGGACCACCCACTCAATCCCAGTCTCTCCAGCCCCGAAAGCTTCCCAGGGCTCCAAGACTGTTGTCAGCAGCACCCACACCCCACACCGCAGTTAAATAGCATTGTTCCTTTTCAAGTGCTCCAACTTTTCCAACTTGAGTTTGTATAAGAAGGAAAAGTGGATTCAGGGAAGAATAACTATAAAGTAACAAATGTCCTCTGCTAATTATATTTCTCTAGAGAACTCTAATATAAGTGCGCATCTATTAAAATAAGAAATGTTAATTGATATTTCCCTTCCTTGATTCATCTTGTGTAATGCAGCAGGGACCTCTCTGCATTAGATCTCCTTGTTGTGAGCTTTTGTTTGCACGTTGGATTATAAATACCTGTGACATGAGGTAGACAGTAAAGTGAGCAGGGTGCAGACTGTCTTGGGCAGCGATCTCTGTCATCAGGATCGACATGCTTTTTCACTGTTTTGCAGTTTCAGCTCAGCTCCCCTTGCCGGAGTCACAGGCACACAGTGAGTTTCTTTATTTTTACTGGGAATACCGGTCAGTAAGAAAAGTCACATGTAAGCTTTTCTAAAGGGCTAGAAGGACTACCATTGCAAAACATGGTTTCTTCGTTTGTTGATACACTCTTGCTTTACAATGAATAACTCTGTAACTCAGAATGAAACCATTGTTTGCCATGAGGCCATGTTATATGCTACAAAGATATCAGAGAAGTAAAATGGTATTGACATCAGTTTAACCTACACCATCTGAAGAGTACAGCTTGAGCTATGGGGATATGTAGTTGAAGAAAGAAATCCTTAAAAGTGACACAAGAACTGATAAGCCAGAGGCTAAAAACATAGCTCTCTGATGTTTCCAGTGATGAACTCTAAGCATGAAAGAGTATCAGGAATGTTAAGACAGTAGTGAGGGGCTAGAGACAAGGCTCAGCAGTTAGGAGAGCTTGCCGCTCTTGCAGAGGACCCTGGGTCGGTTCCTGTCATCACATGGCAGTCCAAAACCATGTGCAACTCCATCAGATCCTGATGCTCTCTCCGTGCTTCTAGGGGCACTGCACATAGGTAGTGCACATACATATATTCTAGCAAACCACCCATACACATAAAGTAAAGAAATAATTTAAAAATAATAAGTTTAGAGTTCTGAAGTATCAGAGCATCTTGAATTACAGGTTAATCCTAAAACTATCTGTTTCTTAAAGAGATATGGATACTATCATAAAAAAATGATGATGAGAGCTTAAAAAAGGAAAAAGGAAAAAAAGACATAGATCCTCAAGAATCATATAGTAGGGGGCAAGAATAAAGTTTTTGCAGGCATGAAATAGAAGGGAGTGAGAACAAGGTAGTGAAGGAATCCTAGAGGAATCAGGGATGCTTTAAAACAGAACTGGTCTCTTCAGCAAGTCTTCAAAAAGAAGAGTAGAATTGTACAGGAAAAAAGAGGGTATTTTAGGTAGAGAAGTTTGTAAATGGAGGAGCAGACATAGGAATCGTATGAGCATTGATGAGGGGGAGTTGGCAGCAGCCTGAGTCCCAGGTAAGCAGACTTCATTGCTAGGGGATGTTGAGGAAGGGCCAGGGCATGCTTTGAGCTGGAAGTGAGTGTGCTTTGCTGAAATTGCCCTGGCAAGAATGTGCTGGGGCGCTGTGGGACGGGATGGCTGGGGCTACAGCAGCAGCTGGCAGACAACGAGCAGTCCAGACGAGTTAATGAAGTTCTAATGAAGATATTTGTGTTGGGAATAAATAATAGGCATCAGATTAAAAATCTATTCAGAGTAGGGAAAGGATTTTTTTTTCCTCCTGCTAACTGCAGCTTGAAACTGTTGCCAGCCCTTGACACACAGGCAGGAGTTCATTTGATGAGCCTGGCTCTAATCAGAGGATTGTCTCTATTTAAGAATATTGTAACCCCTTGGAATAATGTGAAACAGGAGCTGCATCTCATCTGGGAAATGCATCATCTCACAGACGACTACTCGTAAGAACCCTCCTTACAGGTCTGGAGGGTGTTCTAAGAATTATGGGAAGAGCGAGAAATAGACATAAGCCAGAAATAATTACCATCCTGACTCAAAGGATACGAGCAGAGCTAAACAGGAGGATTCTGGAGTGACGCTGCGCAATAAAACCTTCCGATTCTCACACTTGCGAAGGGAAATATAAAAGACAATGCTGAGATTAGAGTAAGGGTTATCTTAATATCTTTACATTTTATAGTACTGAAGAGACCCGCTACATCACCTGGTCCAGATTTATACCGTATATAAGTAGATAATAGTTGACTTAGTTCATTAGTTTTCTATTTGCATAACTGTGTAACATTAGACAGAATGAAAGAACCTGGGCTTCAACTTCTGGCTTACATGTCTCATCTCCAGACAAAGACTATGACGAGCGTGCCAGGTTTTTACTACTCTAAAGTCAGCCTTCCAGCAAGATGAGCGCCCGCTGGCACATTTTAGAAATGCAGAATTGCAGGGCTCACACCCAAACCTACTGACTGAACTATCCTCTCCCTCCTCCCCCTCCACCCTTCCTCCCCTCATCTCCCCTCCCCTCCCCTCCCCTCCGCTCCCCTCCCCTCATCTCCTCTGCTGTCCTCTCCCCTTCTCTCCCCAACTCCTAGCCTGCGCTAAGCAACCACCCTTAGCACTGAGCTAGATCCCCAGCCCGGGGCTTAAACAGACTCTCGGGTGATTTGTGTTTGCACCGGGTTCATTGCTCTGGCCCAGTATTCCACATCTACATACTGCAAGTTAAACAAAATAACCTTGCCTTACTTAGTCCCTAAGTGACAACAGTGGGTTAATGAGACCTGCCCCCCCCCGCCCCCGTGTGCCACACTGACCCACTTAACATCTACTTCCAGTGCATTAAGATTCTTTTGTGTGGCCATTGATTCTGAGTCCATAACTCTCTAGGAAAGCTAAAGAAAATCAATATTCATCCCGAAAATCCTAAAACACATCTCAACACCCAAAGTTGTGAGCCTCAGAACAGTTGGAGATTTTTATCGTTTTAATCCAACGGAGGAATCTTGGTTCTAATAATTGGCAGCACATTGAGTAATCATAAACTTTAATCTCATAATCACATGTATTTGAACATCTGTTTACATTTGTAATGGTGGTGTTCATTGTCTTCTGAGACCTGTGAAATACAGAATTTGGGGGAAATTTTCTAGGGAGATAAAGTAAATGCATTGAAATTGTCTCTCCTGGAAGTAGTTTTTAAACCACTTAAATATAAAACTAACTTGGGCATTACACCTGGATTACTATGATTTAAAGACAGAATTAATGCTGGCTAAATGGAATTCAGTTCAGATTCTCAGTTTCACAAATCTGGATAACACTTGCCTCCGAGCACCGCGGGCTCCTCTCATGGTAAGCCCCCTCCCTCCCCGATAGCCGCCATCTTGTCAGCATTGTGCTGTGTGAATGAGCCTGAGAAAACCTGAGAGCTATTGTTCTCCTGGGCTGGTCCCCGCTCTTCTGCTGAGACACATCTCCCTTGCATTCTTTGAATGTTTTTAATTAAGAAAAGGATGAAAGAAGCCAGTGGATAGCACACAACCGAAACAGCAGCACCAGGGAGGTAGCAGCAGAAGGATCACTGTAAGTTCAAAGCCAACCTGGGCTACACAGCACATTTGAGGCCAGCCAAGGCTTCATCTAGAGACTCAGATAATCAATCAGTGATAAAGATGATAATGAGATAGATTGCTTCCGTTTGCTATTTAAATTTTTAATACCTCATATTAGTGTATTTAGTGCTGATGCTTGTATAGTTATAGTTAAAAATACTTCTCTTAGTTAAGTGAGTCAAACTCAACAACTAGGCTGTATAACTTAGGACAGCGAAGCATTTATAGGCCGTTGCAAGGCATCTGCGTGAGGAGGATTAGCTCTGGCAGCAGATTTATTTGCTGAAGATGTGAGCAGCTGGCCCTGCCTCGCCGCCAGCGCTGTCTCCATCCCCCAGGCGAGCTCGCGAGGCCCACCACATTAATCTAGAGAGATCTATCTGTCCTCCGTCTTCTTGAAGCAAACGACTTCTCCAGTCATAATTTTCTATCCAGAGCCTTAAATTTCTAGGGAATTAAGGTCACTGCCAAAATTCAAGTGACTCCTTTTTACTTATCAAAGCAGGATTTCTGAAAGCCCCAGGGTAGTCAACTTTTCCAGCCACTATTTCCAGACTATAAAATGGTGTATTTGAGGCTTAAGCTTGGGTTGTGAGGATCTCGAAACTGAAATCATTTTCTTTCCCTGTGTAGTATACAATGCTTGATACAGAAACTGAGATATGTACTTTTAGTTAGCTAGAGAAAAGGAATCCACCACCTTACCTGAACAGCCCCAGGCAGAGACCTAAGATACATATTCCCCCCAGACTCAGAACATTTGATAATGCTCCTAAGTTAAAGGGGGAACGGTGGCTCCCTTGCATGTACTTAGCTTGGAGCCTTAAATAATCAGAAGTCTGAGAAGCTGTTTTGGGTATTTTAAAGATAGCCAGAATGTTATAAACACTGACACTTGTAAAAAAAAAAAATTATAACTGCAAAATCTTTATTGAACTACCATATTGTTACTAACTTTTTGTGGATTTTCTATTTTGAGCTGTTATAATAGTTATTATTGCTATATCACCCTTAGGATGACAAAAATATATTTTAATATATTCATAGTGCATTTTTATTTAGTGTATGCAGCTATATGAGTGTGTGTGTGTGTGTGTGTGTGTGTGTGTGTGCGCGCGCGCGTGTGTGTACCATGGTGTGTGAGTAGAGGTCAGAGGTCAACTTTGGGACTTCAGTTCTCTGCTTCCACTGTGGAATCTGGTCCTCAGGCTCACCTAGCAATCACTTTCATCCACTGAGTCACCTTACTGGCCTCCATAGCGCTTCTGTGATGAGCCGGGTCATATCTTTTTCTTTATATTTAGTGGAAAATTAAAATCTGCATAAAATAAGAAATTTTTATGTCTTATTAATTGGTGAAAACAAAGTACAATGCTTCAAAAACCTTTCTCCAGCATATCTGTAATCTCAATAAAAGTATATCAATAAATGTTGATAATTTATATATTTGAATAATACTTAAAAGAATTGATGATACTGATGTCTACTACATCTGTAATGATTCTGTATAGCTAGTTTGTGCCCTGGGCACACATACCAAGTAAACACAAAGTCTGTATGTGCAAGTGTACTGTGGGAGGAGATGGACGCCACCTCTCTCCCTCACGCTGCGATTGCCGCGCTGTAAGGAAGCTGCCTCAGACACACACTTTGGCACGGGATAGAAGGAAGATAATCACAGTATCCAGAATTGTTTTGTCCCCACCTCTATACTTTACCTTGAATTTAAACTCAGGAAATTCCACCATAGACCAAAATGTTGCATGTCTAATCTGCACCTCAACAGGAATGTCTGTGTAAGGGAAATACTGAAGCCCGTATGCATACATAGGGCAAGTTAAAGACTGCTGACCAAAGCCAGGCAGTGGTGGCGCACGCCTTGAATCCCAGCACTTGGGAGGCAGAGGCAGGCGGATTTCTGAGTTCGGAGGCCGGTCTAGTCTACAGAATGAGTTCCAGGACAGCTAGGGCTACACAGAGAAACCCTGTCTCAAGGAAAGAAAAACAAAAACAAAACAAAAAGACTGCTGACCAAGTCAGGTTAGCCAGGGTCCTGTTTGCACACAACATTAGACCTGAGCAACGCCCCAGACCCACAATCCAGTTCGTGGGCTGTTCTTGAGATCCAGCGATTCAAAAGTTTTCCCTGCCTCATCCGAGTTGATTCATAGGAAACCAAAGAGGAAACAATGGAAGTACTGATATTGTCTGTGTTTCTCTGGAACCACACCTCTGTGGAAACCCTGGTAGTACTTTTAGCCAGAAGGACCCCACAGCCAGCCAAGCCTATCCCCTTACAGAGTCTTTAGGTATACCAGCAATCACAAATGAAGTAGTATCTCCAGCCACTAGCAGTAGGAAGAAAAGTATAACCATGAAAATTGAATTTGAGGTCAAACAGTCTTAAATTCTTGGTGGCCTACGTAGTGTGAATTCTAAGACAATCATAGTTACTGTCATCAGATTCTTGTTTTTACAAATCATCTTGGCAGCAAAGACATTGTTTATCCCCTCCATGCCCTGAATATAGTACATAGAGCAGAAATGTTGCAGGGTTTGGTGGTACACTTATGATTTAGGTATAATTTGAAGGCCTTTAGAAGTGTTTTTCTAACCATCCATTTTTTTTTCTGCTATCAGGGATTGGATGTAGAATGTGCTGGTCAAGTGCTTTGCCACTGAGCCAATCCCGTAGCAATTAGCGATTTCTACTGTAATGCTTTAAATTGCCTGGTGCACTTAAGTGGCACTTATGTGCAGTCCGTGTTCCTTAACTCTGATGCTCTAAATGTCCTGACTTTAACTTCACAGCCAGATTCTTAATTGCCCTTGGGCTCCTACAGCCATCCCCACCTTCCCGGGAACTACGCCAGCATGGCTCTCGCTAGGGCACAGGACAGGCATCTCCTGGGTCTGAGGACATGTGCCCCAGTTAAGTGGTCACATACGGACTGTACCTCAACCCAAAGTCTTTATGAATTAGTCATTTTTATTCTTCTGGCCTTAGTAGTGTGAACACAGCTAACCCTTTAATGAAGACAATAGTATGTTCATGTACTCCTGAAGGCCAGCCATTAATGGTGTACCCGAAACCCCTTTTCCAAGTTCAGTGCCACAGTTTTAACACAGAGCTCTCATTAGAGTTCTGGATTTTCTGGAAATATAGCAAGGGTTTTGTCCTAGCCATCTTCTTGGTCTTCAGGTTTAGTTCTAGCCTCCCGTCTCCCAATTGATGTAAATGTATGTAAAAAGTGAGTCCCAGTGTATACTCTGACTCCCTAGCATGAGTGTCCCTCAGGTCTCAGAGGAATTTCCCTTTATTATCAAAAACAGTGAATGGAAAGGCCAGGGGCTTTCACCTTTCCACCCTGCCTGGTGAAAGGGCTGTGTCTCTGCTTTTTTGTTTACGTTTAGAAGCAGAATTGAATTTCCCATGTAGATGGCATGACCTCTGGCTACCAGGTCTAAGGCCGGCCGTTACTTTCCATCTGCCATTCAAACCTGGTAGTGAAAAGGGAACGGGTCAGACACTCCCAGAAGGCAGGCAACAAGTCAGCAGCAAGAATTTGGGCCACTCTGGTATAGCACATGGTTCTGCCCCTCTAGGTACCGAGGCTACCTCTCTCAAACTACGTAGAGATTGCAATTCTGTAAGGTGGCTGGAGGGCACTTGTGTGACTGGCAGTGGGCAGAGAAAGAGAGCCGAAGGTGTCACAATCTGGACAGTGGCACTCTCCAGCGCAGCCCAGGCACAGCACTAGAACGAGCAGCACAAAGAAGCCCCAAGGAGTGAGGCTCTCTGTGGCAGGATGGTACCACGCCATTGTGGCATTAACAGAAACAGTGACAGCTAATAGTTCGTTATAAGGGGCACAGCTCATTGCCAGAGGTCCAAATTGCACCAGAGCCCAGGAACTATCTTTATTAGCTTCTTTCTAAAGATGAGAAGACAGAGGCACAGAGAGGCTAATAAACCCTCTAGCACAGCTAGGAAATGTCAACTCTTGGCCTAGGAGACTAGGCAGGACAGGTAAGGAATGGCAGTGTGGTCTTTGCATGTCACATCCCAGAACAATCTGGACACCGTCTCTGTGCTCTGTTGACTCATCCAAAGACAAGCAGTCAATAAAGGGCAAGAAAGCCAGCTTCAAATGACCAGAGAATACATTTATGGAACAAAAAAGTATAGACAGACCTGGAAAACATCTTAGAATCCTTTAGGGGATCCTATAGAAGGTCATTTATATCCTATAAAAATGAAATGTACTCTTTATATTCTACTTAAAAATAATTTCCAAAATTAAATCTTTAGGTACTGTATTTTATATGTATTTCTAAACAACACTCACACAGAGGGATAATGCTTCTTCCCAAAGCCATAAGGTTTTCAGTAAAAATCTCAGTGCCAGGTGTGCAATACTTCCCCCTTAAGTTGTCAAAGAGGTCCCAGAGGACTTCCAAAGTAACACAAACAAGTACCATTGTTCTCGGTTGCCTACCAAAAATTGATGGTAAGACTTTGCTGCTGAAAACAGTCACAGGATATGGAGAAACCTCGCTGGAACTGAGTTGGAAGCTATCTCTCCCCTCTAGAATGGTATATGGTAAATGCTACAGAGGCTGCTATAGGAGATGCCCATGAACTACCTCACCTAGCTGTGAGCTACAGTGATGAGCAGCCTGGAAAGGCACACCCACTGGTGCAATAGAGGCACAAACTGTATGGAGCAACCAGACACTTTCTAATTGGATCTAAGCCCTTCCACAAAGGGAACGCATGCTGGGAGCTCTAAGCCTGGCTGATAACCAGCTTGACACTATGACCTGGGGTTGGCATGGTCACAGGCTCCAGGGAGGAATCTACTAACTAGTGCTTTGCTAACTGGAAATACCTTCTAACTATTCACCTTTATGCTCATAATACAGATTAGTGGAACTCTCAGCTTTCATCAAAGCAGCTTCTTTTTGCAGTGGATTGTCTATAAAAAAAAAAAATTGGGGAAAGTACAGAAAATGGAGTGCTTGCCCCCAAATGGGCGCCACTAACACTGTCCTCCAAGGCTCGGGGAGCATTGTAGAAGAGAGGGGAGAAAGACTGCGAGAGTCAGGTTGAGAAGGACTGGTGCAAAACTGTCTTCTGGACATGCTGGGGCCATGATGCATGCACTCACAAACTCAGCAGACCTGTACAAGATCAGATTCCACATCCAGGGAGGGGGATGGGCTCAGGAGGGCATACCCGTTGGCGGACACCACCTCTTCCTGAGAGAATTCACAGTTCACGGAGACTGGAAGGGATGTCGCTTTAGTGTTAAAACCACTGATAGCTACCCACACTCAAGTGAAAAACTAGATAGAAGCTCACATCCATTCTCATTCAGGCAGCCCTACTTAAACTGGAGAGTCACCCAGGAAAAAAGCAAAGCAGAAGGGATCTTGTCGGGAAGATGGTTTTAGCGAGAGAAAGAAGTGAGGCAGAGTAAGTGGTTGGGAGGAACAAAGTTCGTTACACGTGTGAAACTGTCAAAAATGATGGGAAAAAAAAAGCTGGAGAGGAGGCTTGGTGGTTAAGATCTTCCTGCTCCCCCAGAAGGCCTGAGTTCAGTTCCCAGTACCCACACCAGGTAGCTCACACTCACCTATAATGCCAGTTCAAGGGTATCTGACCATTTCCTAGCCTCTGTGGGTGCCTGCACACACAAACACACACACACACACACACACACACACACACACACACGATTTTTTATTCTTTAAAAATAAAAGCAAACAAAACAGTATATAGCTATGGGTATGTTTGATGGATGTACATATGCTCTGTCAACCCCCAGATCGGGGAGGATAAAGAAAAACGGAATAATGGAAACTGACAAAGGATATAACCATCACCACCCAACAAAAAGGAAAGCCGGGTCCTCTAAAATACAAAGTCATCTCCTAGTGCCATAACCAAAGGCATGTGCTGTCTGTTTTCTCTTCAAGAACCACTCCACGGCCCGGGAATTGAACCAGCTGGCTGGGCTGGGTATAAATGTGACTGTCCTTGAAGTACTGTAGCACCCGTGATTCCCATTTCAGAAAGGCTGGATGTTGGTCTTGTATAGAAACACACTTGAAGATGCACAGAGATCACTGAAGAAGCTGACGCATCTTTTGCTTGGAGACATGTCAAGCATCCATTTGCCATCTGTAGATCAATAATATTTTGATCTTTATTACTTTGCGTGGCAATTAGGCAAGACACTTTATGACCAGCCCCTGCCTTTTCACATGCTGAAGGCCATTGGATCTGGACATGAGTTTTCCTTTTAAGATCAGGCCAGTGATACTGAACATATTGATTCACCATTATTAGCACAAACCAGAATGAACTCCATGCCGAATAGTGAAATGACTATATTTAAAAAAAAAGAAAAAAGAAAAAAAAGAAAACCACTCAGAACCTCCTGCATCTGTTACTTTGCTGTGCTGGAGATAAACAATCTCCTTTATTAACCTCGGAACAATTTCAAAGGAATGAAAGCCCGAGTTATCAAGTTCATGTTACTATCTTTATGTGTTGGCATTTGGCAATGTCTTCAGTCATTGTTTCTCATTATCGCTCTGGCTTTTAGAGCCTCCAGTGTAGTCATTTTGGCAAAGTCGAGAATGCCAGCAGCCGTGTGAAGACAATGAGTGTCACTCTGTAATGTGGCATGGGGAAATATTTTTCAGTTTTCTAGCAGGTGCTGAGCTATGAGTCTGACTCATAAAGGTAGTAATTATCTAGCTTTTCTGAAGTGAAGCAGCAGAGGGAACAAAAAAAGCATACTAAAACTAATGAAGAAAGCAAACGTTGGGTTATTCTCTCTAGCTGGAGGATCTCTGGTCCTGGGAGTTGTTTTTCTCTCCTGTAAGTGGACTGTTGCCTTGTGAAAGAGAGCATCAGAGGGGATATTTGTCCTGAGCAGGGACTGTTGGTCCTGAATCCCTCCACCTCTGGACAATTCAAGAAAGGCAAAAAAAAAGTATAAAGGCTTTATAGTGCTGAGCATAGATGAAGCTTCTCACAGACTGAAAAGAAATTCTTAGCAGTTGCAGAAGAAATACCTTTCAGAAAGGATTTTACGTCGAGTTTTTTTTAACATCAATCTGTTTCATACAGGGAGGGCGGTGATCATACAGCTGTGCTGTGTTAAGTAGAAATGGGAGTTGATGGAGTCCCATACAGCTACATTGGTGACGCCATGAATTAGAGCCCATAACGGTTCTCGTTCCCTAAGTGGTGGAGGTGAAGGGTAGGAGGGTGGGGGGGAAGGCTGCTTTGACAGCGAGATGGTGTGAGAAGACCAGCTGACAGCACAGGGCAAATGTTGCAGGATATGTGCGCTTGAAGTACCAGAGGCCCAGACACAGGGCCAGAAGATTTGCTCTATGCCTTCCTTTGGCAACTGCAGGTCATAGGTGTGGTCATAAAATATTCCCAAATGTTACATATACACAACTATGATTTTATGTATCTCTATAAAATTTAGGAATTACAAGCCGGGTGGTGGTGGCACACTCCTGTAATCCCAGCACTCTGGGAGGCAGAGGCAGGCGGATTTCTGAGTTTGAGGCCAGCCTGGTCTACAGAGTGAGTTCCAGGACAGCCAGGGTTATACAGAGAAACCCTGTCTTGAAAAAAAAAATCCAACCCCCCCCCCCAAAAAAATTAGGAATCACAAATTAAAGAAATTATCTCTGAAGAGCCAGCATTTATTTGAATGACCTTGATGATCCGTCCAGGGACCCGTAGCCTTATCAGTCAGTGGAGCCAAACTCTAGGCAGAGCTCAGGGAGTCCTTTCCACAGCAAGGGTTACTGCGGCCCCGCCCATATAAAGGGACATATAAAGGCTTCAGCAAAGTTCTCCTACAATGAGCACATTTTATTTTCCAAAATTTGTTTCTTGCTGTAGTGGCTATTCCTGGTTGTCAACTTGACTATATGTGGAATGAACTACAATCTAGAATTGGAAGGCTCACCTATGATCCTAATTTGGAGGCTCAGAGATATAAGTTTCTGACCTGGACTTAGCATGGAGATCTTGAAGCATGGATTCCAGTCAAGGTCATCTGGGATTAAAGGTGTGGAGACATACACCTTTAATCCAAGACTTCAAGTTCATCTGGGATTAAAGGTGTACACCTTTAATCTGGGCTACACCTTCTACTGGAGACATATATAAGGACATTGAAAGAAGGAAGACTGATTCTTCCTTGCCGGCTTGCTTCGTGGGACTGAGCAACTGCAAGATCCTTGGACTTCCATCCACAGCTGCTGCTGACTACTGTTGGGGAGTTGGACTACAGACTGTAAGTCATCGACAAATTCCCTAACTACATAGAGACTGCCCATACGATCTGTGACTCTAGAGAACCCAGACTAATACAGAAGTGGTACCGGGAGTGGTTCTAGAGGAGCAGAAGTATAAGGATGAATGTTTCAAAATTTTGGAGTTGGTTGGTTGACCCACCAGCACTCTCAATTACTGAAACCTCTCCAAATTCTCTCCCTCCTGGGAGCTCGGGGGATATTGAAAACCCATGGATGAAACTATATTCCAAGCTTAAAGAAGCCAAAGCCTTTGATTATCTTGATGAATTAGGTGATTCGGTGGTATACAATACGTTCTACAAGTTGGGGAAAAAACCGGAAAATGATTTTGCTGGCTTGTTACTCTTAGCATCTCGGGAGAAAGCAATGAAGGAAAGGAAGGAGTTGTGTGATAAAATCGAACAGCTCCAGACTCAAGTAAACAATCTAAAAGTTTCCAAGTGTGCCCTTGAAGAGAGTCTTCTTTCCAGCAGCCATAGAGCTCAAGTAGCAGAAAATCAAACTGAAGCACTCATTATAAGGTTGGCTGAAATACAGCGAAAATTCAAGTCTCAACCTCAGAGGGTGTCAGCAGTTAAAGTAAGGGCATTAATTGGCAAAGAATGGGATCCTATAACTTGGGATGGGGATGTGTGGGAAGACCCTGTTGAATCTTCAGATTTTCAAGGATTTGCTCCACCTGAAGAAGTAGTACCCTCAGCCCCACCCCTTGAATTAATGCCTTCTCCACTTGAGGAAAGTAATCCCTCAGAGCCTGATAGACCAGCAGTGACTTTTACTGACAATATTGATGTTTCTCCGGGCCCACCAATAGTTTCTTCTAGACCTATAACCAGACTCAAGGCAAAACAGGCCCCTAAAGGGGAGGTAGAAAGTGTAGTCCATGAGGAAATACACTATACTACTAAGGAGCTTAATGAGTTTGCTAACTCATTCAAGCAGAAGTCTGGGGAATATGCATGGGAATGGATTTTAAGGGTGTGGGATAATGGTGGAAGGAACATAAAATTAGAGCAGGCTGAGTTTATCGGCATGGGTCCTCTGAGTGGAGATTCTAGGTTTAATATAGAAGCTCGCACAGTTAAAAAAGGTGTCAAAAGTTTGTTTGATTGGTTGGCTGAAGTATTTATTAAAAGATGGCCTACTGAAAAGGAGTTGGAGATGCCTGATATCCCTTGGCTTAGTGTTGATGAAGGGATTTTAAGGCTTAGGGAAATTGCAATGCTAGAGTGGATACGTTGTATAAAACCTATTCCCCCACAATGGGAAGGTCCAGAAGACATGCCTTTCACCAGTCCTATAAGACGCAAACTGGTGAGAGGGGCACCGGCACATTTAAAGAGTTTTGTTCTTGCCCTTTTCCTTGTGCCAGACCTTAGGGTTGGAGATGCTGCTGCTCAATTAGATGAATTAAATTCAATGGGTTTAATCGGGCCCCGAGTTAACAAGGGCCAGGTGGCAGCATTGAATCGCCAGAGACAAGGTGATCGTAGTTTTTATAATGGACAGCGTAGACAAAACAATGTTTATAATGACGTACCCAGTAATGGGCAGAGAGGTGGAATTTATAATGGTATGACTCGTTTGGACCTTTGGTACTGGCTAATCAATCATGGTGTTTCCAGGGATGAAATGCATAGGAAACCTACTGCATATCTGTTTGAGCTATATAAGCAGAAAAATCCTCAAACAAATGATAGAAAGGCTGCATTGAATCATGGCAAAAGGCAATCTCGGCCAGTGAATCAATTTCCAGACTTGAGCCAGTTTGCAGATCCAGAGCCCCTTGAATGAAGGGGTGGCCAGGTTCCCCTGAGGAAGGATTTTGATAAGACACCTAAAAGTTTTGCTGTTACTCTTTCTCCAATTCTTCCCCAGAGGGACCTAAGGCCTTTTACAAGGGTAACTGTACACTGGGGGAAAGGAAATAATCAGACTTTCAAGGGCCTATTGGATACTGGTTCTGAATTGACACTGATCCCAGGAGATCCCAAGAAACATTGTGGCCCTCCAGTTAGAGTAGGGGCTTATGGAGGACAGGTGATTAATGGAGTTTTGACGGATGTCCGACTCACAGTAGGTCCAGTGGGTCCCCGAACACATCCTGTGGTCATTTCCCCAGTTCCAGAATGTATAATTGGGATAGATATACTCAGAAATTGGCAGAATTCTCACATTGGTTCCCTGACCTGTAGAGTGAGGGCTATTATGGTTGGAAAGGCAAAATGGAAGCCTTTAGAGTTGCCTCTGCCAAAGAAAATAGTGAATCAAAAACAGTATCGTATTCCTGGAGGAATTGCAGAAATTACTGCCACGATCAAGGACTTGAAAGATGCAGGGGTGGTGGTTCCCACCACATCTCCCTTTAACTCTCCCATCTGGCCAGTGCAGAAGACAGATGGATCATGGAGGATGACAGTTGACTATAGAAAATTAAATCAGGTAGTAACTCCAATTGCAGCTGCTGTACCAGATGTAGTTTCGTTACTTGAGCAAATTAACACATCTCCTGGAACCTGGTATGCAGCTATTGGCCTGGCAAATGCCTTCTTCTCAGTACCGGTCCATAAGGACCACCAGAAGCAATTTGCTTTCAGTTGGCAAGGCCAGCAGTATACCTTTACAGTTTTGCCTCAAGGATATATTAACTCTCCTGCCCTGTGTCATAACTTAGTTAGAAGGGATCTTGATCGTTTGTCTCTTCCACAAAATATCACATTGGTGCACTATATAGATGACATTATGCTGATTGGAACAAGTGAGCAGGAAGTAGCAACCACTTTGGATTCATTGGTAACACATATGCGTATCAGAGGATGGGAAATAAATCCAACCAAAATTCAAGGACCATCTACCTCAGTGAAATTCTTAGGAGTACAATGGTGTGGGGCATGCAGAGATATTCCTTCTAAGGTGAAAGATAAGTTATTGCACCTGGCCCCTCCCACCACCAAGAAAGAAGCACAACGTTTAGTGGGTCTATTTGGATTTTGGAGACAGCACATTCCTCATTTGGGTGTGTTACTCAGGCCTATTTACCAAGTGACAAGGAAAGCTGCTAGCTTTGTGTGGGGCCCAGAACAGGAGAAGGCTCTTCAACAGGTCCAGGCTGCTGTGCAGGCTGCATTACCACTTGGACCATATGATCCAGCAGACCCAATGGTACTTGAGGTGTCAGTGGCAGATAGAGATGCTGTTTGGAGCCTCTGGCAGGCCCCTGTAGGTGAATCACAGAAGAGACCTTTGGGATTTTGGAGCAAAGCTTTACCGTCATCCGCAGACAACTACTCTCCCTTTGAAAAACAACTCTTGGCCTGCTATTGGGCCTTAGTGGAAACTGAACGTTTGACAATAGGACACCAAGTTACTATGCGACCTGAACTCCCCATCATGAGTTGGGTGTTATCAGACCCTCCAAATCATAAAGTAGGGCGTGCACAACAGCAGTCTATTGTCAAATGGAAGTGGTATATACGTGATCGGGCCAGAGCAGGTCCTGAAGGCACAAGCAAGTTACATGAAGAAGTTGCTCAGATGCCTATGGTTTCTACTCCTGTTACAATGCCATCTGCTGCCAAGCATGCACCTATAGCCTCATGGGGTGTTCCCTATGACCAGCTGACTGAAGAAGAGAAGACTAGGGCCTGGTTTACTGACGGCTCTGCACGTTATGCAGGCGCCACCCAGAAGTGGACAGCTGCAGCATTACAACCCCTTTCTGGGACAACCCTGAAAGATACAGGTGAAGGAAAATCTTCACAGTGGGCAGAACTTCGGGCAGTGCACATGGTATTACAGTTTGTTTGGAAGAAGAAATGGCCAGATGTACGATTGTTCACTGACTCATGGGCTGTAGCCAATGGATTGGCTGGATGGTCAGGGACGTGGAAAGATCACGATTGGAAAATTGGTGAGAAAGACATTTGGGGAAGAAGTATGTGGATAGATCTTTCCAAGTGGGCAAAGGATGTGAAGATATTTGTGTCCCATGTAAATGCTCACCAAAAGGTGACTTCAGCTGAGGAGGAGTTCAACAATCAAGTGGATAAGATGACGCGTTCTGTGGACAGTCAGCCTCTTTCCCCAGCCACCCCAGTTATTGCCCAGTGGGCACATGAACAAAGTGGTCATGGTGGCCGAGACGGAGGTTATGCTTGGGCTCAGCAACATGGACTTCCACTCACCAAGGCTGACCTTGCTACAGCTGCTGCTGAATGCCAGATCTGCCAACAGCAGAAACCAACACTGAGCCCCAGATACGGCACCATTCCTCGAGGTGACCAGCCTGCAACCTGGTGGCAGGTTGATTACATTGGACCACTTCCCCCATGGAAAGGACAACGTTTTGTTCTTACTGGAGTAGATACTTATTCTGGTTATGGATTTGCCTTTCCTGCACGTAATGCTTCTGCCAAAACCACCATCCGTGGACTCACAGAATGCCTTATCTATCGTCATGGTATTCCACACAGTATTGCTTCTGACCAAGGAACTCATTTCACAGCCAGAGAAGTGCGACAGTGGGCCCACGATCATGGAATTTACTGGTCTTACCATGTTCCCCATCATCCTGAAGCAGCTGGTCTGATAGAAAGATGGAATGGCCTTTTGAAGACACAGTTACAGCGCCAATTAGGTGGCAACAGCATGGAGGGCTGGGGCAGAGTTCTTCAGAAGGCAGTATATGCTTTGAATCAGCGTTCAATATATGGTACAGTTTCTCCCATAGCCAGGATTCATGGGTCCAGGAATCAAGGGGTGGAAAAGGGAATAGTTCCACTCACTATCACTCCTAGTGACCCGCTAGGAAAATTTTTGCTTCCTGTCCCCACAACTTTAGGTTCTGCTGGCCTAGAAGTTTTGGTTCCAGAGGGGGGAGTGCTCCTACCTGGAGCCACAACAAACATTCCATTGAACTGGAAGCTCAGATTCCCCCCTGGCCATTTTGGGCTTCTAATGCCCTTAAACCATCAGGCTAAGAAAGGAATAACTGTGTTAGGAGGGGTGATAGATCCAGATTACAGTGGGGAAATTGGATTGCCTCTCCACAATGGAGGTAAGCAGGATTATGTCTGGAGAGCAGGAGATCCCCTAGGGCGTCTCTTAGTACTACCCTGTCCTGTGATTAAAGTCAATGGGAAACTACAACAGCATAATCCAAGCAGGATGAGGAAGGATGACCCATCAGGAATGAAGGTATGGGTCAATCCTCCAGGAAAAGAGCCAAGACCTGCTGAGGTGCTTGCTGAAGGTGAAGGAAATACAGAATGGGTAGCAGAGGATGGTAGTTATAAATACCAGCTAAGGCCACGTAACCAGTTGCAGAAACGAGGATTATAAGTAATATGAATTCTTCTATCTTATTTTGTTAAGGATACATTTGTCTTCCAATTCCTTTAAAATCAATTGGTATTGAGACACTAAAGGAATGTTCCCAAGGGACATTGCCCCATTGTAAATTTACAAATGCGTTTGCGATTGTACGAGGAATAGTTATATCATGTTAGGCGTATTCACGACCTTGTTATTGTTTCATGTGGACATGAGATATTATCTGTGTCAAGTTGACAAGGGGTGGATTGTAGTGGCTATTCCTGGTTGTCAACTTGACTATATGTGGAATGAACTACAATCTAGAATTGGAAGGCTCACCTATGATCCTAATTTGGAGGCTCAGAGATATAAGTTTCTGACCTGGACTTAGCATGGAGATCTTGAAGCATGGATTCCAGTCAAGGTCATCTGGGATTAAAGGTGTGGAGACATACACCTTTAATCCAAGACTTCAAGTTCATCTGGGATTAAAGGTGTACACCTTTAATCTGGGCTACACCTTCTACTGGAGACATATATAAGGACATTGAAAGAAGGAAGACTGATTCTTCCTTGCCGGCTTGCTTCGTGGGACTGAGCAACTGCAAGATCCTTGGACTTCCATCCACAGCTGCTGCTGACTACTGTTGGGGAGTTGGACTACAGACTGTAAGTCATCGACAAATTCCCTAACTACATAGAGACTGCCCATACGATCTGTGACTCTAGAGAACCCAGACTAATACACTTGCTTCCCACTGCTTTGCTTAGTCTCCTGTAAGTAGATTTTGGGGTGTGGTCCCATGAGGCCCAGCCTGAAGGACTTTGGTGATGGAAGTGGGAGAGGCCCTGTGAGTCTCACAGCAAGAATGAAGAGCCTCCTGCCTAAAGATGTTGGTCACGGGAAGTCATTCCTTCCTACCCACAGTGCGTCCCAAGCTGAGCCCCTCAGCCTCGCCTGTGGCACAGAGGCTAAGGAACCAAGGGCAGTGTGTGCACATGTAAAGGTTCACACGGGACAGACCATGAGAGGGTCTGCTCCTGAGCTCAGCTTCCTCCAGATCCTCGGTCCTGGGGGTGGGAGTGGGGGTGGGGGTCATGGACCAATCAGGAACGTTCTTGCCCCTGTCTGTCCTTCCCTCTCCTTGTATGTCTTTCCCCGCTCTCCCTTACCAGGTCTTTTACACACTGCACACCACACACCTTCCGACCACTGCAGCCAGCAGTCCGTTTCTACCGCCTGCATTTTCCAAAGCTTTTAGAGTTTTCTGACCAGTCAGATGCGCTATTTATCCTCTCAATTCCAACTACTGATTTCATTTAAGGTCAGGTCCAAAAGCTGCTGCTTGCTACAAAGGGCCAAAAGTCACATTTTCTAGTTTTCCTTCCTGTGTGTCTCACACAGCGAGTGCTGCTCTGTGTGGAGCTTCAGAAATTCCTGCTGGCCATAGTTTAACTGGATGCTCACAGTTACACATCACCTTCACACAGGCCCGAGCAGTGATGCTTAGCCTTGTAAAGTACCAGCATTCTTTGAAATTCCAGTAGAAGGCAGGGCCGAGCCCCTCCTCAAGAAGACGCACAGAAACACGTATGAGTGCTTTACGGAAATGCTAGGCTTCCCAGACCCTCTTGAAGCCTGTTGAGACAGCAGCTCCAACCTAATGACCCCTGTGTAAACTCAGTCTTCCCACTGCTCTGTGAGGTCGTTGTATTGTGACCCATGGGAAAAACAGGGGCTGGTGAGTGGGTCTCGAGGCTGTCTGTGACTTGCCTGAAGTGGCTTTTGGCCAGGTTCCAAAGTCTCCTTTGAAGCCTGGTTTGTGGACTTGTGTTTAGAAGAATGAAGCCAACACGGGAAGTATTTCTTCCAGCAGAGTCTGCGTCAGAGCAGAGATTGGCATTCTTGGCGTTCCTGCCCATGTGATGATAGCTCCTGTCTGACAAAACCAACCCACAGGGTCCCACTTCACCTCCTGAAGCAAGTTACCTTTTCTGGTGTTAGAGAGACACATGTAGGAACAACCACCTCCTTGTTGTTGCAAATCTTTGACTTGCTCATCAGTGGTCCCCAGCCGTCTCCCCAAATCTGACTGCGCGGCCAGCTGGCCCAGGACAGTGCGGCTGTGCTGGGTCACTGCTGGGCAAGCGAGCTGTCTCCTCAGCCGTGATGGCCGTTCTCACGCCTTGACCTAAAGTGTTCCACACACATCCCAGGACCTGCTCAACTTCCCCCATGGATCTGAAGGCCTCTGTGTTGTAGCGCGTGAATGATGCGCTGAGAGTCCCAGAAAGACTTTGAGTGAATGCTTTACGTCACAGCTCCAGTTTCAACTGTCAATACACAATACGTGAAATGAAAATCCCCATGTGGCCATTAATACATAATGCCTCAGTCACTGCCTCAGAAATCAACCTTTTATTGCCTCCCTGCAGGGGTGGGTAAGGGTGGGGGACAACAACCATTCCTATGGTTCCCCCAGGCCCTGGACTGTGAATCTACCACAGCCTCTTGGCCATCACTTGGACTCGGCTCCCTGACGTGACGGAGGGGAATAGCTCCAAAGGAAATGGAGGAAGGTGGGTTTTTCTCAAACATAATTTTTTATGTTTGAACAAATGTGTTTCATCACAACTCTGTCTGCTAGTTGAATGCTCTGCGGCTGATGGATGGCCCCAGCCAAGGAGACCTGGGTAATGATACTGGGAACCACCTCCCTGCACTCCAGAACCATCTGTATCAGGGAATGCCACAGCACCAGGGCTCACAGTGTCCCAGGAACGCACCTTCCGTGTGCTTTCCTGAGTGAGTGGTTCAGGTACCACGCTCCGCCACGCCCAGCACCAGTAAGCCCAATCCTACTGCTGCCGCCTTGTATGACTTCCTGGTGTCTCAAATGTGCTATTACACTATTGGAATATTTTTTCTATCATAAAAGTTAGTAAAGGTCCTGTGCTCTGGAGGGAAACATTCCTAGCCCTACTGATACAGCTCACCAGCAGCGAGGCCCAGAGGAAAATGCTCTGTGAGCCAAAGTTCCTGGTTTGAAGAGTACGAAGAAGTTTCTCAAATGGTGCAGGAAATGTGTTTCTGATATTATAAATGTGACTCAAGTGTGCAAAACATGATTTATCTCTAATATGTGTCTGTCATGTCGGCTTTTGTTTGTTTGTTTGGTTGGTTTTTTCGAGACAGGGTTTCTCTGTAGCCCTGGCTGTCCTGGAACTCACTCTGTAGACCAGGCTGTCCTCGAACTCAGAAATCCGCCTGCCATTGCCTCCCAAGTGCTGGGATCAAAGGCATGCGCCACCACTGCCCAGCATGTCAGCTTCTTCTTTTTCATCTTCTTTCCTGTGGTTTTCCTGATGACCCCCAGACACTTACAAATGCTGTCCTCAAGATTACAGCCTCCCAAACAAGATACTCTTATTTAAAGGGGTGAGACCTTACCCTGTTCCCTTTACCCCCACTCCCTTTCAGCCTTACAGCATTTGACAGGAGACACTGTTGGGGTGAAATATTTGGCCAGCAGGTATGAGTTACTACTTTGCATTATATTAAAATGTATTATGTAAAGGGAAATGTTGTGAAATCGTCACTGAGCAAAGTCTCAGTTCTCTTACGCTCCTACGTCAATGGTTCTCCACCAGGAGCAGCTCTGCCCCTGGCAGATATTCACAATGCCTGCAGCTATTGCGAGAGCCTTGGGAGGAGACAGGGGTGCCGCTGACATATTTTGGGGAGAGGTCAGGGGTGCTGTTAAACATCTTACAAAGCAAGGAACAGCCAAGAACTGCCTAGGCCAGAAGTCAGGGTGCCAAGGCTGAGAAACAGTGACAGTACCATTTAAGGTCCCCAACCTTCCACAGAGCAGCCAAAAAATCTGTGGTATTGCTATACACGTCTGCATGGGCGTGGGGTATGCGGGGAATTGACTACGCAACTGTAAGGTCTTTTGGGGGATCAATGGCCTTTAGTAACGACTCCATCTTCCAGAAGCGCAGGGCCAGCAGGGAAGAAACCCAAGTGTGGACAATGGGGGCAGGCAGGAGAGTGCTCTCAAGACAACAGGAAAGGGGAGCCCCAGTGAGTGCTCAGGAGGACAGGCAGGACTCTGTCTTCACAAGGAAGTGATGTCATGGGAGAGCTTCAGATGACAGCCAAGGATGCGTGGAAGACTGGGGAAGGACAGGAGTGAGGTGGAGACGCTGTACAGTAGGGAGACCCTTGGGCTGTCCTGGGGGCTCACCCATAGCGTGGGGTTCACTCTGATGGAGGCCGAGGCCAGCCTCTTGCTTTCACTGCATTTGCTTTTTAGAGATAATTGGCGGAAGAAAGACCCGCCATGCCACTCTAGTGCACCCCCACCCCCACCCCCACCCCAGCCCACTCATTGCAATGAACATTTGCAAGTAAAGCTGCTTGGGCCAAAGGGTCTACGGCATGGCACACTGTGACACACTGCAGCTTCCAAGGCCAGATATTTTGTTCATTTGTATTTATTATTTTATTTTTAAATTTAATTTAATTTTTATTCGTTTTACATCCCAATTAGAGATACCCTCCCTCTCTTTCCAGTCCCACCCAGTCCCACAGATCTCTTTCCGCTATGGGTACCACTTCACCCTGGGACATCTAGTCCCAGCAGGACCAGGCACATCCTCTCCTCTCTGAGGCCCAACCAGGCAGCCCAGTTAGGGAAAAGGGGATTCAATGGCAGGGAACAGAGACTGAGACAGTTCCTGCTCTACTTGATATGGGACCCACAGAAAGACCAAGCTGCACATTTGCAGCAAATGCGTAGGGGCCTACATCCAGCTCCTGCATGCTCCCTGGTTGGTGGCCCAGGCTCTGGGAGTCCCCATGGTGCCAGGTTAGTTGGCCCTGTGGGTCTTCTTGGGGTGTCCTTGACCCTTCCGACTTGCTCACTTCTCTCCCCCACTTTTCTACCAGACTCCCCTGGCCCCACCTGATGCTTGGTTGTGGGTCTCCGCATCTGCCTCCATCTGCTGCAGGATGAAGCCTCTCAGGAGACGGTCATGCTAGGTCCCTGTCCACAAGCAGAGCAGAGGATCATTAATAGTGTCAGGGGTTGGCTCTCTCACATGGCAAAGGTCTCAAGTTGGGGCAGTCGTTGGTTGGCCATTCCCTCAGCCTCTGTTCCATCTTTATGCCTGCATGTCTTGTAGGCAAGACAAATTTGGGGTTAAAGGTTTTGTAGGTGGATTGATGTCCCCTTCCTTCCCCTGGAAGTCCTGCCTGGTTACAGAAGGTGGCCACTTCAGTCTCAGTATCCCCTTCTGGTAGGAATCTCAGCTAAGGTCACCCCCAAAGACCCCCTGTGTCCTCCCCCATCCCACATCTCCAGTTAATCACCAGAGACGCCCCTCACTGATTTCCACTTCCACTCCCAACCCTCTCCTGCCCCGCCCCTCCCCACCTGACTGACATTCCCCCCAATCCCCTCTCCTACCCAGTTCCCTCTCTCTATCCACCTTCAGTGATGGTTTAGTTTCCCCTTCTGAGTGAGACTTAGGCATCCTTCCTTGGAACCTCCTTATTACGCAATTCCTTTGGGTCTGTGGATTGGAGCAGGAAACCCTGCACTTTATGGCTAATGTCCACTTACAAGTGAGGACCTACTATGCATGTCTTTCTGGCTCTGAGTTATCTCACTTGGGATGATATTCTCAAGTTCCATCCATTTGCCTGCAAAATTCATGATGACTTGGTTTTTAACGGTTGAATAGTATTCCATTGTGTAGATATACCACATTTTCTTTACCAAGTCTTCAGCTGAAGGACATCTAGGTTGTTTCTAGCTTCTGGCAATTACAAATAAAACTGTTATAAACATAGTCTTTGTGGTGTAGTGGGGTATCTTTTGGGCATATGCCTAGGTATATGCTGGGTCCTGAGGTAGAATTACTCCCAGTTTTCTGAGAAACCGCCAAATTGATTTCCAAAGGGATTGTACAAGATTGCACTCCCTCCAGCAGCGGAGGAGTGTCCCTCTTGCTCCACATCCTTACCAGCATGTGCTGTCACTTCTGATGTGGAATCTCAGGCTCATTTGGATTTCCCTGATGACTAAGGACATTGAACATTTCTTTAAGTGCTTCTCGGCCATTCAAGATTCCTCTGTTGACAATTCTCTGTTTAGCCCTGTACCTCATTTTTAATTGGGTTATTTGGATTGTTGATGTCTAATTTCTTTAGTTCTTTATATATTCTGGATACTAGCCTCTGTCAGATATAGGTTTGGTGAAGATCCTTTCCCAATCTGTGAGCTACCAATTTGTTTTATTGACATTGTCCTTTGCCTTACAGAAGCATCTCAGTTTCATGGGGTTCCATTTATCAATTGTTGATTTTAGAGCCTGAGCTATTGACGTTCTGTTCAGGACGTTGTCCCTGTGCCAATGCATTTAAGGCCATTCCCACTTCTCTTCCATTAGGTTTAGTGTATCTGGTTTTATATTGAGGTCTTCAATCCACTGGGACTTGAGTTTTGTGCAGTGTGATAAATATGGATCTATTTGCATTCTTCTATGTGTAGACATCCAGTTAGACCAGCACCATTGGTTGAAGATGCTTTCATTTTTCCATTGTATGGTTTTGCCTTGTCAAAAATAAAGTATCCATAGATGTGTGGGTTTATTCCAGGATCTTTGATTTGATTCCAGTAATCAACCTGTCTGTTCCTGTACCAATACCATGCAGTTTTTATTATTATTGCTCTGTAGTACAGCTTGACATCAGGGATGGTGATACCTCCAGAAATTCTTTTATTACTCAGGATTGTTTTAGCTAGTCTGGGTCTTTTTTACTTTTCCATATGAAGTTAAGAATTGGTCTTTCAAGGTCTGTAAAGAAATGTGTTGGAATTTTGATGGGCATCCATTGAATCTGTAGATTACTTTTGGTAAGATGTTTATTTTCACTATGTTAATCCTACTAATCCATGAGCATGGAAATCTTTCCATCTTCTGAGATCTTCTTCAGTTACTTTCTTCAGAGACTTGAAGTTTTTGTCATACAAGTCTTTCACTTGCTTGGTTAGAGTTACACCAAGATATTTTTCCCTAATTTATTTTACCGCCTGTTTATTGTTTGTATAAAGGAGGGTTACTGTTTTGTTTTGTTTTGTTTTTTTGAGTTAATTTTTTATCCAGCTACTTCACTGGATAAAACCCTTTGGTGTTCATCAGCTACAGGAGTTCTCTGGTAGAATTTTTGGGGTAATTTATGTATACTATAATATCTGCAAATATCAATATCTTGACCCCTTCCTTTCCAATTTGTATCCACTTGATCTCCTTTTGTTGTCTTATTGCTCTAGCTAGAACTTCAAGTACTATGCTGAATAGAAAGGGAGAGAGTGGGCAACTTTGTTTTGTCCCTGATTTTAGTGGAATTGCTCTATGTTTCTCTCCATTTAATTTGGTGTTAGCTATTGTCTTTCTGTATATGGTTTTTTGAAATATGTTTAGATATATTCCTGATCACTGATCTCTTCAAAACCTTTTTCATGAAGGGATGTTGGATTTTGTCAAAGGCATGTTCAGTATCCAATGAGATGATCATGTGATATTTTTCTTTCAGTTTGTTTATGTAGTATATTATGTTGATTGACTATTATGTATTGAACCATTCCTGAAACCCTAGGATGAAGCATGCTTGTTCATGGTGGATGATGTTTTGGATGTGTTCCTGAATTCAGTTTCAGAGTATTTTAATGAGTATTTTCATATCAATGTTCATAAGAGAAATTGGTCCTAAACTTTTTTTCTTTGTTGAGTGTGGCTTAGGTGTCAGGGTGACTGGCTTTATAGAATGAGTTTGGCAGAGTTCCATCTGTTTCTATTTTGTGGAACAGTTTGAGGAGTATTGATATTAGCTCTTCTTTAAAAGTCTGGTAGAATTCTGCACTAAAAGCATCTGGTCCTGGGATTCTTTTGATTGGGAGATTTGGTTGGGTGCTTCTATTTCCTTAAGGGTTATAGGAGAATGTAAGTAGTTTACCTGATCTTGATTTAATTTTGGCAAGTGGCAGCTGTCTAGAAAATTTTTGATTTTGTTTAGATTTTCCAATTTTGTAGAGTGTAGGCTTTTGAAGTAAGACCTAATAATTCTTTAAATTTTCTCATTGACTGTTGTTATGTCTCTCTTTTCATTTCTGATTTTGTTTATTTGGATAATGTCTCCTGTCATTTAGTTAGTTGGGCTAAAGGTTTGTCTATCATGTTGATTTGCCCAAAGAACCAGCTCTTGGTTTCATTGATTCTTTGTATTGCTTTCTTTGTTTCTAATTGGTTGATTTCAGCCCTGAGTTTATTTCCTGCTGTCTATTCCTCTTGGGTGTCTTTGCTACTGCTACTTCTTTCTTTCTCTCTCTCTTTCTTTCTTTCTTTCTTTCTTTCTTTCTTCTTTCTTTTTTCTTTCTTTCTTCTTTCTTTTTTCTTTCTTTCGTCTTCCTCTTCCTCCTCCTCCTCTTCCTCCTTCTCCTCCTCCTTTCTTTCTCTTCTTTCTTCCTTTCTCCTTCCTTCCTTTCTTTCTTTCTTTCTTTCTTTCTTTCTTTCTTTCTTTTTTTTTTAGAAAAGCAACAGGGTCAGAATGACAATGTTTAATGGGATATATAATATTAATATATATAAATTACTTTTATTTCTATAGCAAACTAGATATAGTCTATTAAAATATCTTTAATTTACAACAAATATTGACAGGATATTTTTAAAAACCAACCTCATGTGACTAAGTACCGGACATAGTTGATGAGCACATTACTCAGGAGCTCTTTTTATGGTCACCTAACATAGAAGCTTTTTTTTTTCCTTTATTGGATATATTCTTTATATTTCATTTCCCTTTTCCTGGTTTCCTGTCCCCCAGAGGTCCCATATGCCATTTTCCTTCCCCCCTGTTCCCCCTTCCTGCCCTTCCCACTTCCCTGTTCTGGTAGTCTTCTACACTGATACATTGGCCTTTCCAGATCCAGGGTCCACTCCTTCCTTCTTCTCGGACATCATTTGGTATGTGGATTGTGTCTTTGGTGTTCCAAGATTCTAGGCTAATATCCACTTATCAGTGAGTGTATACCATGGGTATTCTTTTGAGACTGGGTTACCTCACTTAGTATGATGTTCTCCAGCTCCATCCATTTCTCTAAGAATTTCATGAATTCATTGTTTCTAATGGCTGAATAGTACTCCATTGTGTAAATATACCACATTTTTTGTATCCATTCCTCTGTTGAAGGACATCTGGGTTCTTTCCAGCTTCTGGCTATTATAAATAAGGCTGCTATGAACATAGTGGAGCATGTATCCCTATTGCATGCTGGGGAATCTTCTGGGTATATGCACAGGAGTGGTATGGCTGGGTCCTCCAGAAGTATCGTGTCCAGTTTTCTGAGGAACCGCCAGACTGATTTCCAGAGTGGTTGTACCAGCTTGCAATCCCACCAGCAGTGGAGGAGTGTTTCTCTTTCTCCACATCCTTTGCAACACCTGCTGTCTCCTGAGTTTTTAATCTTCGCCATTCTGACTGGTGTGAAGTAAAATCTCAGGGTTGTTTTGATTTGCATTTCCCTAATGACTAATGATGTTGAAAAAATATGGAATGCTTCACGAATTTGCATGTCATCCTTGCGCAGAGGCCATGCTAATCTTCTCTGTATCGTTCCAATTTTAGTATATTGCTACCGAAGTGAGCACTCTAATTTCTTTATGGAGGCACTTAGTGCTACAAACTTTCTTCTTAGCATTGCCTTCATTGTGTTTTGATATGTTGTGCTTTGATTTTCATTGAATTCTGGAGAGTCTTTAATTTATTTCTTAATTCTTCCCTGACCCAGAGATCATTGAGTAGAGTTGTTCAGTTTCCATGAGTGTGTCAGCTTTCTGGTGTTCTACTTTTGTTGAAGTCCAACTTTAATCCCTGATGATCTGATAAGATACAAGGTATTATTTCACTTTTCTTCTATCTATTGAGCATTACTTTGTAACTGACTATGGTCAATTTGGAGAAAAAGCCATGAGGCACCGAGAAGATACTATATCCTTTTCTGTTTGGGTAAAATGTTCTGTAGATATCTGTTAAGTCCATTTGAGTACTGATGTCTGTTAGCTCCATTATTTCTCTGTTTAGTTTCTATCTGAATGATCTGTTAGACTGTTGAGAGTCTCCCACTAGTAATGTGTGGGTTTTGGTGTGTAATTTAAGCTTTGTCAATGTTTCTTTTACAAATGTAGGTGTCCTTGCATTTGGGGCATAGTTGTTCAGAATTGATATGTCATCTTGGTAGATTTTTCCTTTGATGAGTATGAAGTGTCCCTTTCTAATTAATTTGGGTTGAAAATCTATTTTATTAGATATTGACTACTCCAGCTTGTTTCTTGATTCTGTTTGCTTGGAAAACTTTTTCCTAGCCCTTTACTCCTCTGTGGTAATGTCTTTCTTTATTGTTGATATGTGTTTCTTGTATGCAGCAGAAAGATGGATCCTGCCTTTGCATCCATTCTGTTAGCTGTGTCTTTCTTTTCATTTGAGAATTGAGTCCACTGATATTGAGAGATATTAATGACCAATGATTGTTAATTCCTGTTGTTTTGGTGTTTGTGGTGTGTGTGTGTGTGTGTGTGTGTGTGTGTGTGTATGTGTATGTGTGTGTGTGTGTGTGTGTGTGCTTCCCTTTTTTTCTGCTATGAAATTACTTATTTCCTGTGTTTTCTTGCATGTAGTTATCCTCCTTGGGTTGTTGCTTTTCTTTTAATATTTTCTGTAGGATTGGATTTGTGGATAGTGTTTAAATTTGGTTTTGTCTTGAAATATCTTCTTTTCTTCTTCTATGGTGATTGAGAGTTTTGCTGGGTATAGTAGTCTAGGTTGGCACCTGGTTTTTGGGGTTTTGTTTGATTGGTTGGCTTTTGGGTTTTTTTGGGTTTTTTTGTTTTTTGTTTTTGTTTTTGTTTGTTTTTTATTTTGAGGTTGCAAGATATTTGTCCAAAACCTCCTAGGTTTTAGAGTCTCTGTTGAGAAATCAGGTGTAATTCTTATAGATATGTCTTTGTATGTTACCTGGCCATTTTCCCTTGCAGAATTTAATATTTTCCTCAATCTATAGGTTTATTGTCTTGATTATTATATGGCAGGATGATTTTCTTTTCTGGTTCAATCTAATTGGTGTTCTACAAGCTTCTTGTATATTTATAAGCATCTCTTTAGATTGGGAAGGTTTTCTTCTATGATTTTCTTTAAAATATTGTCTGGGCCTTGAAGCTGGGACCCTTCACCTTCTTCTAGTTCTATTATTCTTGGGTTAGGGCTTTTCATAGTATCCCAGATTTCCTGGATGTTTTGAGTCAGGAAATTTTTAGATGTAACATTTTCTGTGACTGTTGTGTCAATTTCTTCTATAGTATCTTCTAAGACTGGGGTTCTCTCTCCCATGTCTTATATTCTGCTGGTGATACTTGTGTCTATTGTTTGTGTTCTCTTCTGTAGATTTTCCCTCTCCAGGATTCTTTCACTTTGGGCTTTCTTTTTTGTTTCTATTTCCATTTTCAGGTCTTGAACCATTTTATTTATTTAATTCACCCGCTTGATTGTATGTCCTGTATTTCTTTAAATTCATTTCCTCTTTAAAGGCTTCTATCATCTCCAAAAGATTGGATTTAAGGTCTTTTTCTTGTGCTTCAGTTGTGTTAGGATACGCAGGGTTTGCCCTAGTAGGACGGCTGTGATCTGAGGGTGCCGTGTGGCTGTGATCTGAGGGTGCCGTGTGGCTGTGATCTGAGGGTGCCGTGTGACTGTGATCTATCTGAGGGTGTCGTGTGGCTGTGATCTGAGGGTGTCGTGTGGCCCTGGCTTCTGTTGATTGTTCTTATGCTGCCCTTTGGCCATCTTGTTGTCCCTGGATAGTCCTGAAATAGCAGGTATTGGGAGGGGACCTCATCTAGATGTTCCTGGCGTGGCAGGCCTCCAGTGGGTATCCTTGGCCTGTACAGTGGAACTCAGGGGGCAGAGCAAGGCTCCCAGCAGTTGGGTGTGCCTCTGGGGACATGGAGGGTAGGGGATTGGGCAGGGGGAACAGTCAGAGAGGAAGCAGGACAGTGGAACTGTGGGGGACAGCACACTACTCTGGGCAGCTGGGTATTCACCAGAGGGTTCTGAATGCAGGGCAGTGGGTGCAGGGCGGGGAGGGGTGCTAACCTATATAGTTCCAGATCAGCAGGTCTGATGAAGGTGGGTGCAGAGGTGGCTAGACATCGGCAAGGTGAGGGGGGCGGGATGAAGCAGGCCGCTCAGGGCAGCTGTGCCCCAGATGACTCCAAAGGCAGGCAAATGGGCACAAGAAGGGAATCTCTATTTTTAATTTTTAAAATTTTACTAATTTTTAATTTTTGTTTTCTTTTGATGAGGAGGTTTCAAGGACAGAGGGCAGATATGGGGGATGGGGAAATGAGTGGGACTGGGGTACATGATGTGAAATTCATAAAGAATTGACAAAAAGTTTTAAAAAAGGAGAAGAGAAGGAAGAGTCAGAGAACGAGGAAGAAAAAAGGAGGAGAAAAGGAATGGGCCATATATTTCTATTTAAATGTATTTGCTCTGTCTAGACACATTAATCTGGTAGTAAATCTTACCATGTTTATTCAGTACTTAATAGAAAAGAAAGTTTTCAGCTAATGAAAAATTGTAGAATTCTTCTCAGTGGCAGAACTATGAGCCGATATCTGGTTCAGCCATTCGTAATTTTGTTGTTTCACTTTTTAATTTTTTTAAATTTTCTTTATTCGTATTAATAGAAGAAGGAGTAGAAAGAATAAGTGTGTGTGTGTGTGTGTGTGTGTGTGAGTGTGTGTGTGTGTGTGTGGTGTGTGGTGTGTGTGGCATGTATGTGGGGGTGTATGGTGTGTGTGTGGTGTGTATGTGTGGTGTGTATGTGTGTGTGGTGTGTGTGTGATGTGTGTGTGACATACTTACATATGTCTCCTTCTCCTGTGGGTTGGGAACACTTATATCTATTGAGTCATCTCGCTGGCTCTCATTAGTAATTTGATGAGCAAATTTTTTTTAAACATTTATTTATTTTTATTTACATGAGTACACTGTAGCTGTCTACAGACACACACAGAAGAGTGCATTGTGTCCCATTGAAGATGGTTGTGAGTCACCATGTGGTTGCTGGGAATTGAACTCAGAACTTCCAGAAGAGGTCCTGTGCTTTTAACCACTGAGCCATCTATCCAGCCCCAGCAAAATTTATTTTTATAAAATAAAAATTTCTAGTGCATATATTTAAAAGTATCACAGACTCATAGATTCTGAAGACAGCAGAGACCTCAAGAAACCTCAGCTTCAGCCTCGCTAGTCTAACCAGGTGGGCGTTGGCATCGCCGTGCTCACGGGAAACAACTATTCCTTACGTTTGAGACAGAAACTGCTTACATTGAGCATAAGCTACTCACATTGTTCTTTTAATCTCATGCATTTGCTGGGTGGGTAGAGGTTTCCATAGTTGGGAGTGGCAGAGCAACTATTGTCCCCAATTGTGCCCAATAGTCTGGGCAACTATTCTGCCCAGATTTGATTGCTCAGGTCTCGAGGGGATGTGTCTAGTGGGTACGTGGGGGTGTGTCAAGTGGGTAAGTGGGGATGTGTTGAGGCGGGTACATGACTTAAGGCTACAAATCCTAAACATGATTAAGCTGTGGAAGGATTCAAGCTGGCAAGATCTTAAAGCAGAAAGCTAACCTGAAATCAGAAGTTCGGCTTCCCTGGCGGTGAGCATCTCTCGGGGGACTCGGGGCAAGCGGGAACGTTTTACGAAGCTCAGGCTTTATGTGGAGCAGGTCCTTCCCTGGGGTTGGAGCAGGCAGTGAATCTCCTTGGGGATCCTGGCTGACATTAACCTTTAAAAACACCCCCTTCCAGATGTATCTAAATCTGGGTCCCCTGGTGACAGCCTCCTCCCCCAGTTCAGAATCTCTGCCGTGATTTTAGAGGACTTCCTTCTTCTCATCAAAAAAGGACCCTGTCATGCCCACACCCTTGTCCGTGTGTCATTTGGTCCACTCTGGCACCAAGCACACTCGGGACAAAGCCTGGTTCCCTCCCGGGAGCACCCTGACTTATAACAGGAAGTGGGCATGCCCCTTCCTCCACAAGCATCCCCCGGGCGGTTGACTTGGCTTTCCCTTCACGGGGACCTGGGGTGGAGGAGGAACCAGGATGTGGTGATCCCAAGGCCGCGGCTGCCCATGTCCTAAAGCCAGCCTGAGCCCCGGCATCGTAAGTGACTCTGGCAGCTTTTTACCTGCAACAAATGAACAGAAAAGCCCGCTGCGCAAAAGCCCGCTCCTTCTTTGTGGGTTAACATAAATGCTTCGCGAGATCCTTTCACAGCTGCCAGCAATCATCGCTCATATTGTGCTCACGCTGGAGACGGTCCCTCTCTGCTCGGAAGAAAGGCGACTTGGTATAAAACAAGAAGAAACAAGCCGTAAGGCCGTGCCTGCGCATGGCTTCCGGGGATAGATAGATCATGATATTCTTGGACATGACACTGCAGAGGGCACAGCACCGGGGCCTCCGTGAAGACTTTCAGAGCCCCTGGCCACAGACTTCAGGAAGAAGTTTATTGAGTGCTTACATTTGAAGCAAATATACAATTATCGCTGTGTGGCTTTGTTAAAACATGGAGACGTTTGTGTCTTCTTTTAAATTAGCAGCTGTTACATTCCCCCAAACTTCCTAGCTCATTATATACTCTCAAACTTCCTAGACTTGGTGGACTTTGGAATGACTTGGAAAGGATAAGGACCTTGGTTAGTTCCAAAGGTTTTGTTCTCTTATGGGCTTGTTTCCTTGTTCTCGGAAAATGTGATCCCAAGAACACACCCTCCTCAGATCGATCCTTCAAGGGACTCTGCTAGCCTACTGTACTGGCTGGTTTTATGTGTCAACTTGACACAGGCTGGAGTTATCATAGGAAAAGGAGCTTCAGTTGGGGAAGTGCCTCCATGAGATCCAGCTGTGGGGCATTTTCTCAATTAGTGATCAAGGGGGGGAGAGCCCCTTGTGGGTGGTACCATCTCTGGGCTGGTAGTCCTGGGTTCTATAAGAGAGCAGACTGTGCAAGCCAGGGGAAGCAAGCCACTAAGGAACATCCCTCCATGGCCTCTGCATCAGCTCCTGCTTCCTGACCTGCTTGAGTTCCAGTCCTGACTTCCTTTGGTAATGAACAGCAGTGTGGAAGTGTAAGCTCAATAAACCCTTTCCTCCCCAACTTGCTTCTTGGTTGTGATGTTTGTGCAGGAATAGAAACCCTGACTAAGACACCAACAGATGTGACATTTGTTTGACTGTCCATCACAGGGCAGTAGAGAACATCCTTTTGGTGTCAGCATGGCCAACTGGGAGCTGGGTTTCTCAGCGTCTGGGAGAGAATCGAAATTTAAAATTCCTTATCATTTCGACACCGTTGTAAAGTCAACTCATCAAAGAAAATTCATCCATCCTAAGGAAGGGACCATTTGCAGTGATAACTGTTGGTAGATGACTTTAACAAACAAACCTTGTTTAGTTCTCTAAATTGAGCCTTTCTGAGCTCCTTTGCATTACTAGGGTGCACTTTCCCGCGAGATAGAAAAACTAATGCAGGATATAACAGGACCAAGGCTCTTGCTTGTTTTCCCCGAAAGGTACTGTTTTATTAGAACACAGTAAAATCCCCTCAAGTTAAAAACAACTCTAAAAGTTACAGGTGCCTTGATATTTCTGTCACCGTGCTCAGTTTTCATATTAATACCTTCTATTCATACATCAATGTACATAGGGATTTGCGTCCCTGAATACGAACCCATCCCGCCTCCTCAGGCACCTGTGGGTGGGAACTGTGTATATAAGGAAACCAGGGGCTGAGAAAAGATCAGAAGCTACTTAGGACCCACCACTGGCAAGACAGACCCTGCCAGCCAGCCGAGGCCTCCGAAGTCTGCTGCCCTTTGCAGTCAAGAGACCTCAACATGGCTTCCCCTACCGGTACCACCATGCCAATGGTGTTCCTTCTATCTCACAGAGCATCTCCTGACCTTCCCAGGATGGGGAAACCTGTGCAGGCTGGAGTCTAGTCCTTGGTCTTTATTGACGCTGAGTCATAATTGAAGCAACATCCCTAAATCTGCAAACTGCTTCTAAAAATATCTGTTTCACCTGGTCACTTGAGCTACACAACCAGTCATCGCCAGCTAATGTTAAAATCCTTTGTCACAGATGCCTTGCTGCCGTTGGTACAGCGTGACTTCCTTCGGGACAGGCCTCGGGACAAGTCTCTGCAGCCTTTCCAGACAGAGTGCTCTACTGTACGGCCCTCTGACTCTGCTTGGCTCCTTGCTAGAAGACCCTGTTCTCCTGCAAGGAGCACTGCAAAACCAGTCTGTGAAGCAACAGTCATCTCATGTAAACAATCACATGTCAAGAACATGTAAAGTCGGTTGTTTCTCAGTAAGATTGAGAATAAAGAAATAGTGTTTCTTTTGTTAAGAAAGCCCTCCGAATTGTGCGAGGATGTTTGAACAGCAAGGACCTCTTAGCAGAGGCTATAAAGAACATGGGCTGCAGGCACCTGCTGTGTTCCCCTTACTCCCCGGCGTGGGAAACGGCACGCAGAGAATTGTTGTGATGGAGATGCAAGGACACAGAAAGGGACCACACTGGAGGTGCGGAGTCAGGTGGCCTGGCCTGGACCCAGCTTTACACCAGCCCATCCTTATCCAAGGACACCTGACCTTGGAGGGAGGCGGCCTGACCAGAACCAACCCCCGGGTCAATCAGACTCTAAAATCAAGCACCTTTAAAATCCAACGTTTCTCAGAGCAGATCCAGCAGAAGAGAAGCACGCTGAGGAGCACTCTGAGGAGCACGATGGGGCACAAGCTGGGAGGCCTAAAGCAATGAAAATGCAGTGTGCATGAGTCCTGGAAACCAGAAATCCAAAACCAAGGTGTGGGTCCTGGGTGGGTGGGGAAGGGACTTGGGCGAAGTATCTGCTCTAGGCTTCTGAACCCAATTCTGATGATTCGTTGAGAATCCTGCCCCCACCCTTTGCCTCACCTGTTCCTCCTGTGTCCGTGTCTACTCCTGAACCCCATTTGTGTAAAGACACACACCAGTCATATCAGATTAGGGCCTTCCCCTTCACCCTACAGATAAGTTATCTAAGCTCATTTAATTGTATCCGTGAGGACCCTTGTCTCCAAATAAGTTCATGTCCTGCAGGGGGCAGGGATGTAGCACAGCAGCACATTTGGGATGACATGACTCAGTCCAGAGCACTACCCATCTAAGGGTCTGAGGGAATCACCTCAGGACATTTGGTATAAGTGTTGAGATCATAAAAAGGATAAAGAGTATACGAATATGTTCTATGGGGGTGTGGTGAGGTGTGGGGGGAGGGGCACCTCAGCGGGCCCTTGCCGAGGCATCCCTTCCCCCTGAGGGACCAGCCACATGACCGTATAGCATAGAATAGTTTGTTTAGGGCATGGGGAAGGGAGTTAAGAGGGTAGTAGAGGCAGAGAAAGGCAGAGAGGAGGAGAGGATAGAGTAGAGGCCGGCCATGAGCACGTGGAGAGAGAGGGGAAGGGGAGGGGAGTGAGGGGGAGCAAGGGGGCAAGAGAACAAGAGTAAGAGAGAACAAGAGGGAGAGGAGGGGCCAGCAGCCCCTTTATAGTGGGCCCAGCCTACCTGGCTGTTGCCAGGAAACTGTGGGGAGGAGCACACCTGGCTGTTGCCAGGTAACTGTGGGGAGGAGCACACCTGGCTGTTGCCAGGTAACTGTGGGGGTGGAGTCCAGACAGAGTACCAGCAATACGTGTGACGAACACGCTCACACACACGCTCACACACACACACACACACACACACACACACACACACGCTCACACACACGCTCACTCCGGGTGAAGTTAGGAATCCAGAAAGACTCTCACGTACAGTATGAAGAGGCCAAGTCCGGGGCCCTCACCTTTTCATGCTTCTGGGTGCGTTCTTGAGAAAGTGGCGAGGTTTGAAGACTCCTGCAGCTGCACGGGGAACCGGAGTGAGTCCAGACAGTGTTTGCCTTGGGACTCAACAGAGAGGTATAACTCAGGAAATCTGGAGAGTCTCCGGCCAAAGAAGCAGATCAGTAACACACACACACACACACACACACACACAGAGAGAGAGAGAGAGAGAGAGAGAGAGAGAGAGAGAGAGAGAGAGGCCTCTCTACCTCTTCTCTTTCAAAGGAAGCTAGACCCACAGAGCACTGTCTATCCTCTTTCCCCAACACAATAGCTCCTAAAGAGCAAGTTTTTGAAGCATAGGTGCCATGGTGTTTGGGGACAGAGAAGATGGCCCTGGTATAGAAACAGGCTTTCTAACACACTGCTCAGATTCATAGTTTTCTATGACAGCAAATGTGCCTCACGTAATAGAACTTATCGGCAGCACTGACTGTGGTCGTACTGTTCTTTTCTTTCCTAAGAAATAACACTTTCAACAGTGACAAAGGACTCTCTGACAAAGTCCCAGCCACGAGAGTACAAATGACTCAGGTGACAAAAGGAACACTCAGTGCGGTTAGCGTATTGCCCCACTTGGTTCATGACACAAAAGCAGGTTGAGGCCAGGCATTTCCTCATCCTGAATATCAGACTGCCAGCCCAGCAGAGAGGCCCTCAGAAGTGACCCAAAGGACGGGCAGGAGTCGCAAACGACACCCCCCCCCGGGTACCTTAGCCACTCACTGAAAAGATGGTTCTCCCACACATTAGCTGCAAACGTGAGTTCACGGACACTGCTGCTCACGATTAGGAAGTGCGAACTCTCCAAAGGCAGTTGCTATCTACAAAACTATCTCTGAGCTGCAGCCTCTAGCCAAGAAAAATAGCTCTCAAGAAAAGGAGGCCTTTGGAGAACTCTGGGCCCATGGTCACCACTCAGGGGCAACAAGGAACTGTAGCTTCTGTTGGGGAGACTTGCTGCTGACTCGTGGAGTCAGCAGGCTTTAAAAAGCTAAGGAAGCACTCAGAGGGCTGGGTATTCACATGCACATGCCTATGGGGTGACAAAGGAGAGGGGTCCCCAGGGAGAGCAGCCCAGGGAACTCAAGAACAAGATCTCGTCAGAGAGGTTCAGCCCAGTCAGCCCCGAAGAGGCTCCCATCTCTGGGGACATGTTATTTCAACAGGGGTTTTCAAAGTCTGGAGAGACTATCTCAGGAGACTGCACCATAACCCTCTGTCCTGATTCCACCTGTGCCTGGGCACGGCAGTCTCTTGTCCTCCGTCCTGAGAATGGACGGTGCCCAGTAGGGAGGGACAAGGACGCTCGCGCCCCCCCCCCCACCGCATGCCAAGGAAGCAGCAATACCAATGATTTCTGAAGACTGTGCAAGTCTTTAACTTCTTCCCCCATCCCCAACCCCCAGCCAGACCTAGCCCTGGCCTCAGGGTCAGCCCCGTGGCAGCTGAGATAGGCAGAAAGGACCAGACATTGACCAGAGCCTGGAGCCTGCTGGCCTGGGGGGCCCTGCGTGCACTCTGGACCGCATTCCACGCTGCCTGCCAGAGCCTAGCAAGAGCTCTGGGGAGACTCGGTACTGTAACGTCTGGTTTGTCGCCAGGTGTCGTGTGAGTCCAGATTATGTGATTATTGTTCCCAAATGTTTATGAATCCTCAGGGGAAAGGAGGGTAAAAATCTAGTTCCTAGGTCAAGATAGTGAAGGAATGAAGCCTCGAATATCGTCTTCAACACGGCCTTGCCCAGCTGTTTCCTCTTCCCGTGGTGCATCCCCATTCCGGTAGAGTTTTCAGTAAGCCACAGGGTTCCTGAAACCAGATGAGGCCAAGCCCCCGGTCCAAAGGATCCAACCCAGGAGCAGCAACTTAAAAAAAGGGGGGGGGGATTAAAGCAGAGTGCTAAACTGCTGTATAATTTAAGTCCATTTAGAGAGCCTTTCTCCCGCAAACTGGCTACGACAGAGCATCATACCGGTTACATTCAAAACAGAACAAAACCGAGAGTCAGCAAGAGGGCTCGGTGGGTAAGGGTGCTTGCCGCGGGGCCGGAAGTCCAGAGTTCAGTCCTACCGCCCAGTGGTGGAAAGAGACAAGTGACTCCTTCGAGTTGTCTTCTGACCTCCTCGCACAAATGAATAAATGTCTAAAAACGAAAACCTCCGAGGGCAGACGAACGCCCTCTGGTTCTGAGGGCCAGCCCCTCCCCGCCCCCATGTCCACAGCTGCGTCCCCGGAGGCCGTCAGCCTGTCCCCAGTTGGACTCCAGGGACATTTGGCAATGACTAGGGCAGGTCTCAGCTGCCACCGCTGGGGGCTGCTACTGCAACCGAGAAGCTGGAGATAAGGGATGTTGTAAACCTACCACAGGCAGCACAGACTGCAAAGGGCCAGGAGCTGAGTTTGAAGAAGCCTCCCCTAGGGCGTGGCTTGGCCTCTCAGCAGCCCAGCTGCGGCTGACTGGACAGAAATAAGCAGAACAGAGCAAACGTGCACGGCGTCCTCGGCCATCAAAACTTAATGTATTCGCCAGGAATGACAGCAGTGCTTGTCTGTCATCCCAGCAGGGGAAAGGCAGAAGCAGGAGAGCCAGGGGTTTGAGACAATGCTGGACTTACATAGAAAGTTCGAGGCCAGCCTGAAGATGATGATGATGATGATGATGATGATGATGATGATGATATCAGAGTCTAAAGTCCACTGGGTATCTAGCCTCTCTATGTCGCTTCCAGTGATGAAAGGCATTAAGTGGAATCCCAGTCCCCCGAAAACTGACCATCTGAGATGGGCAGCCATGACTGGGCAGAGGTAGAAAGCTGATGTAGACATATAACTAAAACGAGAAGTAAATGAACCCAAGCCCCGTGCACACCGGGAGCCAAGCATGGGGGGGGGGGAGGGTAAAGTTATCAGTGGGGACTAGGTGGCATTGAAGGAATGTGAGAAAGGCTGGGCGGGCGTCCATGCGCACCTCCATTATCCACTTACTCACACTCAAATATGCAAGCCCGTGCTTCCGGGCACAGGAAGGCGAAGACGGCACATCCCCACTCCGAGTGCTGGCAGCCAGGCCAGGGTGGTGAAATCCAAACACAAAGAAGCACAATACAAAAAGGCCTTTCGGAGAGGTACAGCAGGTGCTGGTCGCAATTTTTAGAAGAAGAGGGGCAGCTCCCGCATGGGCGTGGTGGAACCACGTGGAGACTGGGCGTTAGCCAGCTGGTGGCCCTGCTGGGACCTGAGCTCACCCAGGAGGCCAGGGCAGGGTTACAGCAGGGGCCAGCCCGACGTCCTACTGACAAGAATTTCCGTGGGTGGGTAAAAGCGGCACTGTGGCGGGCAGGCGGGGAGTTCTGGCTCACAGCATCCTTCCTGGCTGGTCTTTGGCTACTCCACAAAACTCTCTGAGCCGCGCTTTCTTTTTCATGCCTCTTTCCAAGCGACAAAAGTCTGATCAATCATCATTCAGAGCCTCACACTACAGGAAGTCGCGAAGACATTAATGACAAGATGATCAGCACCCGTTCTGTTCCAGAAGGGCACAGCGACCCTTACTCACAAGCCACCTAACGTTTCTCTCCTCTCTCTCTCTCTCTCTCTCTCTCTCCCTCTCTCTCTCTTCATGCGCCTCTGGCTTCAACCAGCAACAGCAGCTACCCAGGTGAAAAGCCACTGGCTTTGAAGCTGTGCTAATCATTTCCGTGGCCTGCCTGTTTTCCAGGGCTGCTAACGAGCACTCTCGGACGGACTGCCCTGGGAGCTTTCTCCTCTGACAATGAAGCAACAGAAAGGTCAGCGGCCGGACACAGAAAGAGGAGAAGGGTCCTGAATAAACACAGACAGTTTAATCAACCATGAAGAAACCCAAGAGTTGACTGAAAGTGCTTTGTCAGAGGCCTCTGCCCTCCGAGAAAGGCGGGGAAGGTTGGAGGTCACATCGCTGACCACAGAGGCTGCCTCGGCGCAAATGTTAGTGGGAAGACTCAAAAAAAAAAAAAAAACCAAAAAAAAAAAAAAAAAAACCAGAAGGGCTTAGAGGGAGGGAGGGAGGGGGAGAGAGGGAGAGAGGGAGAGAGAGAGAGAGAGAGAGAGAGAGAGAGAGAGAGAAAGGGGAAGGCAGCATTTGGGCGTTTTCCAGAGGACTGGGCAAACAAATGTTCCCTGGAAAGAAGACAAAAATATCTTAGCTCAATAGGAAGGGAGGACACATCCACCGCGGGGACTGGAGAATCCGTTACCCCTCGGGCTTTCGTCCTTCAGGCCTGTCATCTCCGATTCCGGATTCCTTGGGGTATTTGAAAAATTGCTCTATTTGAATTACATCAGTGTCCTTTACTTACACCTAAAATCATCAAGGTCAAACTATGTTGATATGTGGAAGGGAATTTAGATGAAGGAGGTTGAGTCCTCTCTCTGGCCCTGTAATTGCTTTCTTTGTAAGCCTGAATGCCCAATCAGATGAATGTCTTCTCCACACATCTTGTCAGTCAGAAAACACCTTTAAACAAAGGGAATCTGGAAGCCGCTGCAACATCTGTGTCCAAATATATCCAAGCCTGTTTATTTTATTTTAATTGAAAATCAAATGACTTTAGAGGAACAAATCATTTCAGAACAGCGCGTTTTTAGGTAATGCTTAAGATCACGTTGCCAGCCACGAGAGCAGCTCCGTGTCAGGCTCTGTCTTTATGGGATATTTCTGAGCTGGGACACTATCAGCATGAAATCAGGGATAGCATTCAAAGAAACAAACAAACAAACAAACAAAAAATCCCGGGATGGCTTGAAATGATTTGCATAAGAACTGTGATTCCACTGGAAACCCGTGCTTTAAGGACAGGCTGATCCTTCCCTGTAAGCAAACTCATGTAACTTGTTGACTTTTTCTGAGCACAATTAAAGATACAATTCATTAAAACCCACAAAAGATTTGTTTTGACAGACATTTCTATTAACGCTAGCAAACATGGAGCCAATTCTAAGCCAACGCCCTCAGCAAGCAGGAGAGCGTCTTTCAGACCCTCCGGATTGAATCGTGTGAGTGACACATCTGCAGGGGTCTTCGAGTCTGGGATCTGGCCTGACAAATGTCTATTCCTTTAGGCTCACTGTAGTTCCTTTTAAAGGCAAGCCTATGCGTCCAACAGTTTATGAGAGGATAATAGGAACAGGAAGATAGTTGTGTTGTTTTTCCTCTACCCTTGAGGATTAGGAATAAAAATTAAGCCAATTAAGGGGCCCCAATTGCCCTGAATGTCTTAGGAGGAAATGACTTTTTAAGGCATGTGGGAGTTATTAAAAAATAAATTTCCCTTGAAATATTCCCTTCTGTGTGTTGATACACAAAGGCCTGTAGAATAGGGTCTCAGAAGGAAACGGTGACTTGTATGGAAGCCGCGTTGCTGTTTTAAAGGAAGAGGTCAAGAAAGAGGCCAAATGCAGTTTTCCAGTTACCCTCTCATTGTGAGAAGTCACTGAATTCAGATCTATCATGATTGCTCAGGATCGTGGAGGATCCCCCAAACCATATGTGGCAAGAAAAAACATCAGGGATCTTTTTTTTTCCTTCCTTTTTTTTTTCCTTCCCTTTTTTTCTTTTATTCTATTTATTGACAGTCACCCTAAACCGCACAGTTTGTTTATTCGGTGTCTGATGTCACAGGCAAACCATGAAGTATCAGTGAGACTGTGACAGGCCGGAAGAGAGAGGCCTAGCCTCTCCTTCTGCACAGCACAAACAGCCTACCTACTGTGTCGATGGGAGAGGCCGGCTGCGTTGAGAGGGACAGGCCTCCTGCCTGGGGTGATCTCCGGCCTCTGTCTGCCCCCTAGTGGACAGGCTGAGGAATCTGTGAGAAGTCGCCGAGGGTCGTCTGAACGAAATCTGAAGTAAGGCTTCCTGAGACCTTCTGCAGCCCTTGTTTTCAAGCATGGCCTCTTCTTTACTTGGAGAAGAAGAATGCCAAGTCGCTGAGTATTCGGCGGCCTCCGTAGAATGAATACTTCCATTTTGGTGTGTTTTTCTGAGATCTTCAGTCTGCTTGTGACAACCCTAATCCCCACGGCACGGCACGATCTCGTGTGCAGTCGGCACCAGACACTTTTCCCAGGACGTGACAATTATTCTTAGAGTCCCACAGACTAAAGTGTCCCACAGCACAGTGCTGTGCTATTAAACACGCTGCCACCACAAAGGCCCTGTGTTGCCCAGAATGTGTCTCTGTGATTTGTCATTTATTCACGAGAACCTGCTGGTTGCCAGACACTTGGTTCTGGAGACACACAAACACTTGGCCAAGGCCCCTTCCCAGGGAAGCCTGTGGCCCGGAGAAGGAATAGCCTATCCTTGATTGCCACAGGATTCGGTCTGTGTCCCCACATATCCACACTGTGCTGCAGAAGCAAAACCCATGGGGGCAGAGCCAGGGGATTGGTTCCAAATTCTAGTCACAACAAAGCTAAGCCAGCGAGCGCTTTGTTCAAATGACTCAGGTAGATAAATGAGGCCAGCACAGGCCGTCCTGACACCACACACCTCTAGAATGCCCTGGCTGTGCTCGGAGCCTCTGATGTCACCGGGTATTTTCGTCCCTCCACAAGTCGGAGTGTTCTGTGTCAGCTTTTCGGATGCTGCTAAGGGGCGGCGAGTTTCAGTGCGCGCTCCCTTAGATGACGGTCTGCATGCTCTTCCGGCTCCGCTGGCGCTCGGCTCTTGCCCGCCCTCCGCACTGCCTTGCTCATTTCAGGGCTCGCTTCGGTTTTTGTTTTCTTCTTGAATCCCATTTTCTGCATTGCTGATTCCCAGATATGGAAGACCTAGAAAGGACGGATAAGCGTTTCAACGACTCCAAAACACTCCGTGTCTGGTATACAGACTTGTACTTTAGACGCTAAGGATAATGGTGTTATTATTGGTGCCGGAAATGCTGGAAGAAAACCAAGATTGATGTTCGAGACTCCTGGCTCTTGGCAAGAATTAATGCAGAGAGGGTGCTAGCTTGATCGTGAGACATCCGATGCAGGAGGATGCCTGCACAGAGCCCAGACAAGACGGCCTGGTTCCTGAGCCTGAGGTGTTGTGTTCCTCTCTCGTTGATGCTCAAGATGAGTGAATGGTCAGGTTTGCTAGTCCTTGAAGGCCCCTTGAGAAACAGAATTGGGAATGGAGACTAATTAGCCACCACCATACCTTTCAGACGTAAGCTATTTTAACAGATGAGAAAAGAGTATTTGCTATTACAAAACTTCTGAGAGAGACAGCAATTAGGGAGAAATGGGACATAAAGGAAGTGGGGAGGCCAGCAGATTATTGTCTCATCAGAGGCCACCTGAAAAAAAATCTTCCACACTTGGAGGAAATTAAACCCCCTCTCCTGGGTGTCATACCATACCAAGAAGGGCAGGAAGAGCAAAGACAGTCAGCATGTGCCTCTCTCCCCAGAGAAGGGCTGTGCTGCAGGCAGGAACAGGCGCTCCGTGGGAGAAAGGCTGCCGGGCTCTGCAGACGGTAGCTCTGTGAAAGCCTGATGCCCTGAGAACGGGCCTGGGCAACGTGCTCCCACTCACCCCTTTCCCTCCTTCAGGGAGCACTGCAGTTTCCACGCGTGGAGACCTGGTGAGCTTGGTCAGGAGGGAGAAGAGGGAAGCAGAGATGACGATCTGGAGTTTGCCTGAAACCCTTGGTTTGCCCTAAGGCTGTTGGAGCCTCAGTCAGTGGGAGTTTTTATTCTAACTGTAAATGTGGCTCCTCCACATTTTGAACGTATCCTCTGCTTAAGACCCTCCCTGCTGCTCTAGGATGGTATTCTTCTAAGTTACCCTGTGCCTTAGTTACTTTCTATTGCCAGGGTAAAATACCATGACTGAGGCCACTTATTAAAGAAAGCATTTTTATTTGGGGCTTACGATTTCAGAGGATTAGAGTCCATGAGTGTCAAGGTAGGGGTTGTGGTGGCAGGCGGGCAGGCAGGCAGGCACGTGGGCAGGCAGGAGCAGAAGCTGAGAGTTCACGTTCTTATCCATGGGTAGGTAAGGTAGCAGGCAGAGAGAGAGACAGACTTAGGACGGCCCTAGTGTTTTCGAAACCTCAAAACTGTCACTAGTGACACGCCTCCTCTGTCAAGGGTGCATCTCCTAATTCTTCCCAAACAACTCTATCAACAGGGCATTATATATTCACAGATATGAGTCCATAAGGCCATTCTCATTCAAACTACCTCAGCCTTCCAGGTCCCAGCTTTACTTTCAGTTGCTGGAATAAAAGAAGAAGAAAAAGGAGGAGGAAGAAGAGGAAGAGGAGGAGGAGGAGGAGGAGGAAGAGGAGAAGGAGGAGAAGGTGGTGACAATAAAATAAGTAACTCCAGGAAGAAAGGATTTTTTTGGCTTGCACTTCCCAGACACCACCCATCCATCACAAGGGAAGTCAGGACAGGAGATCAAGGCAGGAATTGGAGCAGAAGCGTTGCAGGAGTGCTGCTGCTAACTGGCTTGCTCCTCCTGCCTCCCTCAGCTTTCTTATAAACCCCAGGACCACCTGCTTCGAGATGGTACTGCCACAGTGAGCCAGGCCCTCCCACATCAACCATCCATCAAGAAAATGCCCTACAGAGTTGCCTAGAGATGAAGGCGTTTCCTAAACTGATGTTTCTCTTCCCCCAAATCTAACCAGGACAATTCCACTAAGCTCTCACTGATTCTGCATTTTTATTGTTCCTCTATGTGTCCTCAACAGCACAGGCAATTCATTCATTCAACATCTATGCATGAAGTGTCTGCTTTTCACTGGCCATACTATGTTCAGAATACAGCGTCCTCAAAGACCCCCATAGCTCTTGCCTTCCTGGGACTTACAAAATAGAAAAAAACAATCTTGGTCCAATACGCACACAAATGTTAAACATAACATTGCAATGTGCAGATGCGTGTGTGGCGTGTGGAGGAGGGTGGATGGGTTTAATAGAGGAAGCCTGGAAAGGCTTTGAGGAATGAGCAAGATGAAATCTCGAGGAACAACAGGATTAAGTAGGCCCCAAGGACCATATTTATCCTCTGGAGCGGGACAAGACTTGTGTCTTCAAGGCTGTGAAAAATCTAAGTGTAAGCAGAGGTAGACAGCAAAGACGGTAAGTAGGGTGTGTGCCAGGCTGTACACAGGGCACGGTGAGTGCTGAGCTAGACAGGCAGTAAGATGCACCGCGTGTTTCAGAGACACTGTCCTGGCTGCTCTGGGAAGGGCCATAGGCAGCTGTAGTGAAGCTGTTTTGGAAGCTGTTTGCTACAGGTGGGTGTGCACCAGGGAAAGAGCCCATGCTGGGTGATAGGACAAGCAGCTTGCCAATTTACTTCACACCCATATGCTCCGCCAATAGCCTTCCTGTGGGCTTCAGGCCCTAGACCATCTGAGACAGAGACGGCTTTCCTCACCTTCAGTTTGTGACTGAAGACGCCCACTGAGCTTGTTCCTACAGATGCCTTCATATTTCCTTTCAAGCTTTCTCTAAAGAGTGAAGGGCAGGAGTGCTGGTGATGCCTGGGCTCTTTCAACCCCAAGGTTACAGACTGAAATGACGTCAAGCCCCATTATGAAAGTGCCGACAACCTTCAAACATTAACCGAGGGGCCAGCGACGGGTTGATAGGGCTTTACAGCCCTTCGGGCTACCTCTGTAGTTCAAAGTTCAAAATGATGAATTGCCCAATTAACCTAAGGAGGCTCCCCCCAATGCTTCGGGCGCACTGCCTAAGTGTGGAACTAGTTACCAGATGACCCCTTCCACATAGCATCCTTGGTTTGGAAAATAATCACCGGTCTATTCCAGGAATGGTGTCCTTACATGGCGCTATACCAGACAGCAGGGCACAGGAGTAGTCTGATGTAGTCGTCTGCCCTCGGAACTGCCGAAACCAATGCTGTCGATGTGCTTCGCCATGTGCTAACGCTGGTACTGTGTTCTTGATCCTCTCAAACTGTGAGATAAATCAACTTATTTCTTTATAAAGTACCCAGACCCAAGCACTTTGACAATAATACAATATGGACTAAGGCACCTAACAACAAAAATAGTACAGGGCGGGCAGCTGCGTTCAGGGTTGGCAGAGGCGAAGGGTCGTTAAGACCCCAGGCGGGACAGAGTAGTGCCCTGTACTGAGATGTTCCTCAGAGGGCACATTTGAGCCAGGTGCCAAGACAGAATCTAGTCTCTGGAGAAGAAAATTAAAGCTGTTCATTTCAGACAGAAGAAAAACTCCTATAAAGACGTCCGAGGAAACGGCGTGGCGGAGAGGAGCATTGCGGTCTGAGGCAGGTGAGGTCAGCGCTCTGGTGGACTCAGTGATCGGCTCACACTTGGGGAGGACCACACCGTCATTGCTACAAGTCACGCTCCAACTGTAGAGCTGAAGATCCTTACCTCATGGCTCCTGTGCACCTGGACGCCAGCTGTTGATTCGTGGTCATCTGGCTCAGGATGAGGTGTCAGAGCAAAGCCAACTTACGGTTCTACCGGGTGAGGACCACCTTCCGGGCCAGCCATGTGTGGTTGGTTATAAACATCAGTTCCTAACCGCATGGCTCTATCCGTATGACCGCTCACCTCATCTAGTGGGGCGTCCCCCTCAAGAGGAGGCTGCACAGGAGTGGATATTAGCAGAGGATGGCCACTGGGGTCCATTGTAGAGGCTGTGAGGCTGTGTGGTCCATGTACCAGGAGCCATGTAAGGTCTCACCTCAGCCTCACCCCATCCTGTATAAACTACAGAGAGAAACGTATGATTGCACTGTGTATTGCATAGTGTTTGCTGATGGGTACACGCTGGTCCCTACGAGCCCTCGGGAGCAATGTGCTTCATTTCACACATCTGGCTAAGGGTTTTATACAACCCACCCGGCACTCACACTGTTATTATGAAATAGTCCCCCAAAAGGTGCCTGTGGGGGTAGAGATAGGCCGGAAGGTAGGACGGCAGAGAGAGAGGGAAGCAGGACCCCAAACTGAATAAAGAAAACAAAAAGGTCATATGCCAACCGCAATAAGAAAAGAATCTGAGTGGAATCTGGTTGACAGATCATACACGATGCCAGCTTGCTACAGCTTGGCAGCGCCCATGGTTTTCCCACATGCAACTGAAAATAGCTAGCATTCATCCTGAGGGAGTGCTACTAAAATAAGCAACTATGGGAGCCTCACCTCACTGCTCATTCAAGCTGGAAGCAGTTTGCAATTATTTTGCTGAAATTAGATACGAATTAAGTTGCCACTTCCGGAACTTTCTCTTTTATGATATTACCAAAAAGAAAAGAAAAGAAGAGAGAAGAGAAGAGAAGAGAAGAGAAGAGAAGAGAAGAGAAGAGAAGAAAAGAAAAGAAAAGAAAAGAAAAGAAAAGCTTGGCTCTCATATAGTTTAGATCTTGCTTTTAAAAATAAAATGAAATAAAAATGAACTCTCAAAGAATATCATGGCAGATTATTGATAGTCGTCTCCTGTGAGTCCTAATCCCTTCCCAAGCCAGGCTTCCTGGTTTCTAGATTTGGATTTAGTTGTTATGGGTGCAAAGTGGCAGGCCAGTGAAAAGGGTTAGGGAGAAGAATCACTAAGCCACATTTGAGATGTGCAGTGTGTCCCAGGTAGAATTAGGACCATTGGTGGAGCTGACCCTGGGTGCTTGTGGAGGGCCCTGCCCCCTCCTCTTTATAATACTCCAAAAGTGTGCTTGGGGTTGCATCCATTTGAACTGGAAGTCCTGCATTTGAAAAAAAAAAAAAACGGAACCAAACGTAATAATGGTAATTTGGGGATCTCCTCTCACATGACTAGAAATAGCTGACATACAGTTAGTACAGAGGCTGGGATCAGTGCTGAGGAAGAGCCTCTAGAGTCCACTGTCATCTTCAGCAAACCATCTTTTCACTTGCCTCTTGAATGGGCGGGTCTAGGAGCTGAGCTGGACCCTATGACACCGTGGTTTCTGGGGCAGGGCAGGGATTCCTAGCCACGGCAGCAGCAGCCGGCTCCTGTTACCTTGGCAGGAGGCAAGGATTGCTTTTCCTCTCATTGATAGAATAGCCAGTCACGGATGAAGCTCACCGGAAGCTTCCAAACCTTGCCTCTTTCTCTCACGCACCCTACATAGTCCTACATAGCCCTTAGTCCTTACTCTGATCTAGGCAATCTTAGAAAGGACATATTGAGTAAAGATTTGCCAGGGTAGCCGTCCTTTCTGGCGAAGTTTTCGGGTTTTGTGACATTTGTATGTATACACCCCCATAATTCTTAGATTAAAAACAGTTAAACACTCACATAAACAAGTTTTCAGAAGATGAATCTCTTATACCTCGTTTAACATTTAAAATGATTTTTCAGTGTATCTTTTTCCAGATAGTTGAGGATTTAGGAAGAAAAGGAAATTAGTTAAACCAAATCAAAGTAAGCTGGACGACGAGAAATGAATTGATGTCCGCAAAGATTTCACGTGCTGCTAACTCTCTTCCTAGAGTGCGTCTCCTCTACGGTGTGTGGGAAGCTCTCTCTGCTCATTATCTGTTGGCAGAAAGCACAGGCTGGGGTCCATTCTGCCCAGAGCGGCAACATTCCTGGGACCTCACCCCTTTTCAAACTTACCGTGGGGTGAAAAGCTCTGTATGAAGACGGAGTAATTGAAATCGCAACAGAACACCTTTAACAGTCAAGGGTTCCTCTGCGCAGGCGCTGTGCTTCGGCCTGTGTCTCTGGGCACTCGTTCCCAGAAGCAGAGCTGACCTACAGTTTGGGCTTCCTAAGGGAAGGAAGAGCCCATGGTACCAAGATGCACAAGTTCAGAACGCGGATACCTCATTTATTTTCACTATTTAGGAGTTTTCGATTAGCATCCGTTTCCTTCCCTAATTTAACAAATAACACACACAAGAACTCTGCCAGTAGATAGGCAATAAGCTGGCACAATGAGTGAGGAGAAGATAACCCTGTCCCCTCTCTTGTCACCAGGCCTGTTTCAGACACTGAAGAAAAAAATAAAAAAAAGCAAATAAAAATAAAATTAAATAAAAATGTAAAAAGGTTCCCAGATTTTCATATTCACCTCAAGCAGTAATGAAGGGTCTGGCCACCCTGCAGGCACCTTTCCGGGGCACAGTATCAGGTTATCAGAACCCCATGCCTCCATTAGCGACCTCCAGCCTGGATAAATGTCTTATAAGTATTCATTTTAATCAGCAGTATCCGTTTTGAGAGGAAACTTCTTTCTGGCTTTCTGAGACAGCAGGGTCCTGGCTCCCGTTCCCTTCCCAGGCTGTGCCTTGAGGCCTGGAGAAGGTTTGCCTCCGTGATGGGAAGGGAGGACTGGCCTCGCCTGTGCTGCCCTGCACGTCCAGCGGTCCAGTGCACAGCTGCGTGGAGGAGGGGAACATGCTCCCTAGCACGGGAGCAGCGTTCCCAGAGGCCAGACAGAGGCTCCGGCCGGCCTCGCTAACGAGTGCTGGGCGCCTCCCTCAAGAGCCTGAGGGTTCTTGGCAGGATGAACCCTATCCCTGCTGGGAGCGATGACTTTCTCAGGCCATGCTGAGGCCAGATGGAAGGCCACGGGGTGGGCGACTAGCGCATGCGTAAGGAGAAGGCGGCATCCAGGACAGCGGATGGGTGTGCTCCAGAACCTCGGGGGCTAGGCAACCAGGGGCCCATGGAGAACAGAGCTTCCTGGGTCCTACTGTCCTTCAGGTTTCTTGACAGTAAGCTAGGGACACTGCACAGCTGGAGGACAGCCAGCGTTAAAGGCACAGCCTCTTCAAAGAGAAACAACAGCATAAGGCCTCTCTTTTACATCTTAGGAAGCTAAAATTTAAAGCTATGGCTTTGGATTCTGCAAGCTGGTACCAGAATCGAGATCTTACTAGGATGTCTGTGACTGTTTCCGGGCCATGTATCAGGTCTCTAGAGACCATGCACGCAAAGCACGTGGGTCTGCAAAAGAGAACTGTCTGTACATCAGTGTTTGTAACCACAGCGGCTCTGAACTTGGCCGCAGAAGCAGAAAGGTTTGACCTGATGATTAACTAAACAAGGCCAGCGAAATGTCTTTGGTGAAGTCTAATTTCCTGTTCCGTGAAAGGGAGATTAAAATGGAGCCTAGCCCCCGGGAGTCCCGGCATTCCCGTGAGATGAGGTACCCACTGCTTAGCACGGCGCCTGCTGGTGAAAGGCACTAAGATATCCAAGCAATGTTCTGAGAGGGAGACAGTCACAGCAGTAAGAGAAAAAGAGGAGCAGTGCAGTTAGGGAAAGAGCGTGGCGGGTCTCCTAGGCAAAGAAGGAAACAAGGAAGGAAACAGAGCCTTTCCATTACCCCCTCCCCCAGGTCATTGTTTTTCACACCCGGGCCCCTCTCAGCAGCCCAGCCTGTGCTCAGCATGGTGGTTCCAGATATAAGTCCTATTTTCTCCCTCTTGCTTCCCTGGGTGGGACAGGCTGAAGAAGAGGAGTGGCAGGAAGTGGGTGCTTGTGTAAAGTGTCAGCAGGGAGCACGGGGAATCAGGGATGATTGAAGATAAAGACCATGGATCCTCTCCGGTAAATGGAAAAGGAGTGAGAAGCTTTGAAAGGTAGAATGATGTCAGGTTTCAGACTTGAATTAAGAGGCCTGGTGTCTGGAGCTCCTTCTGCCACACTTTGAGCCTTACATACTCTGTACCAGTACAAGGTCTTCACTGCAGAAGGCAAAGTAAAAGGAGTGAAAGTGGGAAGGAAAAAGGATTCCCTTCTCCTGCCTTATGCAGCTTCATATATAATGATACCATTCACTGTGACGTTAGTTTTAAAAACAAACAAACAAACAAAACACTTAAGGCCAGGCACAAGCAGAGGCAGGTGGATGTCTGTGAGTTCAAGGCCAGCCTGGTTTACAAAGCTGAAAGGATGAGAATTACGGCCTAGGGATCCCCCGTGCCTAACTCTTAAATGACCCCAAAGGGTCAGAAGTTTAGCCTGCTCTTTGTTGGAAACTGGGTGAAAGGTCACGTTCCTTGGGCCCGCCCAGGAGTGCACGTGTCCCACCCACCTGCAGTGTCCAGCTGCAAGCCGCAGGCCTGGGAGGGTCCCCGGCGTCCTTTCCCGTTTCTCCTCCATGGAGCAGCTGGGGTGTGGGCAAGTGGGGCTGGGCCAGTGGGGTCACCACGTGGGCTGTGGGGCTCGTGCCTGGCAGGTGCTCGGGTCCCCGGATGCCTGCTGCTGGTTGGAGGGCCTTGGGTGCGTGGTCCTAGCCCTGTGGCAGAAATGCATACGTGACCCTGTACATGACCCTGGCCCCGTAACAGGAAATGCATAACAGATAATGAGCTAACTAGTTGCTATCTGGCTTCTATCAGAAACTGATTGGTCCTTGGAGGTCAGGCTTGGATAATTTAAACTGATTGGCTTAGAAGCTATGGAGTGGTACAAATCAATTGGCTCACACTGCACGGGCTCTCGATGCTAAGGAATGACTGGTTTGCGTTACTCAGGTTTTGTTGTAAACCTATAAAAGCTGTCCCCATTCTGCACTCGGGGCTCACAGACCTCTACCCCTGCGTGGTATACGACTGTGAACCCCAGAGCCTCTGGAATAAAAATCCTCTTGCTGTTGCATCAAGACCATTTCTCGTGAGTGATCTGGGTGTCACCTTCCAAGGCATGGGGTGCTGGGGTGCCCTCGTTTTTTTTTTTTTTTTTTGGGGGGGGGGGAGTCTTACAAAGCCAGTCCAGGACAGCCAAGGCTCTGATACATAGAGAAATTCTGTCTCAAACAAACCACTAAAACAAAACAAACATTTAAATTGACCTGAGAGGGTGACAGCAAGCTTTGATTGTGTCTTGGATGTGCCTGCAGAATAAAATTCAGATGCGTGTCTCCAAGAAGGCCATGTATAAGAAAGAGTCTTGTATAAGAAAGAAAGTTGTCCAATAGGGAATATTCAACAAAAGGTGGTCTCTGAAATAGGGGCAGGGCTCAGATGGCCATAAAGTACAGGGAGGGGGGTGGGGGATGGGGAGAGTATCAGGAGAACTGAACCTCCACAGATCTCTGCTTCAATGATCAAATGAGACATTGTGAGGAGGAGATGAAGTGGAATGAAGATCAGGGTGGAGAACGGCCTCACGAATTTCACACGGAAGCCTTCTCCAGGTTGAGGAAGTCGTCGTGAATGAGAAATGCCAGTTATGTCAAGCAAACGAGTACTGGAAAATGTCCAGTCAGTGTAGCAATGAGGAAGTCACTGCTAAGTCATGCCATTCTGGTTTCATTCATTCCGTGGAGCTCTGAGAGCAGAAACCACGTCAGAGCTGTGTTAGAAGCAAGAGGAGTTGAGACGGAAGAAATCATAGCTAGCGGGTTTCGGGAGAGTTTGGACAAGGAAGGAAACGTCACAACAGAAAGAAGTGGACTTTGTTTTCTGTGTGTGGTTGTTTTATTACTGTTTTTTCTTTACACTGGGATCTGGCGAATGCTTAGAGAAAGAGAATAATCCTAATGGGAAAGTAATGACTCATTACAAATGCGGAATAAGACTTTATCGCTCTCTGTCCTTCCAGAACTATGAGAGATGAGCCAGGTGTTGGTCAGGCAGAGAGAAACCCTACGGACTTCGCAAGCACGGCTAAGCTCCTGGGTAAACCAGGTTCTGTCCAAATGTAAACCCAAGTCTGAGCTGCAGGGCCAGAGGTGATCTTTGCCTCAAGGCGACTCTTTAAAAAAGTCTTCCAAGCCTCTTGAGACCAGGGCTACCGGGAGGTCACAGCAAGAGATTAGATAGTCTGTTTGTACTCAGAAGGATAGAGAAAACGGCCATCAGTCAGGCAGCGCTACCCCAGACGGGAAGTTGGACCACAAACTTGCCACCTTCAAACTTCCACACCAGAGATGGAGCAAACACCCAAGACAACCAAAAACAACAAACAAACAAACAAACAAACAAACAAAAACAGATGTTGCTGTGGAATAAGCACACACAGGGCGGCTACTGTGAGGACCGGTGCAGGCCATGTTCCTTCCTCCCCACCCCATCGGCCTGCATCCACCCGAACGCATTCTTCAAGTAGTTAAGATGAAAATACTGAGCAACTCTTACGAGCACAGACACTGTCGAATGGTGGTGCCCTACTCTGGCAATAGCTATTAGCTGGTGGACGGAGGGAAGCATAAAGGGGGGTGTCCCAAAGGAGAGACCATGGAGGACACTCGTGGACTTGAGGGCACCACTTATTTACCAAGAAGCCTGGGATACATTCAAGAGGCCAGACCTGAGAATTCCTTGTGTAAAGGGAGGAGCGGAGGTAAGAATCAAATTGACGGGTAGACAGTATGGTGGTTTGAATATGCTTGGCCTATGGGACGTGGCACTATTAGGAGGTGTGGCCTTGTTGCTGTGGGTGTGGCCTCGTTGGAGGAAGTGCGTCACCGTGGGGGGATGGGCTTTGAGGCCTTTATGGAAGAGAGCCTCCTGCTGGCTGCCTGCAGAAATGAGTGTTTTCCTGGCTGCCTTTGAATCAAGATGCCATAGGACAGAGACAGTGACTGCCTCCATGTAAGAGTCTGAGATTGTGGCCCACAGCCTGGATGGAATATAGGTCTTAGGAAGTAATAATTCAGGAAGGTCAAAGGGGAGAGTGTGCTAGCAACGTGGAAGATTGAAGTGGCCCAGTCATTGAGCAGTTTAAGGCCTATTAAATATAAGGCAGCGTGTGCGCATGCGCATGCGTTTGCGCGTGTGGTTTTTCTTTCTCGAATCCAGAGCATTGGTGCGGCTAGTGCAGCTGCTCCCAGGAAGGTCGAGTGCATTAGTCAACTACGACTACTTACCACCGCATCCACTTCATGTCATGGGCTCCAGGCAACGAACGCAGGTCAGCGGGCCTTCAAGCACGGTCACCCACCGAACCATCTCCACGGCCTTCACTTTCAACATCTGAAACACTCTTGTGGTCTTTTGTTTAATTAGTGAAGAAAAAAAGAGAGAGAAAGCTAGAGAAAGAAACTCTTGTGATTTTTTTCTTTTTTACTCTAAAATTTATTCTGTATCTTTTGGAAAGAGCGTTATAGCATATGGAATATTATGAAATTTGCAACGTATGAAGCTTTTAATTTGAGAACTGAAAAACTATCTTAAAAAAATTACTACTCACAAGAAGAGGAAATACGCTCCTCATTCCCTGGAGTGAGTCGATGGGATTCAGGAGGGCTGGCTTTCGCGACGCGTGAAAACCCAGGGTTTGTTTTATTTATTTATTTGTTTGTTTGTTTGTTTGTTTATCCGATATTGATAAGCCCCACCGTTGCTCTCTGTCGTGCTGAGCGACAGGGATGTGAGTAAGACAGGCTCATTTCTGGGAATGAGCGGGAGAAGCCCAGGCATACAGTTCCACTCTGGGGTGGGCAGGCTTGGACTCAGAGCTCACAGCAGGAGGTCAAGGGTTCAGCAGGGGTGGGCCTAAGAGACTAGCCCTGAGAACAGACTGCCTGGGGGCTTTGCATTCCCCCACAGAATCCAGTGTGGTTCTGGGCATTGGAAGGATGGAGGAGGAAGTGTGGAAATCCTCTTTAGCAACCTTGTGGCATCTGAGAAGCTGGAACTGCTGGTCTTCTCGACACCTTGATACAGGGGTCCTGGCACCAGCTCCCAGGGCTCTCAGCATTCAGGCCATCATGTGAAGAGGTACTACGGCATGGACGCCAACCACGGGCCAGACACTGCTCAAGAAAGGCAGACTCAGTTCTCAAAGTGCTTCCTGTTGGTGAGATGATCCAGGAAAAGTCAATATGGAGCTGGGTGCTTTGGAGAAAGAGCAGACAGAGAATAGAGCAACGGGCAGACTGAGGTGGGGGCTCATGACACATGATACAAAACGATCCTTATGAAGTCCAGCCTGGGGCCCAGAGTGATGACTCTACAGTTAAGAGACTTGCTGTTCTTACATGGGACTGAAGTTGGGTTCCCAGTGTCCCAGTGGGTAGCTTTCAACTGCTTATAACTCTAGCTCTTTGGCGCACACGCGCGCGCGCGCGCACACACACACACACACACACACACACAAACACACACACACGTGCTTTAGCCCTATAAAGAGTCCAACCTGAATACTCAAGCAAAAAACGAGAACTTGAACATTCCAGTTAGTGTTGCATGAGTATCCTGTCAAAGAAAGTGGCCAGCCAACTGACTCCAGAGTTTTAAGAAGTGGTCCCTTCAAGCAAGACAAGCTGATTCACATTGTCCTCTGGCCCCAACAAGCTTTCCAATCTGATGTGTGAAACCGATTCAGTTAGGGTGGAGCCACTAAGAATTCACACCAAGAACAGATACGTCATTGGAATGGGAGAAGAGGGATGGACAGCACCTCAGTTAACAGGCTATACATGGAGGAGACCACAAGGAACTCAAGGCCATATGGTGACTCTAGGCTGGAGCTAAGAATTGGTATAGGCTAACCAAGTTATAGGTGCCTTCAGGATCAAGTAACCTGTGGTTTTTCTCAAATCCAGTAACACTGGCTAAGATCACTCCTTGCTGTTCCTCAGACATCCTTGTTCTATCATCTAACATGGAATTTGTAACAGGTGCACGGGGAGAGCAGCTATGGGTGGGAAAGAGATGAAATGACAGTCTTGTGGCGTTTTTTGTTTGTTTTTTGTTTTTTGTTTTTGCCCTAGTACATACTTCCAACAAGGAAACTAAGCAGAAGGAGATGTAAACCCCAGAGGAGAAGAAAAGGGTGCTCAGGAAGCGATGACTATCATTGTGAGTCCTCGCTTGTGATCAAGGGCAGAGCAGCAGAGATAGCACGCCAGAGAGACTCAAGACGGTCTTGGGGTTAAGACTTAACTCCTTGGGTTTGGCGATAGCCTCTGTCATCTGTGGGCTGAAGGATCTCGGGAAAGTTCCTTGAATCTCTAGTCTTTGTTTCTTTGTCTGGTCCACTTAGATGACACAGTCAGAGCTGCTGCCAGGCTTCAATGTCTAGTGAAGCGGCAAGCCAAGTCCAAAGGGGGTTGGAGACTCCCCCTCTCTGGAGGAGCTGCGTCAAACAGAGCCAGGCGCAGTCCTCAAGCGGCAGAGCATCCATGATGGAGGAAGGACGGCTTTGAGAACAGTGGGAGCTGTCCTCTGCCCTGCTGCCTCCTGCGGCAGGACCCTCACAGACCAGTAAGAGGTGTGTCTTTGCCACCAGGCATGATACAGAGTAGGTTTTTTTTTTTCTAGGGCAAAATGGTAGACCAAGAAAAGGAATAGCACCAGACACCTAGGCATTTTCCTTGTTGATGGTTTTCTACCCCAGAATCTCCCTAAAATTTCAGGATAAAAGGCATCTTACTTAAATCTGTAAGTTCTGTGTGGTAAATGATGAAACAAATGGGAATTTGTTGCTGTTTTTTCCCCTTTTTTTGGTAAAGATTTATTTATTTCATTTATATGAGTACACTGTAGCTGTCTTCAGACACACCAGAAGAGGGCATCAGATCCCATTACAGATGGTTGTGAGCTACCATGTGGTTGCTGGGAATTGAACTCAGGACCTCTGGAAGAGCAGTCGGTGCTCTTAACCACTGAGCACCTTCCCTCTTTTTTTTTTTAACTGAAAAAAAATATATATGTATATTCTGATCACAATTTCTCCTTTCTCATCTCCTCCCAGATCCTCCCTACCTCCTCACCTCAACTCTATGCCTTTCTCTCTCTCTCTCTCTCTAGTAAAACAAGAACATTAAAAAAAAAGAATAAAACCAAATGAACAAACAAAAAGAGAAAAAGAAACAAAGAGTATGGGAAACACATACACACAAACAGAGATACACACAAAATCCATAAAAACCCAAAATCAGAAACCATAATATACAAGCCAAAGATCAGTAAGAGGGTCTAAAGCCCCAACAGAGCAATGTGTACCTTTGAGTTTGCTCCACGTTGACCAGCTTTGCCTGGCCATGGGTCCCACCCTCAAGTGTGGATTGTATACCCAGAGACGCCCTTGGAGAGACTATTTTTTTTCCTTTGCAAGCAGTTGTCAATTGGAAACAACTTCTTGGTCAGGGATGGGAGTTCATATCTATCTCCCCATCTTAGTTCAGGGACCTCATCTGGTTTGGACTTGTGTAGGCTGTAAGCATGCTGCCACAGTCTCTATGAGTTCATGTATGTGTCAGTCCTGTTGTGTCTGGAAAACACAGCTTACTTGGTATCATCCACCCCTCCAACTCTTAGAGACTTCCTGAGTCCCAAGGGGAGGGTTTTTTATAAAGATACCTCATTTAGGACCAAGTCTTCCAATGTTTCTGCACATTGTCCAGTTAAAGGTCTCTCTGTATTGGTTCCCATCTTCTGGAAGTTTCTCTGATGATGGTAAGCGAGATACTGATCTATTAGTACAGCAGAAGTCATCAGAAATCATTGTAGTGCTGTATTGCCTTACCAGAACGATTGGCTTTCCCGTAGGACCATTGCCTACCAAGGCTCAGGTTCTTGGCCACTCAGACAGTGTCAGGCATAGGTCTCATCTCATGGACTGGGCCTTAAGTCCAATCATGGACTGGCTGGTGACTCCCACAACTTTTATGCAGCAGTGTATTATGCAGGCAGATCACCACTGTAGGCAGCAGGGTTTGTAGCTGGATTGGCATTTACTCTCTCCTGGTATCATGCACAGTACCTTCCAGGACCATGAATACTATTCAGTACAGGCGAAGGCTCTAGTTAGATACCAACTTGATTTACCATGTTCAATGAGATAGATATGCATTGTCCTTCAGTCCCTACCCCCCACCTCTCTTGAACTATGTATTTTATCCCCTCTACCTTGGGAGATCCTACCCCATCCTAGTTTCTTACTTTATACCTATGATATACTCTATGCTCTCTGTGGTTGTACTGATAGTAGCATATCTATTGAAGGCTTAAATGCTAACATCCATATATAAGATATTCTCTTATACATATCATTTTTGTGTTTGGGGTATGGGTTACCTCACTCAGGATGATCTTTTTCTAGTGTCATCCATTTGCTTGCAAATGTCATAATTTAATATTTTTTAACAGCTGAATAACATTCCATTATTTAAATGTATCACACTTTAATTACACATTCACCCACTGATACAGATCTAGGCTGTTTCTAATTCGTGCTGTTATGAATAGAGCAGTATGAGCATGAATGAACACGTGTCTGTAGTAGAGTGGAGAGTTCTTTGGGTATATGCCCCAGAGTACTGTTGGATCTTGTATATCTATTCCCAACTGCACAAGTTTATACTTCCACCAGCAACAGGTGAGTGTTCTTCTTACCCCACAGCCTTGCCAGTATGAGCTGTCATTTGTTTTCTTGATCTTGGCCAATCTGGCCAAGATAAAATCTCAAAGTAGTTTTGATTTTCATTTCCCCGATGACTAAGGATGTTAGACTTTCCTGTTTCTCATCCATTTGTGTTTTATTTTTTGAGAAGCCTTTGTTTAGTTCTGTACCCCATTTTTAAACTGAGTTGTTTTCTTGATATCCAAGGTTGTTTTTGTTTTTGTTGTTGTTGTTGTTGTTGTTGTTCTTCTTCTTCTTCTTCTTCTTCTTCTTCTTTAAATATTCTAGATATTAACTTTATATCAGATGTGTAATTGCTAAATATCCATCCCCAATCTTCTTTGTTTGGATGGTGGTATCACACTGCTCTAGTGCTGTGTCTGCCTGCATGGACTCGCCCTCTAAAACTGTAAGTCCCTATGAATGCCTTCTTCTGTAGCTCTCCTGGTCCTGGTGTCTCTTCACCACATTGGAACAGAAACTAACACAGATTCATTTGAAAGATGTGATATATAGCCAGAGGCAGTGACTCACACCTTTGAACTCAGCAGATGCAGAGGCAACCAGATCTCTCTGAGTTCTAGGCCAGCCTGGTCTACAGAGTGAGTTCCGGGACTGCCAGGGCTACACAGAGAAATGCTATCTCAGAAAACCAAAAGGAATAAAAGTGGACGGGGTAGAGGGGTAAGAAGAGTAAGAGATGTGCCTGGACTCAAGGCCTGTCTCGTTCCAGTATCATGTGGTGGACCAAAAGACCTAAGCAGGTAGAACAACAGAACGGAAAACAGCAAACACTGAAAGTTAAAGAGAAACACAGATCTCTGGGCCGGGTATCCAGAAGTCAGCAGAAGCCTGAGCCAAATCTGAGGAAACAGATGCTTCTGAAGGAAGGGCACTGGAAAGGAGCCTTGCAGCAAAATGAGCGCTCAGCTCCCAGAGTGTCACCAGCTGGCGTCCTGAAGTTAGAAACAACTTTTTATACTTCAGAGAACTGCAATGGATCTTCCAGAAGGAGACTACCCACAGGTCTCTGGAAGTTAGAGGCTTTGATTTTATATCATTATGAAGTCCATCTGAGCTGGCTAATTTATGTCAACTTGGCACAAGCTAGAGTCATCAGAGTAGAGGAAACCTCAAGTAAGAAAATGCCTCTGTAAGATCAGGCTGTAAGCAAGCCTATAGGGCATTTTCTTAAGTAGTGTTTGGTGGGATGTGCCTAGACCATTGTGGGTGGGGCCATCCCTGGGCAGGTGGTACTGGTTTCTACAAGAAAGCAGGCTGAGTAAGCCATGAGGAGCAAGTCAGCAAGCAGCACCCCTCCATGACCTCTTCAGCAGCGCCTGCCTCCGGGCTCCTGCCTTGTGGGGTTCCTGTCCTCACCGCTTTTGATGATGAACTGATCGTATGGATCTGTGAATGAAACAAACGCTTTCCTCCTGAGTTGATTTTTGTAATGGTGTTTCACGATAGCAATAGTAACCCTAGCTTAGACATCATCCAAATCACTCCTTGTGACTTTCACCACCACTGGTCTCAGGGTATGTGTCGTGGTCATCTATTTCTTGGATTTTTTTTTTTTTTGCTATGTTCTAAAGGTATGCAAACTCACATAAGTAAATGTATTAATGTTAACACTGGGTAGCCAGAAATGGTGCAATCACTCGGAACTATGAGAAAAAATCCACAGAGACAGGAAAAGGCACAAGTATATATGGTGTGTGTGTGTGTGTGTGTGTGTGTGTGTGTGTTTTCTGTCTGTCTGTCTGTCTGTCTGTCTGTCTGCTTATAAAAGCCAGAAGAGATTGTCTGATATTCTGAAGTAGAAGGGTTGTTGGCCACCTGACATGGGTGCTGGGAACCAAACTCAGGTCGTCTGGAAGAGCAGCAAGCACTGAGCCATTTCTCCTGCCCCTGTACTATCATGAGCATGGTCTCCCATTTTATTTATGTAATTAGTAGGGCACTATTGTGGAAAGTTAAGGAAATGAACATCCCAGGAGACAAAGTAACCTAACTAAAGTCACCAGCTAATCACCCATGAACCAAGGACTTGGATCTGACTCCCAGGCATATAGACCACAATCTGCAGCCTGCAGAACTCAAGTAGCTATAAGGCACACAGACACAATCTTGGTCGGCAGTAAAATTCCTAACAAATATTTCTTTTTACTACTTTCACATTACAAACGGTGTGAGTTCCAACTCACCGAGTTCCGAACTTTCAAATCATTTAAGTGCATCAGAATTCATGGAATTCCGGGAACACATCTGGCTCAGAGATGCCCCAGAGCACCACCGGCAATGGTGACTCCGTGTGGCTTTCCATATCTCAGCGCTTGGCCCGAGTACCTCACCCAGGACTGAAGATGAAGAGGAGATATCTAGGCAAATCTGCCTAATTTCCCTGAACTCTATGTAGTCCAAGTGCTGCAGCTTGACACATCCACACTACATTGCTTTCTTGGGCAACTGCGGCTTTGGCAACGGGTGAGAAACCCGCCCTTGACAGGAACCTTATGTGAATGAAAGGCTTCAGGTGCTGGGCTGGCTCCCACTCCTCTGCAGGAGGAAGCGCCTCCCACTTGCTCTGTGCAGCGCTGGTGCAGGTGAGTCACCGCATTGCCAGCCAGGCAAGTATTTTAAGAAACATGAAGTGTAAGCAGGAACCAGCAGAGAGAGAGAGAGAGACGAGGGCTGAAGTGTCGCCATTAGCTCTGAGGGTGTCTTGTTGTCATGGCGCTAGGAAAATCACTTCCATTTACAGTCCCACTCACCAGCTGTTTTGCTGCAACGATTGCACGGGAAGTCGGTGGCCACCCCAGCACGGGCGTGGGCCACGGGTGTGCACACACGAACACCTGTAGCAAGACACCCACTCCAGGAGGCCTTACCTCGCTTGTCTGACGCATAACCCTACCCCACGTGACATAACCGGAAGCTTTGGAGTGGAGTCAGCAACAAGAAGAACCGACCTCAACCTCAGTCTCCCATGTGGCAGTGGGCTCTGGAATGCCGCCATTGCCCCTCCTTTGAAACACTCATTCAAGGCTTCGACCTTAGACCGATGGTTCTCAGCCTTCCCAATGCTGTGACCCTTCAATACAGTTAGTTCCTCATGTTGTGATGATGCCCCAACCATAAAATTATTGTCGTTGCTACTTCATAACTGTAGTTTTGCTACTGTTTTGAATCATAATGTAAATATCTAATATGCAGGTGGTCCTAGGTGACCCCTGTGAAAGAGTTGTTTGACTCCAAAGGAGCTGTGACCCACAGGTTGACAACCATACTGCCTTAGACCCTTGTGAGGGTAGATTACTTCAGGTTAAGCCAGGAACAGGGATTGAGGGTGGGATGAGGAAAACTCCCCCCCCCAAAAGTAACACTGGGACTTTTTTCATTTTGACTAAGTTTTATTTCACCTTCAAATACTAGTAATATTTCAACATAATTCAAGAGAAACTGCTCCACACATGTACTTTAAATAACAAAAAGATAAGAGTAACTTGCCTTCCCAACATGAAAACACAATTTGACATGATTAAAACTTTGTTGACTTGCCGGGCGTGCTGGCGCACACCTGTAATCCCAGCACTTGGGAGGCAGAGGCAGGCAGATTTCTGAGTTCGAGGCCAGCCTGGTCTACAGAGTGAGTTCCAGGACAGCCAGGGCTACACAGAGAAACCTTGTCTCGAAAAACCAAAAAAAAACAAAAAACAAAAAACTTTGTTGACCATCACCAGAATTTTTTATTAGATATTTGCTTTATTTACATTTCAAATCTTATCCCCTTTCCTTGTTACCACTCCGAAAACCCCCTATCCCATCGCCGTTTGCCAACACCCCCCCCTTTTCCTAACCTGGCATTCCTCTACACTGGGACATCGAGTCTTCACAGGACCAATGGCCTCTTCTTTCATCAATGTCTAAAAAGGCTGTCCTCTGCTACATATGTAGCTGAAGCCATGAGGCCCTTCATGTGTACTCTTTGGTTGGTGGTTTAGTCCTTGGGAGCTCTGGGGGTACTGGTTGCTATATATTATTGTTCTTCCTATAGGGCTACAAATCTCTTCAGCTCCTTGGGTCCTTTCCCTAGCTCCTCCATTGGGGACCCTATGCTCAGTCCATTGGTTGGTTGTGAGCCATGGGTATTTTGATCTCCCTTCTAAGAAGGACCAAAGTATCAACACTTTGGTCTTCTTTCTTCTTGAGCTTCATGTGGTCTGTGAATTCTATCTTGGGTGTTCCAAGCTTCTGGGCTAATATCCACTTATCAGCGAGTGCATACCATATGTATTCTTTTGTCACTGGGTTAACTCACTCAGGATGATAATTTCTAGTTCCATCCATTTGCCTAAGAATTTCATGAATTCATTGTTTTTAATAGCTGAGTAGTACTCCATTGTGTAAATGTACTACATTTTCTGTATCCATTCCTCTGTTGAGAGACATCTGGGTTCTTTCCAACTTCTGGCTATTATAAATAAGACTTCTATAAACATAGTGGAGCATGTCCTTATTACATGTTGGAGCATCTTCTGGGTATATGCCCAGGAGTGGTATAGTTGGGTCCTCAGGTAGTAAGTACTATGTTCACTTTTCTGAGGAACTGCCAAACTGATTTCCAGAGTGGTTTTAACCAGCTTGCAATCCCACCAGCAATGGAGGAGTGTTCCTCTTTCTCCACATCCTCGCCAGCACCTGTTGTCCCTTGAATTTTTGATCTTAGCCATTCTGACTGGTGTGAGGTGGAATCTCAGGGATGTTTTTATTTGCATTTCCCTGATAACTAAGGATGTTGAACATTAGGTGTTTTTCAGTCATCTAGTATTCCTCAGTTGAGAATTCGTCTTTTAGCGCTGACCCCATTTTTTAATGGGTTATTTGGTTCTCTGGTGTCTAACTTCTTGATTTCTTTGTAAATATTGGATATTAACCCTCTATTGGATATAGGATTGGTAAAGATCTTTTCCCAATCTGTTGGTTGCCATTTTGTCCTACTGACAGTGTCCTTTGCCTTACAGAAGCTTTGCAATTTTATGAGGTCCTATTTGTCAGTTCTAATTGAAGACCCAGAAATGAACCCACACACCTATGGTCACTTGATCTTTGACAAAGGAGCTAAAACCATCCAGTGGAAAAAAGACAGCATTTTCAACAAATGGTGCTGGGTCAAGTGGCAGTCAATATGTAGAAGGATGCAAATTGACCCATTCTTATCTCCCTGTACAAAGCTCAAGTTCGAGTGGATCAAGGGCCTCCACATAAAACCAGATACGCTGCTGAATCTAATAGAAGAGTAAATGGGGAAGAGCCTGGATTACATGGGCACAGGGCAAATTTTCCTGAACAGAACACCAATAGCTTATGCTCCAACACTGGGACTTCTTGTCGGCCCACTTTCCATAGTGTGCTGTCAGGAAGAGGACTCCCAGGGGCCTTTCTTGGTACCCACAGCTGCACTGTCCTGAAGGGAAGGGGCAGATTCTGACGGCTTCCCAGAGGCTGGCTCTTTGTGGGACTGTTCCTTCTGTCAAAGCCTTGTTAGACAAAAGACACCTGAAGCTCCATGAGGGTAAACTGTGATACCCCACGCAGACTTCACACAGTCTGGTTCCGCTTGTCTCTCAGTGGCCCTTACTTGAAGCCTACAGTGACTACAGAATAAAGGAGAGTGTCTGCCATCGGCAGCCATCCCTTAACATTCCTCCATGAAAAGAAACCTTCATCTTCATGTAAAGGCAAGCATGCACCGTAGCTGGGTCCCGCTGGCCTCTCTCCCAGAGTAGAACGTACATGTTTGGAGCTGGTGGATTTGTTAAGGGCTAAAATGCTTTGACTCTAAGTGGTCCTAGACCTCGTTTTCAAAGCAATGAAGCAGACACAAGCTGGCAAGCACGTGGCACCATCCAGTGGGAATGGCAATTCATTTCGTCTCTAAAAACAGTGCTATAGGCACCACCTCAAGTCCCATTTACACACTGAAGGCTTAACACCTCAGAATGTGACAGCATTTGGAGTTAGGAACTTTAGAGGGGTATTACGTTAAGAATCAGAGAACAGGTGTAGGGGAAAATATTAAAGAAGGGCCGCCCTGCCAACTCCCCTGCCCCACCAGTCTTCAGCACCAACTCCTGGCTGAGTCCCGCACAGCACAGCGCAGTTCTCCCCACTGCCGCCAAGCTAATCTCTCCCAGCGAGCTCCTACAGCAATCCTGCTGGCTTGACCACAGCTCCCCCCTTCGCCCACCCCCTCCAAATACCCTGCAAAGCATGACTCTCAATCTTATATAGTTAACCAATTGTATTTATGTATCTTAAACTCACAATTACACGATGCCAATTTACAATAAGTCTTATCCCAATCTCTAACATCTGACTCCGTCTTGACATGTGTCCCGTGCCCTTGTGTGCACCTGCTTTCTCTCGCTCATGCGTCTGCTTTCTTAGCGTCCCAACTCTTAGCTCTGCCTCCTCTTTCCTCTCCAATCCCAGGCCTCTCACTGCCTCAGTGTCATTGGATAGGAAATATCTTGCAATGAATAGGTGTGAATCCAACACGACTAGTTGTATTTTGAGAAGAACAGAGAACAAAGGAGAGAATGTTGAAGAAAAACAAAATGAAATGAAAAACTGGCTTTGCCATTGGCTGGGTCTGGGCCCTCTACCCCCAGAGCTGCGGGACAGTACGTTGTTGTTGTTTTTCAGCCACTCGGTTTCTAGTACTCGGCTGCACCAGCCACTGCAGATTAACACAACCTGGGAACACCAGGTCACTCAACAACCACCTCAGCAGGCAGAGGCCGCTTCACTGTAGTGCGCATACAAGGCTAGCTTGTGAACCCTGAGATTTGAGCCTCAGACCGGGAGTCACAGAAGCAGAATCACATATGACAGGCATGGCTTCTAAGACTGGGCATTCTTTCCAGAACCTTCTTCAGCACCTTACAACCTTGGAGACTTTAGACCAGAGTGCTACGATTGTGATTTTAAAAAAAAAAAGAAAAGAAAGATTTATTTATTTATTTTATGTATGGGAGCACACTGTTGCCGTCTTCAGACCACCAGAAGAGGGCAGTCAGGTTTCATTATGGATGGTTGTGAGCCACCGTGTGGTTGCTGGGAATTGAACTCAGGGCCTCTGGAAGAGCAGTCAATTCCTTAGCCTCTGAGCCATGGTTCTTGTGTGCCGGGATGCATTCTGAGATGGCACATACTCTTCCCCATAGCACTGGCTGTAGGAAGCAGAGAAAGCTCTGACAGAGTGACGCCCAGAGTGGATGTGCATTTTGACATGAGTATGGCCTGCTAAGGACTCCAAGACCAGTTGGTCCATGGTAAATTGACAAAGCCATTACCCATAAGGGTCAGGCACAGATTGCCGGCAAAGTTTTCCTTAAGAGTCTGACTAAAGGCCAGGAAATGATGGCTCATGCCTTTAATTCCAGCACTTGGGAGGCAGAGGTAAGTGGATCTCTGAGTTCAAGGCCAATCTGGTCTATAGAGTGAGTGCCAGGACAGCCAGAACTATACAGAGACACTCTGTCTCAAAACAAACAAACAGCTCTGCTCCTCCCTATTCCAGAGACAGCTGCATCTTCTTGTGCAATGCCAACCTCGTCCTGTAGACACATGGCCAAGGTTGGTGTGAACGTATTTGGCTGTATTGGACACCTGGCTACCAGGACTTCCTTCTCCTCTGCATCTGGCAAAGTGGACATTGTTGCCATCAGGGACCCCCTTCATTGACCTCAACTACATGGTCTGCATGTGCCAGTATGACTCTATCCATGGCAAGTTCAACAGCACAGTCAAGGCTGAGAATGAGAAGCTTGTCATCAATGGGAAGCCCATCACTGTCTATTTATTTATTTATTTATTTATTTATTTATTTATTATATGTAAGTTCACTGTAGCTGTCTTCAGACACCCCAGAAGAAGGCATCAGATCTCATTACAGATGGTCATGAGCCACCATGTGGTTGCTGGGATTTGAACTCAGGATCTTTGGAAGAGTAGTCAGTGATCTTAACTGCTGAGCCATCTCTCCAGCCTCCATCACTGTCTTCTAGGAGAAAGGTCCCACTAACATCAAATGGGATGATGTTGGTACTGAGTATGACATGGAGTCTACTGGCATCTTCACCACCATGAAGAAAGCCAGGACCCACTACAAGGATGAGGCCACAAGGGTCATCATCTCCACCCCTTCTGCTGATGCCCCCATGTTTGTGATGGCTGTGAACCACAAGAAATATGACAACTAACTCAAGTTTGTCAGCAATGCATCTTGCACCACCAACTGCTTAGAGCCCCTGGCCAAGGTCATCCATGACAACTTTGGCATCGTGGAAGGGCTCATGATCACAGTCCATACACTGCCACTCAGAAGACTGTGGATGGCCCCTCTAGAAAGCTGTGACATGATGGCCATGGGGCTGCTCAGAACATCATCCCTGCATCCACTGGTGCTGCCAAGGCTGTGGGCGAGGTCATCCCAGAGCTGAACAGGAAGCTCACTGGCATGGCCTTTCATATTCTTACCCCCAGTGTATCCATTGTGGATCAGACATGCCTCCCGGAGAAACCTTCCAAGTATGAAAACATCACGAAAGTGGTGAAGCAGGCATCCGAGGGCCCACTAAAGGGCTTCCTGGGTTACACCAAAGACCAGGTTGTCTCCTGAGACTTCAACAGTATCTTCCGTTCCTCCACCTTTGATTCTGGGGCTGGCACTGCTCTCAATGACAACTTTGTAAAGCGCATTTCCTGGTATGACAATGAATATGACTACAGTAACAGGGCGGTGGACCTCATGGCCTATGTGGCCTCCAAGGAGTAAGAAACCCTGGACCACCAGGTGGTGGTGGCGCACGCCTTTAATTCCAGCACTTGGGAGGCAGAGGCAGGCAGATTTCTGAGTTTGAGGTCGACCTGGTCCACAGAGAGAGTTCCAGGACAGCCAGGGCTACACAGAGAAACCCTGCCCCCCTCCCCCCCAAAAAAAAGAAAGAAAAGAAAAGAAAAAACCCTGGACCACCCACCCACCCCAGCAAGGACACTGAGAGCAAGAGAGAAGCCCTCGGTTGCTGAGGAGTCCCTGTCGCAACTTGGTCCCCAACACTAAGCATCTCCCCCACAGTTTCCATCTCAGACGCCCATAATAACAGGAGGGGCCTAGGGAGCCCTACTCTTTTGTATCATCAATAAAGCTCACTGCACCCTCCCCCACAACAAAACTAAGCAAACAAAAAAACAAAACAAAACAAAAAACCCAACAAACCAACAAACAAATAAAAAGGTCTGAATGAGTGTTTAGGAATGGTTGATCTGATCAGTGTGAGCAATCGTGGCTTCCTCTTCCTGGATGTTTGCAGCCTGAGACTGCTCTCCCTCAGAGACCTCCTACTGGGACTAGCTAACCCCTCCCCCGTGCTGTACCTAACACAACACACACAGTGAGGCCTCATGCTGCAGCTTTGAGAGAACCCCACCCACTCCCAGCTTCATCGGTCTTCTATGTTTGCATCCGTCCTTTCTTCATTTCCTTGTGACCCAGGCAGGGTTCCCAGATTCAAACTGCACACTTCACGGTGGTGATGCACGTGCTGAAAAATCCACAGTCCCTAATTCAAATCCCAGGGGCCAGTCAGGCATGGCAGAATTTGGGGATCTGAAGAAAAGTCAAAGAATGTGCATATCACTGGCTGCATGACACCTAGAGCCTCTGCAGCTGCGTCCTGTGTTCACACAGACGACCTTTTCTCTAAATGTACGTGTTGCAGAAATAGAACGTAGGACGCCTATGTCAATCCAAGGATGGCCTTTGTATCAAGTGTGCTCATTTCAGGACACATTTTGCTTCCAAGTTGAGTTATAAGTACATTTTTTTTTTCTTATCGGTACTCAGAGCTCTTGAGGTTTTGAAACGGTAAACCTACATCATCTTCATCTCAGAGATGAAGAGACTGAGAGGAAAAACTCGCCACACTTGTTAACCTCTAGGAAAGACACGGCTGTGCTCCCAACCCCCAGTGAGGCTCTGGAATCCATGGACACATGGAGTGATAGCTTGTCTTGGCTGTCAATGTAACTCTATCTGGATTGAACTACAATCCAGAAATGGAGGGCACACCTGTAAACAAGTTTCTGCTTTGTTGGAAGTGTGTCTAGTCTGGACCTTTGAGGCAGGAAGTCACACCTTTGATCTTGGGGCTGGCAGACACTAGCCTTTAATTTGGATCTTGAGATGGGAAGACATACCTTTAATATGGGCCATGCCTTCTGCTGGAAGCATACATAAGAAGAGAGAAGGAAGCGTTTGCTTCTGACCTGCTTGCCTTGCTAGCACATCTGTTCCTTCACTAGCACTGGAACCTGTTGCTTTGGGACTGCGGCGTATACAGAAGACCAGCTTTGTGGGTCTGAGCAACCTCTAGACTCTCAAACTTCATATTCACAGCTGGCCGTTGTGAAAGTAGCTGAACCACAGCCTGTAAGCCATTCCAGTAGGTTTATTCCATAAGTTCTGTGACTCTGAAGAACCCTAACCTATGCACATGCTTCTGGGGGATGTGTCTCTGCTGCCTGCCTCACCGGCCCTGGCACATCAGTAGACTGCAGATCACATCCAGCTTACAGCCTCCAGTGAGGATCTAACATGTTATAGGCAATTTCTATTAAAGACTATCATGGCCTACCAAATCCATACTTTGAAATCCTAGTCTCAGGATCTCAAGGTACAACCTTATGCAGAAATAAAGTCACTGTAGACATCAGTCAAGATGAGGTCATTGGAACAGACTCTAATCCAGTATGGGTGGTGTCCTTAATAACACAGACTTTGGCCATAGAAAAAGATGCACAACACTGGAGTGGTGGTGGGACATGTCTTTAATCTTAGCACTTGAGAGGCAGAGTCGAGGCCAACCTGGTCTACAGAGCAAGTTCCAAGACAGCCAGGGTTACAGAGGAACCCTGCCCAGAAAACAAAAACCAAAACAAAACAAAAGGTGCATATGTGTGTGAAAGGAGAGATTAAACACGAATGCTTCTACAAGATTAGAAATGCCAGAGATGCTAGCAAACTAGTTAAGAGGGGCAGGGAACGGAACTCATGCCTCAGGAAACTACCCTGCCAATGCCTTGATTTGGACTCAAGAACTGGGAAACAATAAATATCTGTTGTCCAAGACATACAATTTGTGGAACTGTGCAACAACAGCCCTTAGCTAATCAGAACACAGTCCTTTACTCAGTGTGAAATTCTACCACCGGTGAGTGACAGCCAACCATCCATAGGGTCAATCAGATGTGTTTTTTGCTTGTCTGATTGTTGTGATAGAGATGGCACCCAGGGTTTGGTGCATGCTAGACAAACACTTTACCAGTGAGCTAACCTCTTACTGCTCAGTAGCATTACTGAAAAATAGAGAATTTGATGATTTCTAAGACCATTCCCAAATGTTATCTATGCTCCCAGTAGGTCAGTTCAACTCCTCTTGGATGGATGATCTGGTCCGTACAGCCATTTCTTGGTGGTTGTTCCAAAGATAAACTAAGGTGAAGGTGATCTTCAAGGACAAAACAACAGCACTTTCGGTGCTGTGATCTGTGTTCCTAGACATTAGACTAAAACTGATTTAAAATGTGGGCCTTCACTTGCCTGCTGGTGAGGCAGCTCCTATGATAAACTTCCTAGAGTCTTCTCTCTGTGTCCTCTGCTCTTTGGTGTTAAATCCAAACCACGTGTTTGAGTTACAAATTCTGCAGAAGGAAGCAGACATCTAAGTTGGAGGTCATTTTCTCTGACTTAAAGGTATGTCACGAGGGCCCTGCATAGGCCTGGAAAGCTTGGACTCTTCATGTGAAATGTGATCCCGCGATGATACCATCTCACTGAGTTGATAAAAAGGTGACCTAAGAAAGCTCCCAAGGCTGTTGATTTTACTACATGTAAGCCAAGGTGTGACTAGGCCTGGTCTCGGGAAAGAAGTCAAAATACTTAAAAATGTCTCTAGCCTTAGTAGGAGGAGTCCCTATTTTGGAGCTAGTTTGGAGCTTTGAGCCTCTTGCCCTGACAGTTTGACCTCACCAACACAGAAGCAAGTCGCTGAGTGGGTGTTCATGTCCCCAAGCCCCATCTGTGGAGCCTTAAAAGGCTGCATATTCACAGGACAGCCCGGATTGTGGCTGGCCTTGTGGCAATGCTCTCATTTCCGGACAGCCCCTCAGCCTTTGTTCAAGAATTTGCTCCCAGCTCCCTTTCTGGAAGCGTTTCTTCACCAAGCAGAGGGCTGCAGCCCAGGGACCATCAGCTCACATTTGTTCGAGGTTTTCACCCTTGTTCCTTGTCCCTCTACTACTCTGTCACAATTTTTGAAATGTGCTTTCTCCCGCCAGTGGACGCAGCCAGCAGGAGTCTGTTGAGTATAGACCTCACTGAAGGGCAGAGAGTGTCAGGGAATCTCACAATTGATGATTCTCTCCCTTGTCAACATGATGTATACACAATCCAAGGGAACTGTCTAAGTCTAAATGAATGGTGCTATTTGGGAACGGAGGCTACATTTCATTCCCTTTTGAATTCTCAGTGTTTAGCCCCACACCTGGCACATCAATAAAATTCCTTGATGCATTAATGAATGAACATTAGTTTTTTCTTTTTTTTCCGGAAAGGTACTCTGTTAAGTGTAATGTCAACGCACCACAGTCACACATGAGACGAAAGGACACTTACATTTCCCAATGGCTCTCATGAGACATGTCCAAGGAAAAACCCCTAGATCCAGGATGCGGAAGACACAAGCTCCAGATCCTCTTGGACCACACCTCGGAGCCCAGGGTCTGTAGCCTCTCTGTGTTGTCTGCAATGCCTACCTCGGTGGACGGTTTCAAGGGGAGGCCAAGGCAGCAACTGAGGATGTAATGTAGTGGTGGAGAGTTTACCAGGCTTGAGGGCCTGAGCTTCATTCTAAGCATTGCAAGGAACTTTTGAAAGGAGAAGATCCTGCAGGCAAAGGTTTCAGAGCATGCTGAAGCCCTTTTTTCTGTTATTTAGTACTGTAACTGGAGTGAAGAGGTTCCATGAGTCCTATTGACTATCCCAATCTTTTATTCTACATGAACTCACAAAGATGAAAATCAAGTTTTCTTCCTACTACAGCCAGAGATATATCCAACCTGGTGAGGTTCTGGCCTCTCTGGAATATAACTTTCTGCTAGGTTAGAAAACCTATTCTGTGCCCTGGTGGTGGGTAAAATGTTAAGTCACAGAAGACTGGTTGAAGAACGGTCGTTCTAGAGATAGTTCATGCGCCTAAAATATGCTAAGAAATATGAGGTTTTCATATTCAGAGGACTTTGTCCTTCACTGCATCCTTAAACCAAAGAAACCCCAGACCCCAGGACAGCCTAGAGATCGAGAGGACGTGCCGTGGGCAACCCGGCCGTGACCAGCAGAGCTCAGAATGCCTCCATTCCCCTCGCCTCCCAGATGAGACAGCAGCAGGTGGCCATGTCCTGGTGCAGCTGCTGTTGCTAAGGTAACTGGGTGATACAGCAGATACAGAGGCAACCTGTGGATCCTGCTCTCTCTTAGCTAGAAAGTCTTATTCAATCGTATTGATCTGTATGACGTAGTGTTCTGGGGCCTAAAGAGAGAAGTCTGGCCTGTGGGTCAGCTCAGGTTCCCTGGAAATTCTTCCAGCATAGGTTTCTGGACAATGTGATGACGGAGGAAGCAGAGAATGAGGATCTGAAATTACATACGGATGCTAATAGTCAGTGTGCGCTGTGGCTAGGATTGCCCAAGGCCCAGTCTCTAGATGCAAGTCTTTGGTTTGCCTGGAACATCCTAGGATGAGAGGGGTTGGTGTCAGCTTATGTCCTGAGTCAGTCTGTGTTTTGTGCTGTTCCCCAGGATGGGCCCCTCTAAGATTTTAGCAAATCCTTTCTCTGGGAGCTGTGTGATACTGTATATCTGAGTTCCTCTTGCTGGGATACATTAGAAAGCATCACCGCAACTTTCTTACTCTTTATTCTTGGCCTTCCCTTAGAAGATCCACAGAATATGTCTCAAAGGACAAAGGAAAGGTCTCACTTAGTGGTCCATTTTATCTACACTGACAATCCAGAGGAGGGGGCAGGGCACAGAGGGGATGGAATTCACCCTAAGTTACAGAAAGGGAAGAAAGGAGTCGGTGAGACTGCACAGTGGATAATGGCACTTGAGGCCAAAGCAACCTCGTGATTTCAGGCTGAAATCAAATTTGACGATCTGATTTCAACCCTTGGGGGCCACTTGGTGAGAAGAGAACCAACTACTGCGAGTTGATCTCTGACCTCCATGCTAGTACCTCAGCATGCAGTACCTCAGCATGCAGTCCCTCAGCATGCAGTCCCTCAGCATGCAGTACCTCAGCATGCAGTACCTCAGCATGCAGTCCCTCAGCATGCAGTACCTCAGCATGCAGTCCCTCAGCATGCAGTCCCTCAGCATGCAGTACCTCAGCATGCAGTACCTCAGCATGCAGTACCTCAGCATGCGTACCTCAGCATGCAGTACCTCAGCATGCAGTACCTCAGCATGACATGCAGTACCTCAGCATGACATGCAGTACCTCAGCATGACATGCAGTACCTCAGCATGACATGCAGTACCTCAGCATGTAGTACCTCAGCATGCGTACCTCAGCATGCAGTACCTCAGCATGCATACCTCAGCATGACATGCAGTACCTCAGCATGCAGTACCTCAGCATGACATGCAGTACCTCAGCATGACATGCAGTACCTCAGCATGCGTACCTCAGCATGCGTACCTCAGCATGCAGTACCTCAGCATGCAGTAATGCTCACAAACACACACACAAATATATTTAAGAAAGGGAGAGGGTAAGGGTTCAGTGTCTCCATTCCTGGCTCTCATTGTCCCCTAGAAGAATCAGATTATCTATAGCTATATTTCCTATATGGGCTCACTGGCTCAGGATCTGGATTAGTTACTTTCCTAATTGCTGTGACAAAGTGCCTGACAAAAGTGACTTAAGAAAGAGGATTTTCTTTGATCTACCCTGGTGTCCTGCCTGCAAGAGATGCTAGGGAAATGGTGGTACAAAGTTATGGTAGTAACCAACCAATAGTGAGTTGACTTAAGACCACTTGACAAGGTGGAAACCTTACCTGACACTGCTTGGGTGACCAAGCACCTGACACTAGATAGCCCAGGGACCTAGGGTAAAACTAAATACTACTGACCTAAAAAAAAAAAGTAGTGATGAAATGACCTCTAATGACATTCTGTTATACTCATAGACCGGGCCTTGTTCATCCATCATCAGTGAAGCTTCCTCCTGAAGCAGATGGGAACCAACACAGAGAGACCCGCAGCCAGACATTTTACAGAAAGTGAGAGATCTTAGAACACTGTGGTGGTTTGAATAAGAATGGTCCCTATAAGCTCATATACTTGAATGGTTAGACATCAGAGAGTGGCACGAATTGAAAAGTTCTAATAGGTGTGGCCTTGTTGGAGAAAGTGCGTCACTGGGGATGGGCTTTAAGGATTCAAAATCCCAAGACAAGCCCAGTGGTCTCTCTTTTCCTGCTGCCTGCAGATCTGGATATAGAAATCTCAACCCCATGTCTGCCTCAATGCCACCATTCTCCCTGCCATGATGATAATGGGCTAAACCTTTGAAACTGTAAGCCAGGCATAATTAAATGCTTTCTTTTCTAAGAGTTGTTGTAGACTCTTCATAGCAAAAGAACACTGACTAAACACTCAGCCCTAAATGGAATGTCTCCGTCAAATTCCTCCCCTCAGAGCCCCGGGGGCAGAAGAGGTGGCAGAAAGAGTGTAAGAGGCAGAAGGGATTGGCGACATCAAGAAAACAAGGTCCTCTAAGTCAGCATAAGCAAAACTCATGAACTCACAGAGACGAAAGCAGCATGCACGGGCCTGTGTGGGTCTGCAGCGGGTCCTCTGTGCACACACAATGGCTTCCAGTTTCTGGGATTCCTGAGTATATGAAGGAGTGGGTCTCTGAATCTTCTGTCTTCTTCTTGGGCCCCGTGGGTTTGTCTTGTCCATCTTTGATGTGGTAATTTGTGTTTTCTCATATATATTATTTTGTTATATGTCATTATTATCCCATAGAAGCTTGTTTGTTTTCTAATGTGAGACAGAAAGGGAGTGGTTCTGGATGGGAGGGAGGTGGGGAGGAGCTGGGGTGAATAGAGGAATGGGAAACTGTAACCAGGATATATTCAGTAAGAATCCATTTCCAATAAAAGGGAAAATTAAAAGCAAAAGAAGGAAGTTTCCGTTGGTTCACAGTTTGAGGATGTAGCCCATCCTGATGAGGTCACCTTGGCTACAGCAGCAGATCACATCACGTCCACAGCCCGGAAGTAGAGAACAGTGAATGCTGTGGTTCATTTTGCTTTCTTCTTTTTACTTTAACCCACGAAATGCTGCCACCCACATTCAAGATATACCTTTGCTGTTAGCATAGAAACTTTGTTCTAGACATTCCCACATTTGTCTCCTACGCAATTCTAGAACTTGTGAAGATAAACAAGCAACATTAACCATCCCAGGATCTTTCCTCATTTCTTAGGAAAGTGGGTTGGAGACAGCAGGTAAGCGGTGGGTGCTGGCCAGATGGCGCTGGTATCTTAGGGTCGGGGAGAAGCATGGACCATTGCTGCAGACTCGGAGATTCAAATCTTGAAGTTTGAATTCTGCCATCCTAGCAGATGGCCACACCCAACACATACATCACCCAACCTTCTAGCCAGACACACAGGACATCTACTCCCCTCCCTTTGCTCTTTCTTTGTGAGGGTATATTAGTTACGAGTTTCAAGCTAGATAGGCTTGAAGGAGAGTTGTGACAAACACCAGAGCAACTGAGTTAGGACCTTAAACTCCACCATGATTCTACCGCTCCCCTTTTCTCCCTCTACTCATCAAATGGCCATGTAATTGTCTCTCATGACATAATGATTTCTTCCACGTTGCAGCAAATGTGCTCCCCCCCCAACCACACCCCGCCCCCATCATCTGGTAGAGCTTCTGAATTTTGAGCTCCCACCAAAGACACTTCCAGCTGTAAAAATCCAAGGGCTGGAGAGATGGCTGAGTTAAAGCACTTGTTATTCTTACAGAAGACCAAGGCTTGCTTCCCAGACGTCACATGATAGCTCACAAATAGCTGTAACTCTACTTTCAGAGGATCCAATGTTCTGACCTCCCCAGGCAACAGCATGTATGTAGTACACTCACACACAGGCAGGTGAAATGCTCCTGCGTGCGAAACAAACAAATCTAAAAAGAGAAGAAAGCCCTAGATAAGAGTCTGAGTGTCTAGGACTGGTCCAGTGCTAGAACGAGGTGAAGAGATCTGACGGTAAGGCCACAGCAGGCAGTTATTCTGTAGGCCACAGGACGGAGAGATAGGTGATCCGGTCGGTAGCTATATCTTCCTGAATGCATCTGCTCTTGGAAAGTGAGCTGGATGAGATTTGGCTGGTGTGTGGATGGCAGGGAAGAGAAGGGTGCTGAGCAGATGACGTCACAGGCCACATCACCAGGTCAGATGATGTCACAGGCCACATCACCAGGTCAGATGACGTCACAGGCCACACCACAAGGTCACACATCAACTTCCAGCCTGATGTAACAATGACCTTCTCCAAAAGCCCCGCCTGGGTTAGAAATAACATGCTCCTCTCCACCCTCCAGAATGTTGCCTGTACCTCTCCATGCAGCTAGCACATGTTCATCAAGTAGTCACCTTTTGAATAACTTGTCATATACAAGTATTAATATGTCTGACTGAAGGAAAATTTAGAAACGTAGATTAAAAAGATAAGCCACCCATGGATCTGCCACCTAAAATATTAACTTAGCATTTGCAAGTGTTGGCAGAATTTCAATTCATGGTGAGTTGTTTTCCCTCCTCCTCCTGAATCCAGCTCTTTAGAATCCAAATCCAATACATACAAAATACAAAAGGAGAAGGGAAACCGTTTGGAGGGAAGACAGAGAGAAGCAGAAGGAATAAGAGGGGTTGATGGCACCATGAATGGGAGCAACATCCAATTATAAACAAGGGTGGAGATTCCATGATGAAAACCATTGCTTTATACGCCAAGTTTAAATCTCATAGCTCCTCCACGTTTACCTCACAACAAAGGCTCCACTGGTGTAGCTTACACAAGCAGACAAAGAAAGTAAGAACCAGATGAATGAGTTACCATAAGTTTGGAGAAAAAAAAAATATCCTCCTGCCAAAAGTTGCTGCTGAGGAAGAAATGGGAAGGGGAAATAAGAAATCAGCAGAAGGCACGTGCACCCCCATCTCCTCCTCGGTTCTCTCTGCTCCCACAGGGCAGGATTGATGCCAGAGGAGAGCAGTGCTCCGTGCATAGGCCAGACCTGGCCAATGACCATTAATGGAAATGTGGAGACTGGAGCCCTTTTCCTCTGTGTGACTTGGAAACGTCCTCTGTGTCTTAGGGAAAGAGGATTCATGGAAACAGCCAAGGCAGGGTCACCACACGCATGCAGTATTTTAGGCCCAGCAAGCAATCTGGCAAGTTCAGAACCTCTGGTGTATGGGCTCCAGGAAATCTGATTTTAGCAGTGTACCGTGGATGCAAGAGAGCATCCCCACGCCTCACCCCTCGCGGAGTTAAAGATCATCATTGATTTATCTGATGCAGAAACAGCAGGAGTCCACATGATGTCTTGGAAAAGAGCCTGGGAAAAGACAGAGAATTAGACAATCTTTATTATTAATTCCAATACCACACTTCCCTATGGGTCTGTGCAGTAACTCACCGGCTCTCTTTATGGGAATTTCTCGCTGGTTAAAGGGAGCTTACAGTTTTCCATGGAGCCTATCTACATAGGCAGTTATAAAAACAACTTGAGAAAAAACATTAATTACACCCAAGTCAAAAACATCTAGGAGATATAGGAGATGCAAAAGATCTAGAACAACCACTGTATTTCATGCTTCGAACATCAGATACTTATGACTTATGAAGGAGGCCCTTTCATGTGCTGAGTACATGCCTGCCGGGCACTGGGCTCTGCTGTACATTACAGTTAGGGCCTTTTGCAAAGTGAAAAAGATTAATATGGGAAAGGCTATTAAAAATTTATATCACATTGTGTCTCTGTGTGTGTGTGCACACACACGTGCGCGCACACATGAGTGTTTGTGCATATGTGTGTGCATTCATGCACGTGTGTGTGCGCGTGTGCAGTGCATGCAGGAGGCATAGAAGGGAGTAGGAGATCATTTGCCTTCCCAACTGAGAACCTCTTGAGAAAGGCTAGTATATGCAAAGCCAGAGATTCCTCTATCTTGGGTCCCTGCTTGGTCACTGTGTCCCGGGATTGCCTTCTCTGCACGGCCCCCAGAGAAGGCCTGGTCTAGCTGCTGCTCACAAGCCCAGGGCCAACAAAGATGAGCAGAAAGTCCTGGTCCTTCAGCAGGGCTTAGCTTCTGACCTTTTCAGTCGGGAAGGAGCGTCAGGATGCTGGCAGGAGCATCTAGGATTCTGGAGTCTTGAAGATAGAAATTCGAGCTTGCCCTCTTAGAAGCTATATAAGCTTGGACATAATTCTCAGCTTCTTCGAGACTTCATTTTCTTCCTTCACTAGATGAAGGTGAAGCCCATGGTGCAGCGAGGTTTAATGCAGGCAACGCCTACCCTGCAGAGAGAGGTTCAATTAGATAGCGTATGCACAGTGTCTGCGGTGCAGTAGTAGCTCAATTGATGATAGCCACGGTTATGGTGCAAACTAAATCCCATCCACAAAGTGGAATCCTGTTTTTGGTTTTTGGTTTTTTTTTTTTTTTAATCCAGTATATTTACTAACAATCTATTCTAAGAAAGAAAATTGGTAAGTGATGAGAAGGCCTCTATCCCTCTACCCCCGCCCTCAGGTTCCTTCTCCCACCCCTCCAAAGACTGGGGGATCTAGTCAGGGAGGACATAAACCCACTCCAAGAAACACTCTCCAGCAACTCTGGCAGCCAAGATAGAACCATTAAGAGATAAAGTTATCCCCAGTGTCTGCTACTTTGGAGATAAAAGCAGCGTGTCCCCAGGGCTCCAGCCCAGGTGGCCACTCATAGGCCTGTTCCCACACCCTCTTCCTTCTCTCCCTGCCACAAAGTGCACTCTTCTGTTTGCCCAGGTATTTTAAATTTCCTGAGCTCTACAGAAGCCCCAGAGCATCCTTAGCTTATCTGTCCCTGGGCCTGCCGGGCTGCTTGCTGGGTGCTGACCTCACCTCTGGCGTCAGCCTTATCAGGTGTGGACAGAATCGGCTCCATCGGTTTCCCTATTCTGGGCGCTCCAAGCCCAGATCTCCACCCCCCACCCCCACCATATGCACACACCCAGACCTCGTCCTCTATGGTGGCAGAGGGCCAGGCACCTCTGAGACCTAGCAGGGTGGTCATTTTCCAAATGGGGAATGACCACAGTGGTCTGAAAGCCAAGCCCTGAGGCCCAGGGCAGGGGAGGAAGGGTGAGGTTCAGATGACTGTTGACACAGAACAGAGCAGACGCCAAGCTCAGCCTGGCGGTAGAAAGGGTGGAGACTGTAGGGGCAAATTCTCCTGAGCCTAGGTCTACACGGGGGTGCTGGCAAAGGGAACTGCTGTCCGTGATGAAGAGTATGGAGACTAGAGACACTTCTCAGCCCGGTCTATAGAAAAGTGACTCTAAAATGTGGGACCCTCCCCCCAATGAGTAACCAGGTAGTGGGGATACACACCTTTAATTCCAGCACTTGGGAGGCAGAGACAGATAGATCTCTATGGGTTCAAGGCCAGCCTCATCTGCAGATTGAGTTCCAGGATAGCCAGGGTTATACTAAGAAACCCTATCTAGATCCACCCCCACTCCCCCCAAAAAAGTGGGGCTAAAGCAGGGAAGGAAGCAAGGAGGCAGACGGGCACCTTTGCGGGGCACCGGTAGCAACTGCTCTATGCCAACTTCAATCCATCCCCCAAGGGCCATCTCCTTCGCTCTGCAGCTCAGATGTGTTTAGATTTGTCAGCTAGAGCTGCCTACAGGGTTAACGGGCTGAGGTGGGTGTGGTGACTATTAAATTAAAGCTCATTCCATAAAGTCCCCCTTTGTCTGGCCGAGGTCACCTCCAGCCACTTGTTCGTTTGCACAAGGACCTTTGCCTTTATCGGGCTTGCCAGTGTCTGTAAGTGACACATAATTCACGTGAACTGTCTCCAGAGTCACCGCTGTCTGAGGTCAGAAGGCAGTTTTTCACACTGGAGTGCCTGGAAGAGACGGGGGTTAGAAGACCCCACAGTGGACACAGAGCCAGAGAGCTGGCAGGTACCTGTGGCCCTGGCCCTGGCCCCAGCCCTGGGTGAGACAGGCAGTCCCACAAGGGCTTTTTCTCACCAGGGAATATAGCTGTGTCCCTGTCAGCCAAAGGCATAAGTCAGAGAACCATGGGAAGAAGTAGCCAGACAGCTGTGTGACCCAGGGCAAAAAGACACTCAAGTGACAAAGTATTGCCTTCCGTACAGGGAACTGCTTTGCTCAGCCTTGCTGTTCCTACTATCCCTTGGGAGAGCCACAGCTGGGGATTCACCCTTCAGAATTCCACGTGTGTGTGTGTTGAATAATGGATCACAGGGTTGTTTATCACATTGCTGCATGGAGTGGCAGAAGATTGGAAACAATCTAAATGCCTGTCAGTTAGGACTAATTAAATAATTCATGGTCACCGCATAGAGTGACATACAGAAGCGATTTCCACCCAGTTCATGTTGCGATCTCAAACAAACACACTTAGGTTTGGGATTTACGTGTTATCATTTTTTTTTAATAAAAAGGTTTAGGAGTAGAAGAAAGAGAAGATATAGATAGATAGATAGATAAGATAGATATGTGTATACACACACACACACACAACACACACACACACACACACACACACACACACACACATATATATATATATATATATATATATATATATATATATAGAGAGAGAGAGAGAGAGAGAGAGAGAGAGAGAGAGAGAGAGAGAGAAATTCCTACAGCCAAGCCCAAGGTGAAGATGCAGAAATGACTCCATTTTTTAATTGGTGAGATATAAAATATTATCTTTTTGTAAGACAAGGGTGGGGATAAAGGGGTGGACAGTTCTCTTTTTAACTTTTGTACCTTTACAATTCAAGCTATACCAATATTTATACCATATATATATATATATATATATATATATATATATATATATATATCCATATATGGTATAAATAATGCCCAGCCGGGCGGTGGTGGCACACGCCTGTAATCCCAGCACTTGGGAGGCAGAGGCAGGTGGATTTCTGAGTTTGAGGCCAGCCTGGTCTACAAAGTGAGTTCCAGGACAGCCAGGACTACACAGAGAAACCCTGTCTCAAAAAACAAAACAAAACAAAAAAAAAAAAAAAAGGAAGAAGGAAAGAAAGAAAGGAAGGAAGGAAGGAAGGAAGGAAGGAAGGAAGGAAGGAAGGAAGGAAGGAAAGGAAGGAAGGAAGGAAGGAAGGAAGGAAGGGAAGGAAGGAAGGAAGGAAGGAAGGAAGAAAGAAAGAAAGAAAGAAAGAAAGAAAGAAAGAAAGAATGGAAAGAAAGAAAGCCCAGCCTGATGTTGGAGTTGAGGGTGAGGTACTATATTCCAACTCACCCCCAAAAGAGCAGTTCACAGTATTACTGTCTCTCCAGGTTGCGTTCCTGTGGGTGTGCCCGCGTGGCTCGAGCCTCCCTCGAGGCTCCACACTCCTCATGTGGCAACAGACAGACATGCTCAAGGAGCCAAGCAAGCAAACCCACGAGCAAACACTTCAAAACGCTGTTGTGTGATGCTCGACAAGGGCCCTTTGGCCAAAACGATTCCTGTATTCACACTCAAGGTGAAGGTGACTCCACTTTCTAATTGAGGGAGATATAAAATATTATCTTTTTGTAGGAAAAGGGTGGGGATAGAGGAGATGAGTTTTTTTTCTTTGTAATCTTTTGTGCCTTTCTAATTCAAGTGATATAAATATTAGTTATTAGATAATAACTAAAATTTTAAGAATTAAAACAGATTCCCTGGCAGTAGCTTTAAAATCAGTCATTGAAAGAGATGGGGGAGGGGAGAGATGTAAATCTAAACAAGACAGGCCTCGAGCTGGCAAGTGTCAATGCTGGGTGATAAACACAGGAGGGTCCTTAGTCTCCTAAGTTTTCTCCTAAGGAGAAAGTTCAACTTTCCTGCAACAAGAGTGTTTTAAATAAAAAAGCAAATGGGACTAAAAGCAAACGCTTGTATACACTGGGGCTTCCTTACACGCTAAGTGGATTTCCTACACTGCTTTCTTCCTCTGGACCCGTTGGCCTACTGGTCAACCTTTCTGAGAGTCTATAGATGGGGTCACAAGCACAGACAGGCTGAGCCTGGAAGAACTACCTAGGGGTTTGGAGAGCTGTGTGCAGTGTGGGCAGCACCGGCGGCCGAGAAATCTGAGGCTGGGGGTGTTGGTGGCAGCCGAGGAGAAGCAGAATACTCGATCATTTCACAGCATACAAGGAGCTATGAGGGCTGGGAAAAAGACGTGGATCCTTCCAAAGATTCCGGATGAGAAGTACAGGCAACACAGGCATATGGGAAGTGACACAACTCAAAAGGGACGAAGTGTACAGGCACAATGTACACAGGCATGTCTGAAGGGACACAACTCAAAAGGAAGGGACATTTTCTTCCCCCTCTCCTGCTACTGGGTTTTAGACACCATGTACACAGGGCAGGCCTGGCTCTGAGAAGGCTTGATCTCGGGACAGCTCAGGGAATGCTGAGAACTGCAGGAAAGTGGGGAATCATAATCATCATCATCATCATCATCATCATCATTATTATTTCATTTATTTGTCTATTTCTGGAGGGGCATGAGTGCCACTACACTCACGTGGAGGTCGGAGGATAACTGGCAGGATCTTCATCTTTCCTTCCACTGTGAAGGTCCCAGGGCTCAACTCAGCCCTTCCAGCTTGGTGGATGGACCCTCTGAGACATCTCTCTGGCTTGGGAATCTTTTCTATTTGCCAGGTGACTAGGACTCATTGCTAAGGCAGGAACTTTTCCCTCAGTTCCAAAGGCAGAGCTTTTGGAAGTCTTTCACAGGTGGCCCTGTGGACCTGGCCATATGCACCTCTGAGTCCTCCTGTGCCTGCTTCCAGGAAGAGTCATGGACAGTTCTGTGAAGGAAAAGACCAGGGCACTTTCTGCGGATCCAGCTATGCCCTCTCCTCTCCACTGAAGTCCAAATTAGGTCCCATCAAGTCCAATGCCCATCTTAATGAAGAAGTATTGCCAAATCTACACAGTTTAATTATTACTAATTAGAAAAATTAAAGTACTCATTCGTAAGATTTTTTTCAGTGTGTATGTGGTGTGTCTGTCTGTCTCGTGTGTGTGTGTGTGTGTGTGTGTGTGTGTGTGTGCGCGCGCACCTGTGTTGTACCCCTGCATGTGCAGGTCAAGGACAGCGGGACATCAGTTTTCTTGTTACTGCATTTTTTATTCCTTAAGACAGAGCCTTTTCCGGAACTGGAAGCTAGCGTTTTCAGGGAGGCTGGCTGGCCATTGAGCTCCCGGCATCTCCGTTTCCACCTCATAATGTTGGGGTTACAGGCACCCACAGCCAGACCTGGCTTTTCACATGGGTGCTAAGGATTTGAACTCAGGTCCTCAGGCTGGTCAAGCAAGCACTCTTACCCACTGAGCCATCTCAAGTCCCCGGTCCCGAAGAACTGAAGAGGAAGGCATCCCTGTCGTAGCTTGTAGACCCTGGAACACAACGGCACGAACATGAGAGCGGTGCCCCTTTAAAAAGAACAAGTATTAAATATCTACATGCAAAATTTTATATTTTGTGAGAAATAGCTCACAGAGGGTGGACAGTGCAGAAAAAGCAAGGTAGGCCCAAGCCTTAGTTAGGGTTTCTGTGACTGTAAAGAGACATCATGACCATGGTAACTCTTCTAAAGGACAGCGTCTAACTGGCGTTTGCTTACAGTTCAGACGTTCAGTCCATTATCCTCGGGGAGGAAATTATGGCATGCAGACAGACGGAATGCTAGAAAGGTAACCGAGAGGTCTACATCCAGATTGACAGGAAGCAGGAAGTGAACTGGTTTGAGCTTCCTAGCCCTCAAGGCCCGCCTCCACAGTGACACACTTCCTTCATCAAAGCCACACCTACTGCGACAAGGCCACACCTCCTAAGAGCGCCATTCCCTATGGACCTGTGGGGAATATTTTTATTCAAACCATTGTTAATCCTGCAATTTGCCAGAAAAACCAACTCCACCATTTGGGGCCAAATTTGAAACAAGCTTTATTAAATAAAAAATACTGACCAAAAGATGGACTTTGATCAGGCACATTTCCCAGAATTTAAGCCACTTTGGAAATCAATTTGGTGGATTCTCAAAAAATTGAGAAGGGATCTACCCCAAGACCCAGCTATCCCACTCTGGAGCACATATCCAAAGGACGCTCCACCACAGAACAAGGACACTTGCTCAACTATGTTCGAAGCAGCTTTATTCATAATAACCAGAAACTGAGAACAACCTAGATGTTCCTCAACCAAAGAACAGATAAAGAAAATGTGGTACCTTTACGCAATGTAGTATCTCAGCTATTAAAAACAAGGACTTCATGAAGTGTGCAGGCAAGTGGTGGGACTAGAGAAGATCATCCCGAGTGAAGTGACCCGAAGCCAGAAGGACAAACATGGTATGTACGCACTTATAAGTGGCTATTAACCAAAAAGCAAAGTTTAACCACGCTACAATCCACAGACCCGAAGCTAAGTAACAAAGAGTGATGGGGGGCGGTGTCACATGACTCTCAGTGAAAAGAAGAAATAGACTAGACAACATGGGCGGTTGGGGGCGTGGCAGACTAGGGGTGGGGGTCATCTCTGAGACCAGCTAGAAACCTAGGGTGATGGAAACTCCCAGTAATCGGTGAGGGTGTCCCTAACGTAGATCCTAGCAATGGAGGACATGGAGCCTGAACTGGCCCTCTCCTGTAACCAGGCAAGGCTTCCAATGGAGGGACTAGAACACCAACCCAGATACAAAACCTTCGACACACTGCTCGGCCTACCTACAGGATGTGCTGGGACTGGAGCCTAGCGTGGCCATCATCAGAGAGGCTTCATCCAGCCACTGATGGAAACCGATGCAGAGACCCACAGCCAACCATTCTGCAGATCTTGTGGAATCCTGCAGAAGGGGGGGGGGGACTGTAGGAGCCAAAGGGGTCAATACATCACAAGAAAGCCTATAGAATCAACTACCCTGGGCCCTCCGGGGCTCACAGAGACTGAACTGCCAACCAAGGAGCCTGCGTGGACTAACCTAGGCGCTCTGCACACAGGTTAGAGTTGTGCTGTCTTCCTACCAGCAGGAGCTGACTTTGCCTCTGCCTCTGTTGCCTGCCTTTGGGACCCTTTCCCCTACGGGCTGCCTCCTTAGAAAGGTGCCTAGTCTTTCTCCAACCCGATAAGCCAGACCTGGTTGATATCCACGGGAGGCCTCCACTGTTCAGAAGGGAAAGGCAGGAGGAGCAGATGGGTAGGAGGGGTCGTGGTGGGCGAGGAACTCGGAGGAGAGGAGGGAGGGGAGACTGAAGTCAGGAGGCAAATTAATCCATTGATTAATTAATTAATAACACAGTAACATTTGCCACACTGGGTTATGTTCCTCAAGAATAAGGGTTTTTTGTTGTTGTTGTGTTTTTGTTTTGTTTTTGAAAAAAAGCCTTTTCCAAAGCAAACTGATCTATGATTGCCCTCATTAGAAAGGGCTGAGGTGCAGGCTGTTTTTAAAGGAATGAATATTCTGAGGTGTTTCTGAAATCTGAGTCAATTTAAAACAGTTCCTGTGCATCTTGCTAGGACCGAAGCAACTGTATGAAATCCAGTTCAGTGTAAAGCCCAGTCCTAACCCTGTCCTGTCAAACTGCCACAGGGGTTTTCCTCAGTGTCAAGCCAAAACATAAACAAACCATTTAAAGATAACATACCAAGATTGTAAATAGTGGGAACAACCCACTGAAGTATTTTATAACGTTGTAGCTGCTCTTTGATTTAATTTCGTTGGCTTTCAAAGTAACATAAACCCAGTGGTCTTTTGGTCCGTTGTATAGCTTTTTGCATGCAGAAGTATTTTTCCCCTTCCAAGCATCTTGTGACACTTCCATCCCCCTACCTAACGGGGTGGGGGTGGCTGGATTTATTTAAGAGGATTGCAAAGTTGATCCCCTTTATATAACTCAGCAGGCCGAGTAACAGAAAAGAGAAAAGAAGAGAAGAGGATGTCGAGGAGAGAGATTACAAACAGGAGCTGCACCTCAGAGGTGCTCTCTAGGCAAGGAGAGGTCAAAGGTGTTCCTAACTGACAGACAGAGCTGGAGCACGCGGAGTGGTGTGGCTGCTATTACTGTCAGCAGCAAGCAGGGGGGTTCGCTTACATCCATTCATCAAGGGTTAAGCTCTAAGCCTAAGAGCTTTGGGTGAGTCATGGCCAGAGTTTGGCAAAGAAATGCAACACCTTATCTCTAATCAGTCCTGCCTCAAAATAGCTCTGTCTTCCCTCAGGCAGAGACTCACCATCCCAGCAAAGTGCAGGGCAGAGAGGTGCTGAGCCCCACGTAGTCAGAAAGTCTAGCAGGGCACGTTATGCATCTTTTGCACAAAGTTAGCTCGCTCGTGTGTGTTCTCTCTCTCTCTCTCTCTCTCTCTCTCTCTCTCTCTCTCTCTCTCTCTCTCTCTCGGTGGAGCAATGCATAATTTAGCAGAGCTGAAAATGGCTTGCCCAGAATCAGGATGTCAGGCTGAAAAGACCTTCCGACTTTTCCTGGGCCGACACTTCATTTTACAGATGGGAAGACTGAGACCCAGAGATAAAGGTTGTGCCCAAGAACACACAGTCAGTTGGCAGGGGTGAGAGAGACCTTCTCCAACAGGAAATTAGCAGTGGGGATGAGGGAGACATTCTCTTTCTCCTGGCTGGGCTGCTGAACTCTGAAAAAAAAAAAAAAAAAAAAAAAAAAAAAAACCCTGGTTCCATTTTCCTTCCGTTGTTAAGGAAGTCATTTCCAACGCTGCCAAGAGTTTCCAAATCAGCACTTTTACAGGCAGCACTTGTTAAACTCTCACTGGGGCCTCTCAAACCTCCCTTTCTAACTTCATGAGCCAGACAGCATTTGATGGTTTGTTCGTTCATTTAACATTTGAGATTGGAACAGGTGCTCTGCTGCTGTTTCTTTCTTGCTGCTGGAAGAGAATGCAACAAACAGGTAGTTAAAGTTCTTGTGGGGTGAGGCTCAGACTAAAATGCCCACTAGCACTGTCAGCTGCTTCCCCCCCTTACACACACACCCAATGCCCCCCCCCTTGCACACACACCCAACGCCCCAACCCCAGCACCAAGCAGGAACAACACTCAGGTTCGTTCTGACTCAGGATTTGACCTCCCAGCGGCCGTCTACGGGATGGCTCAGCCGCCACATTCCTCATCAACAGTGCCTGCACCGCCATTTGTACCCTGTGCCCGCAGTCTGGACCTTGTCCAATCTGTCTGAGGCACACAGAGTCTAACGCACAGGGCTGCTGGAAACTGGATGGGAGAGCGGAGATTTAGAATCCAGACAGTTCCAGGGCTGGAATGTGCTGTAGGAAAATGCCTGGCTCCCGCGAGCTGAGCTTCAAACAGTTTTGTTTCAGGTTGTTACTCTCCAGGACGTTGTGTCCAAGACTGAAGAGAAATAGAACGCTAAGGGACAGGAAATTGAATTTCAACTCCCTTCCATTTCTCTGTGATTGTCATTTCTTAAGATTTCCATTTATTTCTTGCCTGAGTCACTCTGGACTTATCACAGCTCTTGAGCAGAAATCGGTCCCTAGTTATTCCTCAAGGTGGGATTTATCTCTACCAGTGAAACTCCAGGCTCCTTCCTAAAGACCCAGAGCTCTCTAATTCCCACTAGACTTCTTACTGTAAGCTCAACAAACAGCAGGTGCTTAATAAGTTCCTAAAAGCACTCAGTCAGCGTCATGTCTCTTAGACCTGTTTCAACCTCTTCCAAGCAGGACCCGTGTCATAACCATGAAGAAATTACCAGACAACATAGTGGGGACCCACGGTTCACACACTGCATGACAGAGCCAGACCTCAGGCTCACAGTTTCTAAAATGAAATCTGGCTTTCACTCATCTTCTGTCCCAATACACATAAAATATAATGCTAAAGCTATATAAGTGAAAGTCAGCAAAGAGCAAAACAGTACTAGGACATTTTACAATATAGTCAATTAAGAAACAAACAAAAAGGCCCAAACCAGAAGCAAACAAACAAACAAAACAACAACAACAAAAACAGGAGCCAGGTATGTGTGCATAGAGCCAATCCATAGTAAATTGCAAGACAGGGTTATATCGAGAAACCCTGTAGCAAAAAATAAAAGAAGGAAAGAAAGAAAGAAAGAAAGAAAGAAAGAAAGAAAGAAAGAAGGAAGGAAGGAAGGAAGGAAGGAAAGAAGGGAGGAAGGAAGGAAGGAAAGAAGGGAGGGAGGGAGGGAAGGAAGGAAGGAAGGAAGGAAGGAAGGAAGAAAAGAAGGAAGGAAGAAAAGAAGGAAGGAAGATAAGAAGGAAGGAAGAGAGAGGAAGCTTTAAATAATGTATCCCTATGTTTACTACAATTTTTTAAATTCTAAAAACATTTCCTGAAAATTATGCTCTTGTCAATGTCTCTATTTACAAAGCATGAGTTCAATCATAGTTGTTTAATCAGAATAAAAACAGGTTCCTTTAGCTGAGAGCTAAGCGTGGGAGGTAAATCAGTGCTTAGGGTAAGTGAGACATCCACAAGCCTGTGAGACTTTTGGGTTTACTCCAGGCAGCACTGGCGCTGAGCTGTCTCACCAGGGTTTCAATGTGACCTGTTCCTGCAGGTCCGTGTGTTTGAACTCTCGCTTTCAAGTCAGTGCTGCTGTTTTGGGAGGCTGTAGAATCTTTTGGACCAGGAGCACAGCTAGCGAATGTAGGTTCAAATGCAGGGTCTGGGTTAAGGCATTTCGATCCATGGAAATGCGACAGCTTGGCAGCAGGTTCCTGTCACCATCCAGTGGAGCCCCAGCTACCACACTGTCCCTGCCACGCCACCGTGAGCCGCAGCAAACCTGCCCTCCTCTGGCTACTAGTGCCACTATGACAGACAATGTGTGCTAGAGAGAAGGGAAAGACGGAGTTCACAGGGGACAGATGGACGAGAATAAAGCCGAGAGGTTTGAACCCTGTGGAGAAAGGTGAAACTAGAGACTGGACCTTCCCTCCAGAGGTAAGGGAACAGGCAGACAAGAGGAGACCCTGACGTTGTCTGACCACTGATGTCTATGATCTGGACTTCCGCCGGAAGTGGATATCTGCGGGCCATGCAGCTCGGGGAGGGGGCTGGGGACATGCTGATCTAAGTGGCGTGAGCTGACACCTGAGGCCATGGGGATATCTGGGCCCATGCTGCTGCCAGGGCCATGTCTTAGTCCATAGGCCTGTCTGTGTCGATGTCCCAGGTAACCAAAGGCCATATGCAGACGTCCCTGGTCCAGACCGCTACCTGAGGCACTGTGCTGATCTGGCCCCACACCATGCCAGCCACCAAACTCAGGCCCAGCCCTTGACTGAGCAGCATGGGAGAGCTGTTCCTGATGGCCCTGGGAGTAGGTGAGATGGCCCCTAGGCATGAGAAGTGGAGAGCTGACCCCACTCCTACCAGGGAGCGCACTCGGGAGGGAGGGCAGGCTCTGCCCCTTACTGCGCATCACAACAGAGTTGGCTCAGGTGGCAAAGGTGTGGATAAACCAGTCCTAGGACATGAGAGCAGGAGAGCTGACCGCACACCCTGCTGAGCTCAGCATTAGGTGTGCTAACCTCAGGCGGTGCTAACACAGGAGAGATGGTGGGCTGACCAACTCAGCTACCTCAGATCCAAGACTTTGAGTTGGCCACCCAACATCTACTCCATCTCTGATCCGATGGAGCAGGTCAGAGGGCAAGTCCTACAAATCCAAATCTAAATCTATAGAATCTCCATACACAGGGCAACAAGAGGATATCAGAGAGAGCCCAGGGAGGAGTCAGGATTGATAATGTAGCAGGAGCCGGAGGTCTCAAAGCAGACCAGTGATTTATTCCAATGGAGATTTGCAAGTAGAGATGTGTGGACAGAACGGTGTACTGTGGGACACACTGTGACATCCTGCAGCTTCACAAAGAGATTTCTTATTGTTTTATTCTATCTTATTTTATTTTATTTTATTTTGCAGGGGTGATTGCAAGAGCAGAGAGCAAATACAAAGGGATGGGGAGAGGAGTGGAATTGGGATGCATGGTGCAAAATTCACAATATCAGTAAAAAGTTTTCTTCAAAGAAATTATTTTAAAAAGAATAAATCAAAAGCAGAAAATGTTTTAGAATAAAAGATGTTCATTTCACTATTCTTCATTACACTGGAAACTAGAAATAACCATATTCTAATAGTAGAAGGTCATGATTTGGTAGAATATGACTTAAAACAATTGAATGGGAAATGGCTATTATAAGTGACGATTGTACCGACCCTCAAATGTTATAGAAAATTAACACACATAATATGGAACAAAAAAATTAAAGGCCCATGCCTTTCATACCAGAACTCAGCAGATAAAGGCAGATGGATCTATGAGTTCAAGGCCAGTTTAATCTACATAGTGTGTTCTAGGACAGCCAGGACTATGTAGAAAGACCATGTTTAAAAAGGAAGAAGAAGAGAAGGAGGAGGGGGAGGAAGAGGAGAAAGAAAGAAATGAAATGAAAAAGAAAATGTAGGATGAAAAATTATTCTCTGTGTACTTATGCATAGAAAAACAAAAAAAAAATCAAAAGTTAAGGTACCTGAAGTTGTGTTTATAATCAGTCCATTTTTAAGTGTAGGCATCGAGGCAGGGTTTCTCTGTAAAGCCCTGGCTCTTCTGAAACCTACTCATAAAGATTTGCCTGCCTCTACCTACTGAGTGCTGGGATTAAAGGTGTGCATTGCCACTACCAGGTATATCTGTGTAGCTAGTGCCTAGGTCTACAGTACACACTGTAACCCGGTGGGTACTGAAACCTCATAGTGAAAACATGAAATCACAAACTAAAATTTTTTTAAGGATGAGAAACTGTGTTAGTCGGGGTTTCTATCGCTGTGCGGAGATAGCATGAGATAACGGAGCCGCACCAGGCCCATCTTCAGCACTGCCCCTGCTGGCTTACCCAAGCCAGAACAGGGCAGGCCGACTTCACGTCTCCAGAGCCAGCGCTATGGTGTTGCCACTTTCCCAAGTACTGCAACCTGTAAGGAGCTGGGACACACTCGGGGCTGCCTCACCCGTGCCTTCACCATCGGGGCCAACTCTTCTGTGTTGCCCAGGCCAGGTGTGGGACCTACTCTCCCAAGTGCCCTGAGGGGCAGGGCCCGTTCTGCTGTCATGACTCAGGGCCAGCTCTCCTGTTCTTATGACCTTGGGGCCAGCTTGACCACAGCAACTCTTCTTTTTTTAAGACTGATTTATTAGCATATGTAAGTACACTGTAGCTGTCTTCAGACACCCCAGAAGAGGGCATCAGATCTTATTATGGATAGTTGCGAGCCACCAGGTGGTTGCTGGGATTTGAACTCAGGACCTTTGGAAGAGCAGTCAGTGCTCTTAACTGCTGAGCCATCTCTCCAGCCTGACCACAGCAACTCTTATAAAGGAAAACATTTAATTGGGGTTGGCTTACAGTTTCAGAAGTTTAGTCTGTTATCATCATGATGGAAAACATGAAGACGTTGAAGGCAAACGTGGTGCTGGCAAAGGACCTGGGAGTTCTACATCTTAATCTGTAAGCAGCAAAAGTAATTGTGTGCCACATTGGGCATAGCTTGAGCATATAAGACCTCAAAGCCCACTCCCACAGTGACACACTTCTTCCAACAAGACCACACCTCCTAATAGTGCCACTCCCTATGGGCCTATGGGGGCCAATTATATTCAAATTACCACAGAAGTAAATATGGACTTAAAGTTAGAGACAAGGTAAGGGAGTGGTGACTTCTTGCTCATGGGTCACTTATCTTCTTTAGAAAGATCACTCCAAGTCCATGATGTCTGTGGTCTGGGCTACCACTGAAGACTCTGTGGATATCTGAGGGCCATGCTGCCCTGGGAGGGGGCTGGGGGCATGCTGATCTAAGTGGCTTGAACTGCCACCTGAGGCCATTGGGATATCTGGGCCCATGCTGCTGCCATGTGGGTGCTGGGAACCAAGCACAGATCTTCTGCAAGAGGAATAAGTGTCCTAACCACTGAGCATTTCTACAGCCCCTAGCATGTTGTTTTTAAAACCTCTTGGGATATTCTTCCTGCACCTTTCCGGGGGAAGGCTCAAAGAAGAGAGTTGACAGCTACTGTCTGGGCCCTGATAGAAACCCTGAAGTAAGGAGACCCATGGAAGTAGACAAAACTGCTTGCACCAACAGGGTGTGGAAAAACAAAACAACAAATACAAAACCAAAAAAAAAAAGGTATTTGCACCTATGTGTATTTATATGCATCTTGTATGTTTGTGTGCACAATGTTTATAAAGTCCCTGTCCATATGGAGTAAAGTGCACGAGTTATTTCAGTTGTCTGAGAATGGCTGTTTTACTGAGCTGTAACACTCTGGGGAAGAGTTTACTTGAAGCATCAGTTTGGGACCTTAGGTCCACCCAGTAGGCCTGGCTTGTGCCCCTGCTGCTACCGCTGCTGAGGCTCCTGACTTCCTGCCCCTATTCACTGTTTGCTGTCCATGATTGATCAGAGCTACTTCCCGGATGCGAGCCTGCTTAGCATCTCCAGCTGTGGTTCTCAGATGTTTGCTGTGGCTTGTGGTGACTAGCTGTAGCCTGCCACCACTGCTGCTGCTGGCACTGGTGCTGCTATCATAGCATAGTGGGAGAGACCCTGGCTACCTTCCCTGCCTGGAAAGAAAAATGAAGATCAGAGAAGGGAGCTGAAAACAATACTAGAAGAGGGCATCAGATCTCATTGCAGAGAGATCTGCAGAACCTCTTAGCTCATATGAACATCAGGGAGAGAATGTTAAGACTTGGCAATACAGCCTAGAGGAATCACTGGAACTAAGAGTACAGGATTTTATAGGTCACAATAAGCATCAGAGAAAAGAAGAACGTACAGGAGAGGAGAAAGAAGAGCTGCCGTGGGTTAGCTAAGCCATAAAAATGTGGCCACGTGGGCTTGCCAGTTAAAGCTAAGAACAGCGCAGATAAAACATAATAAATAATAACCTGGGTTATAGACAAAAAGGTAGATTCTAACAGCATGAAAAATAGTTCCCTAGCTATTGTGCTGCCTAAGACATTCAAAAATATAAAGGCTCTATCTGCTTTCCATCCAAAAGCATAAATGGTCCAAAGGCAGGGAAGAAATCCTGCACCAAGATTTTAAAATATGTTTACTACATATGGCGCCCAACATGGGGAGCCAATTTGTTATTGGAATTTCTAAGCCCATATAAAAAACACAATCTAGTTATTATAATTCTAAGCTATATGTCTATATTTGGCAGATCTGACACTATGCTAACTTATTCCCCAGCTCTAAGACCCCTTGCTGTTTGTGGTTTCTTCTGGCCACTTGGTTCTGGTCCATTGAGACGTTTCCTCCTCCTCTAATTTCTCTCTTTCCCCTCCTGGTTTTTCTTCTTCTCTACCTGTCCCCCCATACACACTTTCGAACCTCCAGTCTCACCTTTCCTCTCCACTGCCCATTCCCTCTAGCCTTTATTGCCCAGTTAAAATAGGCAGAAGGTTTGCATGATATCACCTGAGTATGTGACAGACTGCTTGTTGGGGGCCTAACATCAGAATACAAGCAGCATCAGGCCAAGCTGCTATCGGCTTCCCTTCAGAGAGCTGTAACACTTTGGTCATTGTGGCAAGACCAGAACCCTGTGGAACCTTCCAACCAGATCAGAGATCATTGGATTTCATCCTTTCTGGTTCCAGGGAGAATGACACCCGGGGACTCCATCACAGACTGTGTTCTGCCTTCCCTGAGTGACTGTAACACCCCCAGCTGCTAGACAGACAGGCAGCCCATCACAGAGAGGAGATTGAGAGCGATCAGCATAGTTATGCCTCCTCAGTAAGCCCTGTCTTACCAAGACAACTGGCCCTTCACAGAAAAGACCCTCAAGTTCACGTTAGAGTTTATTCATTTCTCCAACCATTTGGGAACAGAAAAACTGACCTAGGATGCATTAGAAATCTTGGGAGGGTTTGTTTGTTTGTTTGTTTGTTTGTTTAGTTGATTTTCCCTAAAGAAAATATTTCTCTCTTGCTTCCATCCTTTCTTTGCAGTCTGTTTTGTTTGGGGTTTTTATTTAGGTTTGTTTTTGTTTTGCACACTTTTTAAAAGCAATCATGACCTGAACTTAGCTTTCTAGGGTTTTGATGGATTTACACAGCAAGAAGAATAAAATGACCAATTTTAGATAGCCTGGCTCGTCATGGGGTACGCTTAGGCTTCAAATGGCCTGGATTTTGGTTTTTATTCTTGGCAAAGTGATGTTAAATTAAAAGGAGGAAAGAACTCTAATATTTAATACTAAGCTTTCGGAAGACACCTGCTGCCATTGCTTTGTATCTAGATAATAAAAGAAAGTACAGAGGCTGGGGCGATGGTACAATGGAAGGGGTGTTGCCGCCCAAGCGTGAGAACGGAGATGCAGATCTCCAGCACACGTGTACAATCTTTGGATTTGTAACCCCAGCATTGAGAGGAGGGGCAGATGGGGACTCTGAAACGGAGCTGGGTGGGGTTTTCTGCCTCACTGAAAAATGAGTAGCTTCAGCTTCAGTGGCAGTATTTATCTCAAAGAAATGTGGTCCAGAGACTAGGCGGTGGTGGTACATGCCTTTAATCCCAGCGCTTGGGAGGCAGAGGCAGAGGCAGGCAGATTTCTGAGTTTGGGGCTAGCCTGGTCTATAGAGTGAGTTCCAGGACAGATAGGGCTACACAGAGAAACCCTGTCTCAAAAAAACAAATCCAAAACAAACAAACAAACAAAAAGAAAGAAAAGAAAATGTAATCCAGAGTAATAGAGCAAGACATCTGTTTTCTTTTTTTAAAGATTTATTTATTTTATTTATATGTCTTCAGACACACCAGAAGAGGGCATCAGATCCCATTACAGATGGTTGTGAGCCACCATGTGGTTGCTGGGATTTGAACTCAGGGCCTTTGGAAGAGCAGACAGTGCTCTTAACCACTGAGCCATCTCTCCAGCCCCGACATCTGTTTTCTTAACCCTGATCTCTAGGCTTGTGCACACAAACATACAAGATACATACAAAGACACATAAGTGCAAACACTTTTTTTGCTTTTGTTGTTTTATTTTGTTTTTCAAACAAGGTTTCTCTGTGTAACAGCCCTAGTTGTCCTGAAACTCACTTTGTAAAACAGGCTGGCCTCAAACTCAGAGATCTGTCTCTGCCACCTGTGTTCTGGGATTAAAGGCATGTACCACCATTCCTAACTATAAACAGTGTTTTGCCTGGGTACTATGTACATGCAGTGCCTGTAGAAGCCAGAAGAGTGTATTGGGTCCTCTGGAACTGGAGTTACAGATAGTTGCAAGCCTCCATGTAGGTGCTGGGAACACACACACACACACACACACACACACACACACACACAGAGTCCTCTGGAAGAGCGTCAAATGCTCTTAACCACTGAGCCATCTCCTCCACTTGACTTTTAAAGACAGTTCAGGAGACAGTTGACATTCAAAGACAAAGCAAACAAACACAGATGGGTAAGGTTGGCCTTGGTGTCTCATGTTTAGAATAAAACAGCTCATGTTTAGAATAAAACAAGTCTCTAGGAGGTGGAGTGACTTGGTATCAAACGTCACATGGCTTCATCACACTAAGGCACAACCTCCCTTTGTTCTCCTGATTGAGGGAAGAGACCATCAGGACAATACTGGGTGTACTGGATGCAAAGCTGGGCTGTGCTCTATCCCAAGCTATGGATCCCCAGGCTAAGTGCCAGGCCACAAGACTGTCTGAAACAAGTCAGGAGTCTGTGGCAATCAGGGATTCTAGGTCCAGAATGTGGCAGCCAAAAGAAGGCTCCAGTGTATGGATGCATGGCAGGTTTTCTCAGGTTATTCCCTACACATCTCGAGACCACAGCCAGCTGTTCGTCCTGTCTCTCAAGCTGACATAAAGGAGGCACAGGGGACAAAGGGACATTGGTTCTCAGGTGTGTCATTCTGATCACCACTGTGATTCCGAGATCCACTTTCTCCCTCATGGTGTCCAGGCACCACTGCAGACCAGACTGGAAGGATGAAGTGGAGTCCAGAACTGGGGGAGTCTGCAGGATCCTGGTCAGACTGGCAGTGTGGGTGTTTTGGGGTGGGGGTGAGGTCTTCTCCCAGGATCTAGTGTTATAGCTCTTTTAGACAGTACTCAGTAGTAATACAGCTCTCTTAGACAATTTTCAATAAAACAGCTTGTGCAAATACATTATTTGGGGTGACCAAGACTTTAAAGAGTGGGATGGTGTTTTCAGCATTAATGTAAACCATTGGCTGGAGTTTAAAGTACTAGGAATGCCTCATTTGCATGGAATTGTACCCCAGGAATCCCAGGTACTTGCTGGATGGATCCTTATCAGGAAAGAGGAAGCTGAACTTGTAAGTTTGCCAAAGAGTACATGACTTTCCTCAGGTAGAAGGTGTGGGAGTTAGGCTCCACACAGGAGGTCAGAGAAGGGGGAGCCCTGCTGGAGAAGGGAGACCTCCATTTTGCGCAGATCAGAGGAACTATCCAGCTGGACGTGGTAGATTCGGACCTTTAGTCGCAGGGTTCCCCCACTCTCCCCCTGTTTTATATATAATGGAGAGGTCTCATAATAGTTCTCAGCTTCGATGTTGGGAACGATTTGGTTCTGAGCCAGAACCCTATTGGCAATCATTTTTTGTAATGCTACTTATATCTGCCATTTTTAAAATTGGACGAGGCAGGGTGCCAGAAAGAGCAGGGCTCCAGCGGCCAGTGCAGGGCCAAGGAAGGGAAAAAGCCAAGCCATAGGGGGTTTATGTGCATGGGGGCTGGGTTGTCGGGCACATAGTGTGCTCAGAGATCCCGGCAGAGATCTTTGAGCATTCGTATGTCTTGTTCCACCAGGCCAGATTCATTAACATAGAAGCAGCATTCCTCCCCCAACCTAATGCAAGCCCCACCCTGCTGAGCAGCCATCAAGTCCAGAACTCTCCTATATTGGAGAGCAACCCCAACTAGGGAGTTTAACCTGTCGTTGAAAGGACTCAAGGGTGTCCATCGTGGAAATCATCACCTGGCCACGCTTGTCCTGGAAGTTGCTGGCCAAATGGTGTGTTGCTCCAGCAATTCCCAAGTCACCCACTGAGACTTCAAGACCCAGTCCAAGGAGCAGAGGGGTGGAAATCTCTCTTTCAGTATCCTCCAGCTGTAAGGCGTGCTCTTCAGGTTATTAGAAAGAAACCTGGGGAAGAATCATTATAGGGGTGCAGAGGCCTTGGAAAGGGGGTTTAATGTGGTCATCAGTAGTGTTACTGCGCCAGAGAAGGTTGGGGGGCGGGGAGTGTAGCACATATTGGGCTGGTAAGTACAATGTTATGGGAACAGGTAGGATGGGATCTTGACAGGGGTCCTGCAAGGTGAAGGGAAAAGGTGGGGGTGGGGTGGAAGTAGGAGAGAGGAATGATTTGTAACTTCCGTGTATGTATGGGCCTTGTGGTTCGAAAAGCCAGATGTTAACGGGAACAGCAGCCAGTAGCTGCTGGGAGAGGGAAGCCAGAGGAGGCATTGAGAGGGTTGGGGCAGATGGTTAGGAAGGAGATCAGCTGTATGTTGGATGTACTGTGGCCAGGAAGGGGTGGTTCAGACCTCCTTTGGAGTTTGATTTTCCTGTTGAAGGGTGTTAGCTCGGATAAAGACTGGTCTGGAAGCAGGGGTGAGCTGGCAGGAGATACGTAGGTTGGCAGAGATCAGACTTAAGAGTCCACAGACACGTAAGAATCTGGGAAAGTCTGATCTCTCTGCCTGCCCATCCTCAAAGTCCCACCTCTGTCCCCCTGCCTGGCCGTTGGCCACTGGCTCTTTATTGACCAGTCAAAAAACCAACTGTTGGCAGGGACCTGACGTGGACATGTGAATTCCCATGTAAGCACAAATCAAATCCCCAACTCTCCATCCTACTAACTCCTGGTATGTGCCAATGGACATACCAGAATTTAGGAGGGTGTTTGGGACTTTTGTAAACGTTGAGTATACTTAGATGGTTAGAGCCATCATTAATTGTATATTAGGAGGTTAGGCATTTGCCTTTTGTATTATAAGTTGGGCTTTTAGGGCTTGGTGTGTTCTTTCTTTTATCCCTTGGCCTTGGGGAGTTGTGAGGAATTCCCGTGTCATGGGCTGTGCTCCCCACCATACCGCCTCATTCTCTTTGGCCTGTCCTTCCTGGAAACTGGCAAGATGACTCACTACAGCCACCGGGGTCAAGGAGAGGCAGGAGCTACAGCCAGAAGTTTCCACGTCTGCTGAGACCATTTCCACCAATGAGGCCTTATCCTGCCTTAGCATACCCATTGGGTCTGATCTTATGGTGATCCTGGGTACAGGCCACAGGCCTTCCTACTGTCCTCTTAGTCCCAAGTGCCACTGTTTTCTGCTGTTGCTATTTGGTCTTGATTTTTCTTACTTGATATATTGAAGCACACACTTTTCCAAACAATGCAAACAAGCATTGCTTGGCCATCTGAGCAAGAACAAGGTGATTGCAGGTGGTGAGCTATACAGCCCTCTGAGAATGAAGGGACACCTTGGGTGTGAGAGACCTGCAACCTCTTGGGGATGCCACTGCCTTGGGCTGAACCTTTTGTGCTAATCTAGAAGGGAAGTTGAAGCTTCTGCAAGCTAATTGATAATGAAACTAGTGACTTGGGACATACCTAAATTTTGGGCATTCCAATGCTTTCTATAGCCAAAAGAAGGACTAATGAATTTGATGATGATGATGATGATGATGATGATGATGATGATGATAAATTCATGGACTTAGTAATAATAAAAAATAATAATAAATTAAGGGACTGAGAGGAGTTTAGTGGTTAAGAAGACCCAGGTTCGGTTCCCAGGACTGGTTTGCACAGGTGCCTTTTGTCTCCATACTTTTATTCACAGAATCACAGTCCTGCACCTGCCTTGCTCTTCAAAGAATGATTTTGAGCTATGAGATGTTGTACACACACTGTCATACTCACGTGACTCAATCTTATGAAGGCATCATGGCGGTTTGGACGAGAATGGCCCCCAGAGGCTCGTATACTTGGATATTTGGTTCCCTGCTGGTGGGCGGTTTAGAAAGAATTAGGAAGCATAGTTTTGTTGGAGGGAGTATGTGACTAGGGGTGGACTTTGAGGTTTCAAAAGCCCATCTTGCTCACTCTCTCTGCCTCCGTCTGGTGCATAAGATGTGAGCTCTCAGCTACTGCTCTACACCCCGCCTGCCTGCCTGCCGCCATGCTTCCTGCCGTGATGATCATGGACTCGCCCTTTGAAACTGTAAGCAATACCCCAACTAAATGCCTTCCTTTATAAGTTGTCTTGTGACAACTTATCGTGACTCTTCACAGCTATAGAACAGTAACTAAGAGGTGTTATCAAAGCATCATTTAAAATCTATCTTTGCTTTTTAAAGGTTATGCCTTGCCAAAAACAAACAAACAAACAAACAAAAAAACAAAAAAACCAACCAACCAAACAACAACAACAAAAACAAAAACAAAAACACAGCAGTGACAGCACTGGCCACAATACTTTGCAGTTTTAGTATTTTCCTTGCTGGAAGAGAATGGTTCTTGTCCAAGATTAGGTAACCCTGGTGCTGGACAGAGGCACTGCCCACTGCCAGGTTTCCTTGGCTCTGCACCTCTAAGCTTTGAGTTGAGGTTGCTGTGTTGCTGTTTTCACAACTAAGAAAAGCACCTTAAGAAAGGAGGGGCTTAGCCAGGTGGTGGCGCACACCTGTAATCCCAGCACTCTGGGAGGCAAAGGCAGGCGGATTTCTGAGTTCGAGGCCAGCCTGGTCTACAGAGTAAGTTCCAGGACAGCCAGGGCTACACAGAGAAACCCTGTCTCAAAAAAACAAAAATAAAAAAAACAAAAACAAAAACAAAAACAAAAAAAGAAAGAAAGAAAAGAAAGGAGGGGCTTCACTGTTTGAAGTGAAGCTGTCTGGGGGGGGGGGCGCTGGGGGGAGGGAATGGTGGTAGCTGTGGCAGAAGGCAGGTGTGTCTACAGTCAGGAGGCAGAGGGATGAACGCTGTGGCTCAGCCTGTGGTCTCCATTTTTCCTTCTTAATCAGTCCAGGGGATCACGCTTCCTCAGCGGAGGGTGCGTCTTCCCGCCTTGGGAAATCTCTCTGGGAACAAACTCACAGACACACCCAGATGTGTCTCCCAGGCGATTTCAGACCTAGGAGGGTTAATTCTGTAGCTTAAGCCGCAGTTACTGTAGAAGATGGTTGGGTGAAGAACCACTTTAAGGTCCTGTAAAACACACAGATGTACACTTGCTGTGCTGCTTAATATAAAAAATTAACATAGAATCTGCCAGGAATCCTTTATTATTATTATTATTATTATTATTATTATTATTATTATTATTATTATTGGCTCAATTTCAAGAATCTCCTCTAGCACAGCTTTCTGGCATGGCTTCATCCTATAGTCCTTTCTCTCAACCACCGCCAGGTTTTCCTCCTCTGTTATTTCTCTCAGCCGGTTTTAAGGTACATGTCTCTTCTCTTATGACCTTCTGTAAATATTTCAGGACGTGGGAGACATGAAAGCTAGCTATGCCACGTGCCTGAAGGTCTCTCCGGTCTGCTGCCTCAAATGCCTACATAATCGGTCTGACCTTGGCACTTCTTCAGATGGTAGCCGCTTAGTTGCAAAGCACCTTACCAAAGGCCTACCCCAAATATCACCTAGTCCCAGCCCAAGGGCTTCTGCCTCGTCTCCACCCCTCCAAAAACCATATCTTAGTCAAATGTACTCCGCTCTGAGTCACTCTCGGCGCCTGCTCTCTTTAATTAGCAACAACTGACTCAGTCACAGCGCACCTTCCGGCTCTGAAGGCCTCAATCCAGCCTAGACCGGTGCAGGGCAGCTGCCGTGGGGCATGCTGGGCACCGTAGCTGGTGAGTCACCCCTTAGCTTCCCCCATGTGGATTTGCTTCATTCTAAGAGTCATGAGTTGAACTCTGTTTAATGAAGCCTAACGTCTGTGCCTCTTTCCACCCCACAGGAAAACTTTATCCCCTCAAAATATATAGCTGCAGTCATAGGACCTGTCAATCGTGACGAGAGCTTTATTTCAAAAAATGCTCAAGAATTAAAAGGGGAAAACTTTTAGATTTTGAAAATCTTATAGGAAAGGAGAAGAAAAAGAGATGGGCATTTTTTGAAACTTGGCTTTGTGCTAGGTTGAGCAAGGCAGATTTATGCCCAATTTCCAGATAAGAAAGTAGGCCCAGGAGAGATGATGAAGGACTTCCTCACATTGTTTGACACTTATTTACTTACTTACTTATTCATTTGCTGCTGCTATAACAGAATACCACAGTCTGGGTAATTTGCAAACATTAAACATGTAATAATACAAGACCAAAATGTATACAGGTTTAGTTTCTGGTGAGGGTCAAATATTGGCTTCAACACTGGAGCCTGGACTACTCCATCCTCCAGAGGTGGAAAATGCTATTCTTCATGTGGCAATCGAGTGGAAGAGAGAGCGAGCGAGCCCACACCTGTGGGCCTGAAGAGATGCATGAATCGGTGCTCCCTTCTTTGTGACTCAAACACTTTCCATATACCCCACCTCCCAACTCCACTGCACTGGGGACTTAGTTTCAAAATACGTTTTAGAGGGAAACTCAAGCCATAGCAAACATTAAGCGAGGGAATCTGGAATTCTAGCCCAGTATAACAGATGATGGAACCATCTCATGTTCATGTTCCCACAGGACAGGTACAGTGGCTCATGCCTGTAATCCCAGCATTTAGGAAAACGAGGCTGGTCCTTCAAGGGCAGCCAGGGCTACACAGTAAGTATCTGACCAGACTGGGCTACATGGTGAGATCCTGTCTAGAAGGAAGGAAGGAAGGAAGGGAGGAAGGAAGGAAGGAAGAAAGAAAGGAAGGAAGGAAGGAAGGAACAGACCAATAAATAGCCACTCATGCTAGCACATGCCTTTAATCCTAGCACTTTGGGATGCAAAAGCAGGCAGATCTCTGAGTTCAAGGCCAGCCAGGTCTACAAAGCCAGGGTTATATTATATAATTAATATAGAATATCAAATAATACTATATTCTATATGATAGTATATATAATGTATTATACTCTAATATAATTTATATTATATTTATTATATAGTGCCCAGAAATCCTAGGTATACAGACTCCTATAGTGAAGACACATAAAGGAACTCTACGGTCAGAGAATCTGGATCCAGATCCCAGCCTTGTCACTTGTTCCTGGCCTTGGACCGATTGTATTACTTCTCGGGGCACCTGTCTCATTACCTATAACATACTCGTGACTGTTGGGAGGAGAAAATTAATGCAGAACGGTGAGCAGTTAACAAGTATTAGCTATCATTATCCAAACTGTACACTACGTTCCCACTATTTCATGACGGGGTAGGTATCTCAGGACCAAACAGTGGTGCTTTTATTTCCGCCATCATTTGGAAACCTTTCACATAGAATGGTAGACCTGACCATGGAGTCATCTTCAGAACCACTGAGTTTTGAAACATATAGATGCTGGTGTCCCGCCCTTGGAGGTTTGAATTCGTTGGTGTGGGAAGAAAGCTCAGCGTTGCTGCTGAATGGGCTTAGTGGCTCTTGCTGTGTCTTTGAAGCAGCAGCTTCAATTATCCGGGACCTCAAATCCCTGGAAACACAAATCCCCAGGCCCCGCCCGAGACTGAGTTAACTGAATACTTAACTGAGTATCTGCACATTTGACATCCACCAAGATCTGAGGACCATTGTTGTAAGGGAAGGCAGGGAGAGTGCTTCAACTCAAATACGACGTCCAAAACAGACAGGCCCTACAGAGATACTCGGTCATAGCTCCAGTGTGCCAGGTTTCCCTAGAGCCATGATCTCCATCACTCTAACCTGGGCTAGCTCCACAGAAAGCAGTATTTTCAGCAGAACCCTCTGCTAGATGCTGAAGTCCATCACATTAAGCCTACCAAAACGGTTCAATGATGCGGGTCATACAGCCAGGAGCCCACAATACTGAATTCCTCTGTGTCCCTCAAGTTTCCCAGAAAGGCCACAGATCCTGACACGCCTTCACTGGGGTTAGCGCCACCACTGGCCTCAAGGCATTATGCTTATCTACTTTAAATTCTCTGTAAAACTGTCATAGATGTGTGTTGTGTTTCTTAATATACAATTTAACATAATAAAATCTGCCAGGAATCCATTTTTGTCCTGCCAAGATTAGGTAGTCAAGGTGACCTCAAAATAATCCTTGAATGTCTGCAGAAGCATGTTACAGAAGCCAAATCAGCCGTTAGTCACATCATAACAAGCAGACGGGGTACGTTTCTGGGTGGGGTCAAGGACTCAGGGTTGTCAGGAACTTATCTTCCAGGAACGTGAGTCAGACAAGCTGTGCTCAGGTACCAAGATGGATGCCTAGCACAAAATGGAGTTTCTTTAGTCACCACAGATGGTCTGGGCCCCCGAAGAGAACGTACAGTGAGCACACACTGCCTCTTACTGTCAGCTTTGAAGGATCAGAGGAAATTTAAAACCCCCTCTTAAAATACTATCGCAAAGTAGAATTTGCCTTGTTCTCTTTTTGTCTTGATTGCCAAGGCTCAGTTAGTTATATAGTTAGTTGATAGTTATGTAGTTAGTTAGTTATTAGTTAATTATTACTAAAGTGTTGAGTCAGGGTTTCACCCCTATCCCAGGCTGGTCTTGGAAATTCCTCTGTAGCCCAAGCTGACCATGAACACATGCCAACGTTGAGCTTAACACTTCTCTTACCCTGAACGTGGGTTCCTCTGGATTCATGCATCCCCGTTTCATCCACCTCCCCTCCCCGATTACTTGACTGTTTTTCCTGCTTCCTCCCTGCCTCTATTCTCTGCTCTGGTTCTCTGGTTCTTGTTTTGGTGATTCCATGGCTTGTTCCCATGCTTAAAGACAATGCAAAGTTATCTAGGAGTAAATAAGTTCAATGGTAGAATGTTTTAGTGTAGGTTTCCTAATGGGTGTTTACGCACAGCCCAAGTGGGGGAAACGTGGATCGTTTTCCTGTGTGCAATTAAAACAGAAAGTAACAAAACACAGGCCACATTCATTCCACTAGAGACTACATTGGCACCCGCTCTACAATCAGACAAAGGATAGATTGTGTGGAGAGACATCTCTGTTCATAAATTCCATACCATCTGGAGACACACCAAGGCAGAGCTTAATGCAAACATTATTTTCAAAAGTGAGAAATGCTGGCTGGAAGAGGCGTGCAGCAGGGAGCCCCGGGGACGAGGAGTGGGGCACCATGGGGAATGTTCTCCATGAGAAAGAAAGAAATGGGTGCCAGCCCTTTGAGAGTGCCGAGTGCCATCTTAAGTCAGGTAGAGCCATGCAAAGTCACATAGAAGGGACAAAGTGTCCTTACAGCAGGTATGCATCAATTGGGTATAGATGACAGAAGCCTGGCCCCTTAGAGCCCCGGGGAGACCTAAGTGCTCCTGGAGCTAGCAACACACGCCACCACACCCAACTGCCTTGAATCTTCACTCTGCCACACTCTCATGTTTTCCCTACATGAACCTTAAAAGCAGGGGTGTTTTATGATGACCCAGCTGCCTTGTTGTGAAGGAAAAGCAGCCTCATGCACGTCCACTGCTGTTTAGTCACGGATAACCAAAAATGGTTGGACTGGCTGCAATGGCCTGGGCCGGTCATAACAAGAAAGCTAACTTGGAAAAATCTAAAGTGGGACCCTGGACTGCTGGCGATAGAGACATTAAAGTGAGGATGTGAGCCCTCCAGAGCCGGGTGAGGCTGAGGTGTCTTACCATAGACCACGGAGAGCTTTTTTCAAGGAAGAGAGACTAGCGGAGGAAAGTGACCCGAACAGGAAGTTGGGCTCTGATGGTGCCCACGGTATGGGGACTGTGCGGTGCCTGATCTTGGTTCGGTGCCTGATCTTGGTTCGGTGCCTGATCTTGGTTTGGCACCTGGATGGGATTAAGGTGGGAAGACCTTCCGGGCTTGTTTGCGGCACCATCTATCTCATGGGTATCCATTCCTGGAATGAGGGAAGAGGAGAAACCATGTATTCCAGCCCCCTTCTAACTCTGCTTTCTAACCGTGAATGAAATGCAACCAGCTGCCTCACACTTCACAGCTGAGAAGCCAGCCTCTAGTTCGCTTTGAGACAAGGTCTCTCTATATCGTGCTGGGTGGACTGGAGCTCACTAAGTCGACCATGCTGACCTTGAACTCACAGAGTTCACCTGCCTGTGCTTCTCAAGTGATGATGGTCCACGTGTCACCATACCCATTAATAGCCCTTTGTGACTCCTCCCTCATGACGATGGGTGATCCCCTCAATCTGTAAGCCAAATAAACCATCTCCTCAAACTGTTTTATGTATTTTGTCGCAGTGATGAAAAGGTAACTAGCTAACGAGCCATTATCCAAAGAAACCAAAGGAACAGAAAAACCTAAGAAAGTTCCCATGCCACCCCATGCAGAGGGAGGCTTGGGTAGTCACACTCGGTAGCCTCGGGGAAAGGCAGGCAGGCTTCTGCTTTCCAAAAGGCAGAGGAGGGACAGACCACTCAGGTGGGAAGCTGCCAGACAGGTAATGAGCTGTCTATCCTTTTCTGCTTAGTCAGAGCCCATCGAGCAGACCAAACAGAAGCCCTCCGGTGACTGCCAGGCAACGTGGCACAAAATGGCGACTGAGTCAAATCTGCCTCAGGGGTCACAGCCAACCTTCCCCGGCCTGCTAATCTCTAGTCAGCACAGCGATTCTCTCTCATCTCCTTGGGGCAGCGAGTCTTAGGGAGCTGTCACGGAACACTGGGAACAAAAGGAACCTCAGACACGGCGTCTCCAACGCTCCGCCACCAACCTTCTCCCATACGTGACTCTAGGGCTGTTTTGTTTTTCCAGCTACTGTGACAAATCGCCTAACTCCACCAGTCGGGCTCGCCTTCAGAGCTAAGGTTTCCAAGGTTTCCTTTCCGCCTTCAACCTCGTAGGCCCTGGGAAGGTGCTCCAGTTCCCACAGAACTCTTCTCCTAGCTCTTTCATCTCGGTTGGGTTTTTGTTTGTGTGTTGGGGTTCTGTTTTGTTTTGTTTTTGAGGTAGTGATCTCGGCGTACCTGCAAGAGCTCGAGGCCATTACGCAGGAAACCAGCGCTTCCTGTCTCTGCCCTCCCTCCGCCATCACTCAGCGTGGGGGCTTCTGCTGGGATTTGACTCCTCCCAGGTTCTTTCCATTGCCAGCGCGAGGAGTCCAAGATCATCTTCAAATTCCCCTTTAATTCTGGATGCTGTCGCCCTCCGAGGCGTCACTTAGAAGCCGCCTCAGCTGCAGGAAGCCGGGCTAGTGCGCGCCCGACAGACCGCGCGCCCTCACAGGAGAAGGTGCTGAGCCCCAGCCTCGGGGACGCCCAGGCCGGCTGCCAAGGGCTCCTTTCTTTTTCCTGATCCAGTTCCTTAGTTTCTCTTCTCCCAATCTCGAACTTCACTCAGCTTCAGTCCTCTGAGGGCAGTTCCTCCCCGGCGGGGCCTGGTCAGACCAAGCCATTCTGCTTGACCCCGAGCAGAGGTGGTGCCCATTAGCGGCTGCCACCTCTGACCCTTGAGGATGATTGACAGCGTCTCAGATGCCATCTCCCTGTCACACGTCCCTAGGCCTCTAGCTGAAGCCCTCCCAGAACGTTTTTTTTTGGGGGGGGGGCTCCTAAAATAGATAGATAGATAGATAGATAGATAGATAGATAGATAAAATGAGATGGGTCTGGAGAGAGCGTTCATTAGTTAGGAGCTCTTGTTGCTCTTGCAGAAGACCCAGATTTGACTCCCAGCACCCTCATAGCCATCTCTAACTCCAGTTTCAGGGGTCCCGACATCTTTTGGCCTCCAGGGCACTGTATACACGTGGTGCACAGCCGTGCACGCACCGAGAACTCACACACAATTTTTAAATTAAAAACATTAAGACAAACTAGGCCAGGTTGCTTTTTGCTGTATCCACTTCAGAGTTAGTTGACATTTTATGTACGCCCCCCCCCCCCCCGGTAAGGAGACAAACAACACGACTCAGATTTTTCTTGTAGGTTTTGCAGCCCCTTCACTTTCTCGGAAAGAAGTTGAACACAAGGATCTCTGCGGTGAGATCGCTTCTCACAGTGTCCAGACTCCAGCGAGGACCTTGCCCCTCTGGCTGGTTTTCCTATCTCCTGAGTGTGTGTGCGCATCTGAAAGAGAAAGGGGTGCGGGGGTGGGGGGGATGAGAGGGAAAGTGGGTGGAGGGGTACATCACACACACACACACACACACACACACACACACACCGCCTATTGCTCCTGAGGTGCCGGCTACACTCACTGGGGCGGCACCCTCCCGGGTGGCAGAAATCTGCCTCCCCAAGTTCAGATCATTTCGCGCCTGTGTTTTGGTTTCTGGCCTTTCTTCTTCAGAAATCGCCTTTCCTGGTCACTCAGCCGGTGCAACACGTATTCCTCCCCCCTGTTCCCTTAGCAAAGTGAATTGCCCTTTGTGCTCAGCTCCCGAGGGAGGGGACTGAGCGACCCTCCCACCTGCGCAGGGCAGGGTCAGAGAAAGCGGGAAGACAGACATGCTTGGCCCCAAGGGAGGGGGGTGAGGGGCGCTGGGTCTGAGTCTGGAATACCGGCTCCTCTGGGGAAGGGTAAAGGCCAGAGCTAAGCTTTACCCGTGGCCCTTGAAGCTCCGGCTTGCCAGTGGGCAGGGAAGGACTGAGCTGGGCGACATTATAAAAACTGCCACCGGCTGTCCTCCTGGTTTCTGACCTCGCCTGCTTCCCAGTGCCCAGCTTCTCCAAGGCTCTGAGAGAGGAGTTTCCCCCAGGAGGAGCCAGGATCCCGGTGGGCTCCGCCTCTGCCACTCTGTGACCTCATATGACCCTGACCCTCCCAGGGTAATCCTCCCTTCCCTGGCCCCGAGAGTGGGGCAATAACTCCTGCCCCACCCTCCAGTTTCCTGGGCCTGATGTGAGAAGCAAACCCAACAGTGTGAGGAAACGGGCTGTGTGAAGCCAAAGCCCTTTGTGAGTCAGAGGTGGAGTCTCCCGTCTTTCCCCATAGTTCACCAGCCACCTCCCCCCACCCCCCACCCCCAAGCCCCAACCACCCACAAGCATCCGGTGACCGCGTGCTGCCCCCTAGCGGCCAAACTGCACCGGATTCATTTCAGTTGAAAGTCACGTGAAAATTTAAATTCATTGTGAAAAAGAATAACAACACATAAAAAAACAACAGAAACGAGCCCAACAAGCTGCGGTCACCGAGCACGGTCGGGAGTTTCTGATGGAGGAGAAAGCTCAGGAAGGTCCCCAGGTGATTTAAATTAGGCCGGGAGAGTAGGAGGGAGCTCGCCCTTCCCGGCCAGCCCCCAGCTGCTGCCCTGTAGGCTAAGCCTGGGGCGACCTTTCTGACACCTGGCAGGGGCCATTGGCCAAGGGTCCCCCAGCAGGGTCCACATGTCCCCCAAGACAAGATGAAGGAACGGGAGAAATAAGCGGCCGCTCTTCCTCAGCCCTTTCGCATCTCTCCAAGTCCCCGAGAATACAAAACACTTGCAGTGTATCTTTTTCTCTGTTGATACTGAGGCATCAGTGGCCTGGAGATCAGTTGCTCTAGTAGATCAGAACTGCGTGGCCCACGGCTGCCGGGCGCTCTGCGAGAGCGTCCTGGGATGTGGGCTCACGGGCTGCCCACAGCCTCGAGGTAGGGCTGCCCCGTGTGAGCCTGGACAGCCGCATGCGGTGCAGAAGAACAGCGGCTTCCCTCCAACCCTGCGTTCCCTCCCTCGCTCGCTCCGCGTGCTGTGCTGGGAGGAGGACAGCCTGCAGGGTGGAGAGGAAAACATACCACAATACAAAGACGACGATGACAACGACAACAGCAACAACAACAATCCACACAACAGCCGGGCGTGGTGGCGCACGCCTGTAATCCCAGCACTTGGGAGGCAGAGGCAGGCGGATTTCTGAGTTCGAGGCCAGCCTGGTCTACAGAGTGAGTTCCAGGACATCCAGGGCTACACAGAGAAACCCTGTCTCGGAAAACAAAAACAAAATAATAATAATAATAATAATAATAATAATAATAATAATAATCCACACAACAAAACAAACAAAACGAAAACAAAACAAAACCCACAGCCTCTTCCTTCATCCCTGTGCAATAACCTGGTCAACAGTCGCCCTCTAGTGTCGGTGAATGGAACTGAAAACTCGTGCCCTCTGAACTGCTCACGTGCTTTCCTGTCTCCTCGGCAGATTTACAGTGAATCAAGCTCCTCTCCTCTCACCTCCTCTTCCCTCTGCTCCCCCCTTTTCCCGTTCCCTCCTCTTCCTCCTCAGTCTCTCGCCAACCTAGTTTTTTTGTTGTTGGTTGTGGGGGAGGGTTGTTGGGGGGGGAGGTTGTTTTGTTTTGTTTTGTTTTTGTGGTGGTGGTGGTTTTTGTTTTTGTTTTTTCTGTTTTTAAGTACGGAGGGGAAAGAAGGTCTCATTATATATTTCACATGGGCTTTGACCTTGCCTCAACCTCGAGGGCTAGGATCACAAGTGTGATCACCCTGCCCAGAACGGTCACCTCATTATAGCCCTTGTCATTCAATCGATTCCTAGATTTGAGTCGTTTCCGTTTAAAACTCTGCTCCTGGCCTAATGACCGCTGTGGGCACCGGCTCTATGTCCCCGGTCCTGAGCAGGCGGCATCATGGGCTTCAGATACCCATAACAGATCGAGGGGGCCAAGTGTTGCGTGGCTTTCAGAATACCGGGATAGCTCGAGACGGGTTGACAGAGAGGGCAGACAGGCACAGAGGCCCCAGAGGCTCACAAAAACATCTCAACAAGTCATTGTATCGCCTGTTCCAGGACTCCTAAGGACTCCTGTTCAACCCTCTGATGTTGTTGAAAAAAAAATTTAATCTCAATCAGGACCTTCTACCCTGCCATCGCTTATTCAATTCCCAGATAAAAGACACACGTGACCTTTAATTTATAATAAGCCTTTATCAGTGCTAAAGCTGGGCAGATACCTACCCACAATGCTATTAGGATCTACTTTCCTATCGATAAGCCCTAGTTATTCCTTCGTTCCATCTGGGTTTCTCTTAACTCCAATTGCCTAGCCCTCGTGGCCATGATTTTAAGATTCTTATTCCATGGCATCTTCTCTCCACCTCCCTCTCTCCTTCCTGGTTCTCCTCTGACCCCAAGCCCAGGAACCCACAAGCCCTGCCTATCTCAATTCTGCCTAGCCATGGGCTGTAGGCATCTTTATTCACTAATCAGGAATAGCGTGGGGTGGGGGGCAAGGCCACATAGCATCGGTTGGGTCTATGTGCAGACTGTCATCTCTGAAAGCAGTCGGGCCTAGGGCGCTAATACTTAGCATTACGATAAAAAGCAGCAGCAGACCAACCCCTGCACCTCACATTACAGCACGGTACCATCCACAGAGTTCCCTGGATGATCAAGTCAGCAAAAGAAGAATAAGTGCTCGATGAAGTCAGTTCATAATTATCCCGGGGCACATGTGGGCCATGGGCTGCATGGGCTGTACAGCCTGGCATGTGAGTCATGACAGTTCCCAGAAGCACACGGAAAGCCTCTTCCAGCCCCTGCCTCTGACAGGCAGTTGATGAGGTCATGGTTGGGCCTTTGCTCAGTCTCCTCAGGTTGTGAAAACGCATTTCACAAACATCTGTATGCCAGGCACTGCACAGGTACCGTTTCACAACCCTCAGGAAAACCTTGCAAGGTAGGATGATTTGCCCTGCTGTAGGTATTAGTTAGGACATCGAGTTCAGGAAGGTTAAGAGTCTTGCACAAGATCACAAGGTTAATGGGGAAAGGGTCAATTCAGGTGAATGCCAGAAAGAGGTCCTCACTGGTAATGACAGTGTGCCCGACCAAGGACAAATCTGGACACTTCTGCTTTGGGGTGAAGGATAACCTCGATAGCATCTTTGGGGTGAGGATGTGTCATGTTTGCACAGATTAGATTTGCAAATCAAGCCATCAGGTCACTTAGCTATGCATAGTGGCTGGAGCCAGATTTGCGCATTAATGGTCCCAATTTCTCCTTCCATTCCTTTCTGTTGTCAAAGGCCGAGTCATGACCATGTCATCCCTGTGACTGCCTCTGTCTGTCACCACAAATGTGTGAGCAGCTGTGGGCTCACTTACCAAGATAAGAGTGCAGAGAACCCAGGCTTCGGGGCTGGGTGGTTTAAATCCCACTTCTGCTGAGCTGAAGAGGAGGTGTGGCAGTTAAGAGAACCGGCTTCTCTTCATAAAGAGGAAGAGCTGATTCCCAGCACCCACATGGTGACACACACCCTTCTCTACCTCTAGTTCCGGAGTATCTGAAACTCTTTTCTGGCCTCCTGGGGGACAGCGATGCATGTGGTGTCAGACAGACATACATGCTGCCAAAACACCATACACATAAAGTATTTAAAAATGAGGTTTAAAAAAAAAAAAAACCCAAACCACCCCCTTGTGCTAAATCTTGAGGGTGAGGGGAAGGTACACAAACCGGCAGTGAGAAGCTGAGAGGAGTGCGTGCGTGCCAGGGCCGCCACTCTACGTCCTATTTACCAGTCTCCTCGGAACAATCAGGCCCAGGGCTGCCAGCTGGCAGTCCTCAGCGCAAGGTGTCGTGATCATAAAAACAGAAAGAGGCTAAAAGGATGTGGGGCAGTCCCATGCCGAGGCACCCCTTCCCCCTAAGGGACCAGACACACACAGGTATAGTAAAGAATAGAGTTTATTCAGGGCATGGGATGGGAGTTAAGGGGGTAGTGGAGAAAGGCAGAGAGAGGGAGAGAGTAGAGAAGCAGAGGCTGGCCATGACCTCGTGGAGAGAAGGGGGAGGGGAGGAGAGCCCAAGAGTGGGCAAGAGAGAAACTGAGAGAATAAGAGAGAGAGAGAGAGAGAGAGAGAGAGAGAGAGAGAGAGAGAGAGAGAGGAGGGGCTGAGCATCTCCTTTTCTGGTAGGCCAGGCATACCTCGCTGTCATCAGGAAACTGTGGGGAGAGGCATACTTGGCTGTTGCCAGGTAACTATGGGGTGGAGCTTAGACAGAATCCTAACAGAAAGGGACACAATTTCAGAGGTCCACAAAAGGCTCAGTTCTCTCCCATACAGTGCTTTAAAACTGGCTTTTAAGCTGGGTGTGGTAGTGCGCACCTTTAATCCCAGCAGAGGCAGGAGTGTTTCTGTGAGTTTAAGGGCAGCCTGATCTAGAGTTAAGTCCAGGACAGCTAGGGCATGTTACACAGAGCAACCCTGTCTGGAAAGACAAAAGCAAACAAACCCCCGTCTTTTAAAGCCCTGGCCATGAGTGAAACATAGCCACTCCTAGGAGGTGATGGTTCTTCACACTGCTAAGAGAGCCAGTGGGGAAACCGGGAGCCCCTGCTCTGAAGCAGGAGGGTTTCTGTCTGCACACAGGGGCTTAGCTAAGCCTCTCAGAGCAGCCAACGAGGTAATAATGTAACTCCATGTAGTGCTAGTGTACACATTTTTATAATGTAACTCTATGTAGGACTAGCCTATGCACTTTTTTTGTTGTTGTTGTTTTTGTTTTTGTTTTTTGTTTTTCGAGACAGGGTTTCTCTATATAGCCCTGGCTGTCCTGGAACTCACTCTGTAGACCAGGCTGGCCTCGAACTCAGAAATCCACCTGCCTCTGCCTCCCAAGTGCTGGGATTAAAGGCGTGTGCCACCAACGCCCGGCCTCCTATACACTTTTACAATGTAACTCTATGTAGTGCTAGTCTGGGCACATAATGTAACTATGTAGTACTAGTCTGCCCACTTTTACAATGTAACTCTATGTAGTGCTAGTCTGGGCACTTCTATAATGTAACTCTATGTAGGGCTAGTCTATGCACTTTTCAAATCTCTGATCACACATAATGCTTGCAATAGCCCCGTTTCCATGTTGGCAGTGGGATAGCTATACCCAGTTACAGTAGTAGTTCCACTTAACACTAAAATCAGGTAGGAGTGTCCTCTCCTCCTCTTCCTCCTCCTCCTCTTTCACTAAAATCTTTTTTTAAAATCTTTTACTAAAATAATTTCTTTCGTACTTTGTGAACTAGCTGGTTGTTCCACTGTTAACATCATCTATGACGTCACACAGGTGGCAACCACTGACATTATAGCATATGGACTGTGCTGGGCTGAGGATTTCTTAATAGTTCAAGCAAGTTCTCCAGCTAAGGACAAATCAGTGCTGCACATGTCCAGCAATGCTGATAATCTCTTCAAAAGTGGCATTTCCGCTGGGTTTAATCATTTTCTGTTCCTCAGGTCATTGAGATGAGAAAGGAGGCAAAAGATACCACTGAGTCAGAGTCTGTCTGTCCTGAACAATCCTCACTCTGGGTCTGTCTGTCCCGAATGATCAGCTGCACTATAATTCTCAGGTCATTCCAGTTATCAGTTACTTTAGCAATGTCATCACCAACCTTTTGTGGAGATAGACCCAGGGCCTGACCTTGGGAGCCAGAGCAGATACGGTGTAAACCTTGGCAGCAAAACACTGCTGATACATGGCTTGGGCCCTGCTGAGGTTGAACTTGGGTGGGATAAGGTCCACAGCTGAGGTCTGGTTGATGCCTGATTCAAGACAACCGATCAAAGTCACACCTTGACACCACCTCATCTCAGCAGTGTCCTGTTCCTGCCGTCCACATCGTCGACGTAATCCTGGCACTTAAGAACAGAGATCTCCTCTCTAGGCCTAAGAGTGGGGTTGACTTTGATCAGATGTTCAGAACTTCTGGCACAAAGCAAGGACTCATGTCCAACACCAGCCCTTTTCTGAGTCAGCTACCCCTTGCCTGTCTCCACAAAGGTCTACTTTGCATGTGTAGCAGAGGACTTAAATCAATGAATGGTCTTTCTATATGAAGGTAGCCCAGAGGCCTGGGAGCCCAGATGAAGACAGGACTAGCCTGTCAGAGTAGTTCTGTCTGTGTGCTACTGTGTGTGTGTCTGTCTGTCTGTCTGTCTTTCTTTTTCTGTGTGTGTCTGTGTGTGTCTGTCTTTCTTTCTCTTTTTCTGTGTTCGTCTGTGTGTGTCTGTGTGTGCCTGTCTGTATATGTTTGTCGCTATGTGTGTGTATCTGTGTGTGTGTCCTGTATGTATCTGTCACTGAGTGTATGTGTCAGTCTTTCTCTTTGTGCGTTTCTCTGTGTGTGTATCTGTATGTTTGTCTGTGTGTATGTCTGTCTCTGTGTGTCTGTGTTTATGTGTCCATTTGTCCCTGTGTGTGTGCTTATGTGTGTGCATGTGTATGCATGTCTGTCTGTGTGTCTGCCTCTGTGTGTGTGTCTGTGTTTATGTCTGTCACTGTGTGTCTGCCTGTGTGTATATCTGCCTGTGTGTGTGCAGGATCCGTGCAGAGGAGCAGGAGGCCTGTTGAAGGCTGATATAGACAAATAGGATTGTTCTCTCCTAGTCCTAAGGTAGCTTAGGCCCACATCCAAGCAGTGATTGTCCAGCGGCCCGGTCCAAGTCAATCACCACCAAACGGAAAGTATTTCTTAGAACCTAGAGAAATAAAAGTTTCAGGAAATTCAGACACAGATAGGGCAGGTCTGCTGGTGGAAGGTCTCCAAACCATACTGGTATAACTCAGCCATGATTGGGCATTACCAACCCAGGCACGACAGTGATAGTGAGTGAGTGAGGTCCATCATTTCTGTTCATCTAGATCACACGGACCAAGGTGGAAGATAGACAGGCCAAAACAAGCAGACCTGGACCTGGCAGCACACAAAAGCACTGGTTTCACCAGGTTCCCTTCTAATGTCTCTGCTGGATTGACAGTCTGCACTGGGACAACCAGAGCAAGCGTCTACACCCACTCCAACTTTAACCATCTCTGTTTATAGCACAGCCTTGGCGACAACACAAAGTGAAACAAAAGTGAACTTTTCCCACAGAGTAGAGCTGCCAAGACTCACTTGCTGGAAGTTTGAGAGGTTGTTTAAACCACAAACGCATGCGCGCGCGAGAGTGATTAACATGGTGTCCTTCTGTTTCCTCTGAGAACCAGCTTCACTGGCCTTTCTTGTTCCAGGATCGCAGACAGTTGTCAGAGGACCCCATTTCAATCACTGGCATTTCAAAAGGGTTCTTGCAGAGGCAAAAATGGTTTCTATGCTCTGTCGACCTTTCCTTCATCCATGAATATTTATGAAGTGCTCACCTGGGGTTGCTTGCCAGTTCTGAAAGCAGAACTTTTTTCCATTTGGGGGAAGGATTATTTAGCTAGGAAACTACAGTTTTGATTTTTGTTTTTGTTTTCTTAATTTCCAACAATCCTTCGATTTGTTTTTTTTGTTTGTTTGTTTGTTTTTGTTTTTGTTTTTTCAAATTAAACTTTTGCTGATTCATCGTATTCCTTCTGTTATCATGATCTTCAGGGATGTTTTCCTAAAACTCTCAAATTACTTTCTTCATTGCACTAAAAATACTTGCATAGGAGGAGCTCATGACTTTTGGTAAATGTTATGAATGGAAATGTCTTTGGAAAAAGAATTCATCATTTTCTCCACTTTCTCCACCAGAGAACAAGTCTACAGACTGGAGCATGGCCTTGAGTTAGTTACCAGGGGACATCCAACCTTGGCCAGTGTTGGTGCGCAGACTGCGCTGACACCTACGGGTGAAAGAGCTTCAGGTCAGGCTGTCTCTGGTACTCTGGGCTCTCTAGATTAAACGGGATCTCAGGTCTCAAGGAACAGCTTGTTGGGTCCTACATGGTCCAAGGAGTCTATGTCCTGTGCTGTGTTCTTTGGTGTAAAAAAGCTTCAGGCTGTGTTCTTGACTTTAATCTCCCATTTGGGACACTTGATCAGATTGCTTTAAGAAAGGAAGTTATTCCTCAGGAGTAAGAGGGTTGCCAGGCTTTTCAAGAACGTTCTAGCTGCAGCAGAAGCTCTCTAGTGAGGTCTCCTTCACCGCGGTCTTTCCGTTCATGTTGGGCCCTCTGCCTAACACGCGCATACCACACTAATACATAGGAACTGACTGCTGTTAACCTCTCTCGTCCACAGGCCGCTGTTGAGTACTACTTGCTGTTTGGAGACTCTAGTCACTCACCTGGGTGTGATAGTGGCTGTCATTTACTAAAGGTGTCACATCACAACCCTGTGGATTTGGAATGGTGCACAAAAAGGGCTGGAAACGTAGCTCACTAGCGGAGTGCTTATTTAACATGCTTAAGTCCTTAAGTTCAATTCCCAGCAATACAGTAACTAATAAAATAAGGAGGATAAAAAGTTCTATGTGGCCAGGCAGTGGTGGCGCACGCCTTTAATCCCAGCACTTGGGAAGCAGAAGCAGGCTGTTTTTTGAGTTCGAGGCTAGCCTGGTCTACTGAGTGAGTTCCAAGGCTACACAGAGAAACCTTGTCTCAAAAAACAAAAAACAGGCCGGGCGTGGTGGCGCACGCCTGTAATCCCAGCACTTGGGAGGCAGAGGCAGGCGGATTTCTGAGTTCGAGGCCAGCCTGGTCTACAGAGTGAGTTCCAGGACAGCCAGGACTACACAGAAAAACCCTGTCTCGAGAAACAAAACAAACAAACAAAAACAAAAACAAAAACAAAAACAAAAAAATTATATGTGAGAGTGTCATCAGACACATACCGCTTTTAAAAGGGCTGTAAATGTAACACCTTAATTAAGCTAGAAGAACTTAGCAAAGGATTAGGTAGTGCTTCTTTGTAAACAGGTCCCTATTGAGCTCAGAATAAGGCCTTAACCCTCAGAGTGCCCATCACGCTCAGCCTAACAGAGCCCTCTAGTGGCAAAGGTATGTATTACAGACGATATTGCAATCTCGATGCTCTACGTGAGGAAGAAGATTGCTCTTACGGAGACGTTTGGGAAGGACGGTCCTGGATGAAGAGGACACGTCTGAAACTAGCCAAGGAGTCATCGTGACCTTTAAAGTCAGCTCATCCCTTCCAAGCCAATGCTGATGCTCCCGACACACACAGTCACAGATGTGAAAAAAGGTTTTAAGGCGTTATCTTACCTTGGTGTTGTGACAAACGTGTGCTAGCCCAGCAATATGAGGCCGGTAGAGGCAGGAGTTCACAGATTTGATCCAGGGTTAGCAGCCGTGGAGTAGTGTGGGCTGTTAGTGACTGTGGCTTCCTGTCTAGTCTGGAGAAGGCATTAGATCCCCCGAGCCTTTTGGACAATGACTGAAGATAAACTTGCATTCTTCAAAAAGAGCATAAGCCAGTTGGGGAACGGGTTCACAGTCTTGGAGATCACGCCAATCAGATCCAGGGCTAAGCACTGCCTACGAGAACTCCTGGAAAGCAGGTTTAGAAAAGCCATCTTTGAAATTAAAGGAAGAATTAGAATTTCTAAATTCTAAAAGTTCCTGGAATATCAAAATCTGGTCTAACAAGCAGAAAAATCGAATTCTAGAAAAGGAAGGTAACGTATTACAGATGCCTGCTGAGATAAATGGTGATAAGCAGGAATTGGAAATGCTGACGGTAAATATACAGGATCTTAAGAAGGGATATTTTAAGAAGGAAAAAAAAAGCCATTTCTACTGCTAACAAAACAAATGAAGAGAGGTTGAATGGCTGTGGAAACCAGTAGATTTGTATAAAGATCAACCTGGAATAGAAAGTAGAAAAGGTCCTGGTGATACACCGCAGGCTGTAATCACTACGACTGGCCCTGAGCATGGTGAGTTCCTGTTCTTGTTTTCCCTGAGCCTAAATGAAAGAAAATACGAAGCTGGATGATACCTATGCTGAGTGAGGAGACCCTCAAGGGAAGGAAGAACAAACGCCCAGCATTTCTCCTCACTTGTTCAGAAAGCTGTTATGGCTGTGGGTTATAATTAATGTACAAATGTATGTGAAGTGGCTTTTCTTCATTAGGTATATCCTAAAAGGATTCTCGTCTCTTGCCTGTAATTCTTCAGTAGTTGTGAAGGAAGCCAGAATATATCATCCCAAAATATGTCTCTTTAACATAAATATTTTTGACCTGAAGGCAGTTGTGAAGCAGGAGTCAGGAAAACTCTTTCAAATCAGGACATAAAGCTGGGCGGTGGTGGCGAATCACCTTTGACCCCAGGATCTTGGAAGGAGGCAGAGGCAGGTGGATCTGTACGAGTTCGAGGCCAGACTGGGCTACAGAGTGAGTTCCCGGCTAGCCAAGGCACCACAGAGAAACCCTGTCTTGCAACACCAAAATAAATATCAGGACATAAAATTATAAAGAGGTCTCTACTCGCAAGCCTGTAAGGAAGGTCAGGAATTTATCCCTGAATAGGACCTCTCAGCAATTCAGATGTGGTACCCGAGGATTCCACAAGCCTTTAGCTTATTTCCATACTCGGATTTCACAATGAAGCATCCACGAAAGCCAAGGCCACGCCTCATGTCCATTTTTCTACCTCTCTAAAATCCTCCTGTGCTTTGGCGAAGATGCTGTGGTAAAGCCTACATGCTGAGCTACTGCTCGGAGTTCTAGTCTGTAGAGCTCTCTCCAACATGGCGCACTCTGCATGCGTTAATCAGCTTGCTTGGCTTCCTATGTTTTTTGAAAAACAGTGAATTATTAATGAAACACAAGGACTCTTTCAAGACTGAGGCCGTAGCTCAGTGATAACAGTGCTTGCCTAGGTGTAGGAAGTCCTGAACTGAGTTCCCAGCATCCCTGCTCCCAAGACTGTTAGAATAATGTATTAATACTGGCCACACTGAGATACTTGACCAATATATCCATTCCACCCGACGTGTGTGTGTGTGTGTGTGTGTGTGTGTGTGTGTGTGTGTGTGTGATTAATCTTGTCAGCTTGATGGGATTTACAGTCACCATGGAAACAAGAATCTGTATCAGGTAATGATTATGAAGGGTTATCTAGATTAGGCTGGTGATCCTTTGGGACTATAAGCATAAACTCGTCTTTAGGTTTTTAAAGAGTTCTTTATATTTTATGCACATTGGTTATTTGCATGGTGTCTATGTGAGGATACCAGATCCCTTGGAACTGGAGTTACAGATGGTTATGAACGCCATATAGCCCTGGCTGTCCTGGGGTCCTGTCCTGGCTGTCCTGTCCACTTTGTAGACCAGGCTGTCCTCGAACTCAGAAATTCACCTGCCTCTGCCTCCCAAGTGCTGGGATTAAGGGCGTGCACCACCACGCCTGGTTGAATGCTGTGATTATTAACAAAATTCTTTTGAGGGGCTGGAGACATGGCTCAGTGGTTAAGAGCACTGAGGTCCTGAGTTCAAATCCCAGCAACCTCATGGCGGCTCACAACCATCTGTAATGAGATCTGACGCCCTCTTCTGGTGTGTCTGAAGACAGCTACAGTGTGCTTACATATAATAAATAAATTTTTTAAAAAAACAAACAAAACCCAAAAAACCAAAATTCCTTTGAGAATTTCATCTTAACCCCCCACTCCTACCAGATCCACTTCCCACCCACCCCTACCTCCCAACTTCCTGTTTTGTTTTTTATGTGACTCCTTTTATGTAATATATGCAAATCAATATATTTGATTATACCATCCAATTATCGGGAGCCACAGCTTTAAAAACAAAACTGACTCTCCTCAACAGCTATCTTCTATCAATTGTACCTCAGAGAGAGGGAGTGGGGTGGGAGCTGTGAGCCCCTCTCACTCTGTGCGTGGGTGTTAACTGGCTTTATCTTGTGCAAATCTTCCAAAGGCAACAGAAGCTGCCGTGTTCCTGATTGCAGGGGTCCTGTCATGTCCAGAAGAGACTGGTCTACAGTTCCAACAGGACTGTATGTAGTATGATCTTAAAATTCTTACCCCACAAAATGCATAAGGGTAAAATACTTTGTTTCCTAGAGAACACTGTCAGCACCTTAAGCAGCGGCTGAAGTTAATTAGCAGCAGCAGTTAATGAGGCAAATCAGCATGAACTAAAAGGACGCTCTGACCTGATCCCATTCCCACTGTATTCCTTCCCAAATCCTGAAACCAGTATCTAATCACAGCACATACCCAGGTTGAAGGATATTTTACAAACAACTGGTTTCCATTAAAAAATATTAAGGTCCTGAAGTGACAGGCATTTCAGTTATCCTGATCTGGCCATTGTACACTATAGATAAGATAGATGTTTGTGTATGTTTGTTCAGATATATGTATATGTGTGCGTATGTGTGTGTATGTGTGTGTGTATATATATATGTATATATATGTATATATATACATATATATATATATATATATATATATACACATGCTACTGTCCTTCATAAGCATATATAGTTACTGTCAATAAGAAACAAAGGCCAAGCAGGGCGGTGGTGGTGCACGCCTGTAATCCCAGCACTAGGAGGCAGAGGCAGGTGGATCTCTGATTTCAAGGCCAGCCTGATCTACAAAGTAAGTTCCAGGATAGCCAGGGCTATACAGAGAAACCCTGTCTCAGAAACCAAGCCAAAACCAAAGACCCACCCTTCCCCCCTCCAAAAAGCCCCCACATAAGATCCAAAGGCAGAGCCTGGTAACAGGTCCTTGGAGTCCTAGCACTTGGGGGGTTGAAACTTGGCTAGCAAGCTCTAGCCTGGAATACATGAGATACTAAAATCAAAAATAAAAATGAGCTCCAGGGGTGTCACACACCAATATTTGGGAGACAGGATCAAGAATTTCAGGGTGGCTGTACAGCAAGTCTACACAATTACAAGACAGCACAAGACAGCTGTGACTACACAAGAAAACCGCATCTTAAAAAAAGAAAGAAAAACAAACCATCAGAGAGCTCAAGGCAAAAAACGATCCACAATTACATTCCAAACCAGAAAATAGGCTTTACAAGAAAAATGATTCGGTTGAGTAAGGTCACTAGACCCCACACTTGGATAATTATAGCTGAATAACAGCTTTGTGTTCTGTTTTGAGATGGAATACATATTTAAGCACTCGCAGATAAAGGGAAAGTTCCCAAATATCAGAAGCCATCGAGGGGGATGATAACATGTGGGGACTCTAAGTGAAGGTCTGTGCAGTTTTGAAATATTTTCATTGTCGAAAGTCACTTTGAAATGAAATGTTAACCAGGGCTGTTGGACCAAGCCTAACCGCTCAGCACTCGGAGGCTGTGGGAAGACCGAAAGTTCAAGGTCAGCCTGAACTGCACATGAGACTCAGCCTCCGTAAGGGGGAAAGAAGAGAAAGAAAATTAAAGCAAAAATTTCCGAATACTCAAGATCACAAGTGTTTGTGTTTGCAGATTTTAAAATGACGTGCGTGTACACCACATAATTAGAGCTGGGATCTAAGTGTAAACGCTGACTGTCTCCGTGGGGCACAAAGGCCCGAGCTGGGAGACTGGCAGATTTCTGCTAGTTAGAGACGAGTCTGGTACACAGAGTTCCAGGCAGCCAGGGGAACACGATTCTGGTCTCAACCCTGCTCTCTCCCACAAAAGCTCACAAATTAAGTGCCAGCCTCATAGACGCCTTTCACAAATAGCCTGAAAGCAATTTTACAGATTTCACAGTTTATATTCAAGTCTGATTAGAGCCAAAAAGGGTTTTCTAAAGAAATGCACTGACAGGGTCACAAGACGTTACTGCTCACTTGCTCACTAGACCAGAGTCATGAGGCTGTCTGTAAAATAATTTTTTTTGGGGGGGAGGGGTTTAAAATGGAGAAGATTCTGTGTGTAATTTTCCCCAAGAAGGGTGTGAAGTGATGAATTTGTATGGTAGGAAAGGGATTAGATAAAAATTGATCATTAATTTTAGAGTTGATGATAGGTACTGTCAGATACAAACTCGGAGAGATTTTGATACAAACAAGCCTCACCCACAATTCTGTGTGCATATCAACAAACTAAAAATACGGCTTCTCTTTCCTCCCCTCCCTTCTCCCCTTCCTCCCTGTCATGTCTGAGCGCTCTGCCTGCGTGCACACTGGCAGGCCAGAAGAGGACATCAGTTCCCATTGCTGATGGTTGTGAGCCACTATGTGGTTGCTGGAAATTGAACTCAGGACCTTTGGAAGAACTCAAGAAACTAGACATTGACAAACCAAATAGTTCAATTTTAAAGTTACAGATCTAGAGAGAATCCTCAACAAAGGAATCTCGAATGGCTGAGAAGCACTTGAAGCGTTTAATGTCCTTAGCCATCAGAGTCCATCTTACACCTGTCAGAATGGCGAAGGTCAGGAACAAGTGACAGTTCATGCTGGTGAGGATGAGCAGGCAACCGGAACACTTCTCCGTTGCTGGAGGGGATGCAAATCTGTACAGCTGCTGTGGCAATCAGTGACAGCTCCTCAGAAAGCTGGGAATAGATAAATCTCAAAACCCAGCAATACAACTCTTGGGCAAATACTCAGAAGACACACAAGGACACTAGCTCAAGTGTATTTGTAGCTTATATATTACAGCTAGAAACTGAAAAATCTAGTCCCTCACCCAAAGAATGGATAAAGAAAATGTTATACATTTATCTACACAATGGAATATTACTCAACTGTTGGGGGAAAAAAAAAAAACAGCGTGTAAATGGATGGCTCCTACTGGCCTTCCCCACCTCCGTGGGGTTCCCCCAAGCTCCCCTGTGGGTTTCTGCATTACTCCCATCGCTGCAGGAGGAAGCCTCTGGTAACAATCGGGCTAGTATCATTGTGTTGGCTCTTTAAAAAAAAAAAAGTTCTATTTGGTAAATGGATGGACTAGAAAAAAACCTGAGGTAACCCAGAAAGACAAACGTGATTATGTACTCACTTATAAGTGGGTGTTAACTGTTCAGTATAATTACACAATTCAGACCCAGAAAGGCTAAGTGCCAAGGGCTTTATGGGGAAGGCTTGATCTCTCTAGGAAGGGGAAGAGATTTTGCAGGTGAGGATAGGAACAAGAGGAATGGATCAGATTGGAGAGGGAGGGTTAAAGACAACAGATATTGGGGGACACTTGGGAGGTGATATGGAAACCTAGTGCAGTGAAAACTTCCTGGAACCTATGAGTGACCCTAGCAAGGGCTCCTGGTAATTGATGAGCCGGAAGCCTGAATCAGCCATCTTCTGTAACCAGGCAAGGTATCCAGTGGTGGGACTGGGACACCAATCTAGCCAGAAAACCCACAGGGCCCACAACCAGTCCTGCCCCCAAGATGTGGCTGAGCTTGTGGACATGGCAAACCAACAACTGGTCTAACTTGAGGTCCCCTCCAAGGGACACTGCTGAAGGACCAGGAATTGGAAGACTGAAATGGTCCAGAGACCTAGGGCAGAACCAAATAGAACTTTTTTTTTTAAAGAGCCAACACAATGATACTAGCCCGATTGTTACCAGAGGCTTCCTCCTGCAGCAATGGGAGTAATGCAGAAACCCACAGGGGAGCTTGGGGGAACCCCACAGAGGTGGGGAAGGCCAGTAGGAGCCAGATATGGAAGATACCCACAGAACCAACGGAAGCTCCTACCTCGAAGCTCCTAGCTCAGAAACTGTAGCTATTAGAGCCTTCTTGGGTCTTCACGAGGGCTTCTGCTGTGGTTGCTTAGCTCAGGATTCTTACAGGAGTGGGGATGTTACTCTCCTGCTTGCTCTTCAGATCCCTTTCCTATCGGTTCTCATCCAGCCTTGATGTTTGTTGCACGGCTATGCCATGTTACTATCCTTGGGAAGCCTGCACTTTTTGAAAAGGGTCAGCGATCTTGGGGACAGGAGGTAGAGCCGGGAAGAGTGGAGGGAAGGGAGACTGTGGTAGGGATGTGTTCTGAGAAGTTAGAAAAAGGTCCTAAGGTTTGGGAAAGGGAGTCCCCAAGGCCACACACACCCTTGGCAGAATTACTCAGTGTGGTTGCTGAGAGGTGGGTCACTCTCTGGTGATTGCCAGTAGGCTGTTCAAGCCTCATCAGACGGCCCCACCCCCACATGCACAGGGGCAGCACTACCAGGGTAGAGGTTATCATAGCAACAATGACAAGTGGAAGGCATGGAAGCTGGAGAGAGCTCAGCAGTTACTACTACGCTTTCAGAGGATGTGTTCAGTCCCCAGCACCCACATAGCAGCTCACAAACTCTGACTCCAACCCTCACACATACATGCATACAGGCATGCCTCAAGCATATTCACTGAGGCCAATCAAGTTGGGATGGAGAGTGATTGGTATGAAAAAAAAAGTATGGCTTTTATCCACATTCCTATCTTCCAAGTCTGCTGTACACATTTATAGATGCTGGCTATCAATTTGCTGCTGATCTTTTTGGGTTTTTATTTGTAGGTAAATCTCTTTTGAGGTCCAGGCCAGTGAGAGCTAGAGTGAGACAATGTCTCAAAAATTCAAGTTTAAAAGTTAGGTAGAAGCTGGTGAGATGACAGAGAGTAAATGTGCTTGCCACCTGGTAGTGACGTGTGCCTAATGACCGGAACCCACAGGACTGACTATACAAGGTGATGTTCTGATCATACCTTCTAAATATACAGCACACTCAACTTTCTCATGTTTGAACATAACCCAATCTAAGTAGCATACCAGATACCCTTTGTGATCAATTTGTACTTTATGACCTCATTATTGAATTTGACATTCTGAGATTTAAGCTGTACCAACTATGTGAGTCTCTCATAGTTGGGTTTTGGCATTATGGTGTGGTTTTGGTTGTTCAATTAATTGGTAAATTCACATTACAAATAACTAAGTTTAATTCAAAAATTATCTCCTGATAAATTAAGTTCAGACCAGGTTTTGCATTTTAGTGTTAACACCATCAGGCCATTCGTATTTGCTTTTCCTATATGCACAATGGCCATTACATAATGTAGGTAAGACATTTTAATTATCCCAAACTACACCTCTGCAAAAAATCAGTTATCTGCCATAAACATTTTGCTTCTTGGCACTTTAAGTAAGATATCTGAAGCAGTTTAGAAAAACAAGATTTGTATTTTATTTCCTTGTAAAAATCTTTACACATGCAGACAAACCAGTGTTAAGTATTCACCATCATTTAAACAAATAACCACTTAAATAGAACAGTGTCTGCAAGTTTTATCTGTATAAAAATAAGATACATTTTTACAGAATTTACGCTCCAGTTCTTATAGCAATAAACAATACACAACTATAATAAAGTACAATTGAACCTGACCATGGTTTTCAATTAGATACTGCTAGGGCATTTTAATGTGCAAAAAACCTTAACATAGTTCTTTTCCAAAGAAAATGTCCTCAGTGTTTCTAGAAACCTAGACAATTTTAATAAATCATTTCCTAATCAGTTTGTTTTTTGTTGTGATTGAGTCCGTACTTCGTCACACTGCACACATGCGGGTCAGGGACGGAGTCAGCGCCTATGCCTGCCATGCCCTGAGCGACTGCTGCCATGGTGCTTGCTTTTGTGGGACCTCTCAAAGGAGCGAGATCTTTCACGCCTGTCCCTGTGATGTCCCCTTTCATGCCTGTGTTTCTTGGTGACATCTGAGTGATCCCGAGTCTTGCTCTGAGATCTAGACCGAGATTTTTTCCTTTTATGACCGTGTCTATTTGAGCTTTTTAAATCTTCTCTGGTATGTTTGGCCTTAAGATGAGGAGAACCATGATTATGATGTCTTCGAGGGCTTTCACTGTGGCTGCGAGACCTGCTTCTTGATCTTGAGCTGTATGTTCCAGACCGACTTCGCCTATTATTATAACTTAAGACAATAAAAATTTCAAGTTTAGGTTCAGTGTTTACTGGCAACAGATTAAGTTGTTCGTTAACAAGTTCAATCAGCTCTGAGTAATGACAATGACCATATTCTTCAATCTCCCCATCCTGACCTCTCAATTGAAGCTTTATTGTTAGATAAAACATCCTATTCCAGTAAAGTGTATCACCAATGTGTCTTGGTGCCACTTAAACACCACAGGAAATTTGCAATTTGCTAACAAAGCTGACTGAAGAGCCTTAGGCTGTGTAATACAGCGTTGTTAGTGGGATATTCACATTTCTATCAAGTTGGACATAAGGAATTTTTCACATAAATAACACTTACACCACATTTTCTGGACATTTCAAGAAATTCTGGGCAGGGGATGCATGACAAGAGTGAACAAATGCTATTGAGACACACAACCAGAGTCAGTGCAATGGCTCATCAGGTGAAAGGGCCTGCTACCAAGTCCAAAGTTCCTGGGATCCACACATACATCTGAAGTTTGTCCCAAAGTTTTTCCCTCTATATTAAAAGTCCATGTTAAGCATGCTCGTAATCCTAGCAAATTAGGTGCCATATACTAAAACTGGCTCAAAACAAAACAAAACAAACAAACAAAAAAAAATTGAAATACTTATTCCTAACTCTGGGGGGAAAAATCCCATGTTAATTCTAAGGATCCAAGGCCTGCACACACACCCCACCCACCCCCACCTCCCGGCCAACTCTTCACTTACTGTCTTCTCGGGGTGTGTGATCTAGAGCGTGACCGGGTTCTTGACCTTGATCTACTAGCACTTCTGCTGTTTCTGCTTCTCTTGCTGTCTTTTCTTACACTTAAAAAAAATAAACAAGCAATATTTGCTATATTGTTTCCAGAGGTATAACAATTGTTGCAAAGGTCTAACATTGAGGGTTCAAGCCCTTGAGGTATATATACATCCTTACCCATTATAAGGGCTTTTTGAAGCCTGCTGTCTATCCTCAGGTTCTTTTTTGACTGTCTTCACATTAATGGAGACTGGTGATTTCTCTTCAGCTTTTACTTCTCTTGGTGATGCTGTTAATGGATAAGACATTAAAAACAGGATTTAACTGAGGACAAGTTTCCTACAGATCCCAAATGCAGTATACTTCTATCCTTAAGCTGATTTGTCACAAAGCCAAACCAAGCAACAACAAAAGCAAAACAAAAACCAAACACACAGCAGTAACAATTTCTTAATAGTTTCTAGGCAACTGACAAATGCCAAACCTTTCTAAGGAGGAGAGGATACCTTTCTGGGGCGCACATCTTATTTAATCCTGAATGTATCTTACATGGTTTAGAGGCTGGAGAAAATCCACCAAGAGTTGAAAGGGCTGGAGTGCCATCAAGATTCAACCCCTTTGCTTTTAACTTGGCTTCTTGTAAGGCTACTTTTCTCTTTTCTACTTCTTTTTCCAGCAATTCATAGTTAGGCTGTTGGATGAAAATGACCTTAGTTAGTATTCCCTTTTGTAGCAGTTAGACTCTTCAAAATGGCATCAGTACCAACCCAAGTCACAGAAATTACCTTTTTCCTAGTATAAAGTCTAAGTGTCTCTATGCAGATCTCCTGAATCTCCTCTTCTGTGGTACCAAACAGAAGAAACCAGTGGGGCCGAGCTGGCAAGGGAATCTGAACAAAACAGGAACAGTTCAAACGGATGCTCCCTCAGAAGTAACAAAACCCTTGGAATTTACCCTGCAAAACACAGCAGGCTAAATACTTACTTGAAGTGCTCTAGCTGCAAGGTAGATACAAGCACACGCTATAGTCTCTGGTTGAAAGCGAACAAAAACATTGGTTCGAAGACTGTCATTCATATAATTCCTGAAAAACATTTCAGCTGTAAGCTTAGTTCATTAGCAAACCAGTTCTCCTGAAGTACACATAAAATTGGAGACTCAATCTACTTCATTCTTTTTTCTTCTCCTTAGTCACATCTTTAAATTGTACCATGAAACAGTTTCTAACTGTTCCCCCACAGCACTTTAAGTAATTCTACTCATATAGATCTTACCCCCAAAGCCTTCTCTTAACATGTTATAAAAAGCATGTTTTAGAAGTCAATTCTGACATAAGTTCAGAATTCACCACTCCCAACAATACTTCAAGCCTTAGTTACTGACCATCTCTCCTTTATCCATAATGAAAAGCAGTGGCAATCAAGTTCTTTAAAAATACTATGAACAGGGGTAAAAAGGCATTTTTAATAAGAACCCATCAAATGACTTATATTAAAAAAAAAACACTTCCAAAAAACTAGGTAAAGTGAACAACAAATACGTCACAATGGCCTTGTTTAATATACCTTTTTTCAATTAAGTATAAATAAAAGCAATGACCTAAGTTCAATTAAATAAACTTAAAAATCTCTAGTGAAATTGTCCCATGAAATTAAATAGAAAACTTTACAATTTGCTGAAAAGCCTGAGCTGGAAATTAAGTGGATTATTTCTATAAAATCCTTTTATTCATTACTGTATTTGCTGCACAGAACACATTAAAAACTCATGCATTTTATAGAGCAATGTAGCTTTCTTTTCAAATGTTACAGTTCAGTATCTACTGAATCCAAAAGAAGCACAGCAGTCATAAAAAGACATTTCTGAAAAATCCAGAATTATTCAATGCTTGTTTACCAGCAGTTACATCAATCATGACTAACCCACAATTTCCTTGCTTAGCCTTTCTCAAAGGTCCAAGGTCAAAAAATATCTAATATTAACTTCTCTTTTTAAAATTAATTGCTTCTTATATTACTGCCTGCAGTAGATCAATAGCTGGAGAAACCTAAAAAAAAAAAAAAAACCGGCAATGGGTACCCATTTAAAGCTACAAGTGTAAGGTAGCCTCAGCCTCCTGTAGTAGAACGGATGCTAAACACACTGCAAGTTGAAATTTAATTGAACTCAAATAAAAAAAAAAAAAAACAATTCATAATGGCTGGACAACAATCTATCAAAAATGAAATATTCATTTTGATAGTTACAGGTATACATTAAAAGATACATAGGCATGATGCACAGTTACTTCTAGAAGCAAATATACAAATCCTTTTGACACCCCGACAGAACTAGAAGATGCTGCCAGATGGATATGGACCACTTCAGTGAATCTCGGATGAGAGCTTGCACTGGACTGGCTGGAGAGCAGGCTAGCCAATCAGGCCATCCTGAGGTCATGGGCTGAAGTGCAGAGGGCAGAGCTCTATGACTTACCATCATGGACTACCCTTTAATTAAAGAGTAGAAAAAAGGACAAAGTTAAATTGAGTTCTCCATGAAATGTAATTAGTCAAGCCAAGAAAACAGGAAGCAGAAATAAGCATTATTTACCTTTTGGTTAAAAAATAAAAACAAACAAACAAACAAACCACAAAATGCCCCAAAACAAACTTATTTCATTATTTTGGAAAGAGAAAAATGAAACTTACTTTATTTCTGCTTCTGTTTTCCTGACTAAAGAAGAAATGTAAAAAAGGAACTTACCAGGCAGTCTGAACCAGGGTTTGGTTACGTTCACATTCTAAGACTTGTAAATACATTACAATGATCTGAGGACAAGGGAGAAATAAAAACTATTTAGCATATTGCTGGTTCTCTGAGGCAAATGAATAAAGCAAATGAAAAATGTTAGTTACAATTCTTATAAAATTAAACATACACACCAACCTTAAACATACGTGAGACATCACTAAACTTTTTTTAAAATGTGCTTATAAAAATGGTTAAGAACTTTTCTAATTTCTCACGGCATTCATCAAAAGGGCAAGCTTTATGTTGAGTACACAGTGGCCATGGTATTCTCTAGAACACTAAGTAATTTCTGTAGTAAAGTGTAGTATACTTAAATTTGTTAAATAATAAAAGCTACGTATCTCAATGATATAGAGCTTGTCTTGCATTTGGTTCCCAGGAAGACAAATGCACAGAACTACTAAGTTTGGATAGCTGTTTCTGGACCTACATTAATCATCATGTATTTCAGAAGTTGAATTTAGGAGCCGAATGTCATCTAGCTATCAGCAGAGCTAGCTAGCTAGCTAGCTCAGTCCCAATTCTTACAACTACTGCTTACAAGAGACATAAATACGAAAGCCAAGGGAGAGCTTACAGTAAGCAGCTACCATTTCAACAATTTAAGTATTCCAGGTTACACAGGTATGTATATTTTATTCGTTCCATGAAGAATCCCACATGTGCTTGTTAGAAAAAAACAAAAACAAAATAAAAACCCTAGAATTTAACCACAAAGAGTATTCATTTTCACACAATAAAGAATCAAGCCTGTTCTGAGCCTCATTTTAATAACAAATATCAACATCCAAAAGAGAGCTTTTGAAAACTCAGGTTAACTTTCCACGCTGAAATCAACATTTCAGAAAATGCCCTAATACTTACGAATTGTAACATCTGCGCTTTACAACTCACCTTATGGGGATGCTTGACATGAACACAGAACCCCAACTCCTTTAGCACCCTCCTCTCTGCCTTGATAACTTGATTTTTGGTGTTAATGTAGTTCTGATCAAGGATCAGGGGGCTTGGAGTCCTATAGTTTGTAAGAAATAAAATCAAAACTGTTTTGCACATCCAAAAAATTTATTTGTGGCATCTCCATTTTCCCTTCCAACCAACTATTGGCAACAGAAACCAGCTTTTTAAACTCCTGCTAACAAGTTAAAGCATTAATCTTATGCTGTCCAAGTTATGCTAACTATATTTAACTAGATAAAGCTACCAAAACCTAAGACAACTTAAAAAAGAAAAAAAACTAACAACTTAAACTCACATGCTCTTAGATCTGTGACTTTTTCCTTTTGAACTTACACACAACTTCAATGATGAGCATTATTGGCACAAACCTTATCAGTCTTCCAATGACAATACTCCTGAAAAGATTTACTATCAAGTTCTAACATGAACAAAAGATTTTAAAAAATTGAATAAACCTTTGCTAATGTTTGGTCAAAATAAAAGCTAAAAAAAAAAAGATAGTTAATTCTAACTTCTCTTTTGGGATAACATGCTATCAACAAATATTTTAATATTTAATTAATTGCTTATTAGCACCCCCCTCATTCCCAGCAAAAACAAGTCAGCTCAACTGCCAAATGAACTAAACCGCTAAAAATAGGTTAAGAGTGAATTAGAGAACTTGGTTAATGTAGTTCCTATGCGATTGATTTTAAGGCCACAGAGAAGGAACTGAGACTCAAAGACCGCATCGGAGACCTGTGAGGGATGCCCCCAGAGCTGTGGGAGAAGGACTAACTACTCATATAAAAAACCCTTAAACCATCCTGTGTGTAAGTTTCCTTTAAAAAAGTAAATGCAGCCTTGCTCTGGAGCTCACCCTGAAGTCAGTCGTGAGCCTTGTCAGAGGAGTGCAACCAGGACCTAACTTTTCCTAGTCTGTCAGGTGGTAATGTAACCCGTCAAATTGCCATGTTTTTTGATACCTCTACCAGCAAGATTTATGTTTTTATTAAATATTATACAATAAATATATGGTCAGAGTAACATTGTAATGTTTTCTCAAATAATCAGTTCATTTTCATCCAAGTTACCAAGTCTTACACTCTTTTTAGGAGAATATACTACCAAATATACAACCTTTCAAAAAAATAAAGCAAAACACCTATCTTATATCCACTTAAAGGTAATAAAACCATTTAACCTGTAATATTGAGCCAGTAGTGGCTCACCTCATAATCCCAGCACTGTGCAGGGTTGGAGAGGGGGATTTAGAGAGGCGGTCAAGGACACCCTCCACTCCATCAGGTGAGATGAGACAAACCTGAGTTAAAAAGAATCTTCAATGAAGTACATTAACCAACCACCTCCCTGCTAGCAGGCTATCAGAGTAAAAACTAGCTGTTAGATTTTCCTTGTTTTCACTTAAAAAAAAAAAACAACCCAGTTAGTTATTTTGTAACTTTGTAAACTATTAATAGCTGGCAGAAGTAACAAACAATAACAAGTGGAAATTTTTCATTAAGTTCAATTTCAATTACAGCTTCAAAAAGTGTAAAAAAAAAAATGACCTGTTTTGAATTAATTTTATCAGGATGGACACAAACTCCACTTTCAGAGAAAAAGTCTCGGAATGGGGGCAACCCACTTATGTAGGAAAACTCCAACGACACAAAGTTCATGATTTTTCAGGCTTTATATGCATTGTAAAAAATTTTGGAGACAATCCCAATATAGACTAATCAACTGGTATTGGGAGTCAAAGAGGTTCCAGTGTTTTATCTGTACATAGCTTGCTCTTAACTCCTAAAAGCCTGACAGTAAACAGCACCATTAAAAATCCATATATAGGGGGCTGGAGAGATGGCTCAGCAGTTAAGATCACTGACTACTCTCCCAAAGGTCCTGAGTTCAAATCCCAGCAACCATATGGTGGCTCATAACCCATTCATAACCATATCTGATGCCCTATTCTGGAGTGTCTGAAGACAGTTACAGTGTATTTACATATAATAAATCCTTAAAAAATCCATATACAAACAGTTCACAAAAGCAGAGTTCTGTCTCACTTTTCTTCATGTTAAAATGTATACCATATCTTACTAAGAAAACTGCTTTATGAAATTATTTTTAAATTGTAATAAAATTTGCAAACAGAACACTTGTTTCAACTATGGCTACCAACTGGTGCCAAATTTAAGGACTTATCACTAATTCTGCTTGAAGTACTTGAAGTACTACTCTGCCATATGCACAGTCCCCACCTCATCACAATCTCTAAGAACCTATAAAGGTACAGCCTTTGTTTAATCCCAGGAGTGAAGTGGTTTAGCACAAGGATCATAAATTACTAGACACCCTGAGCTACTACACAGTAAGACCTACAATCTTAAATTTCCAAACCTCTCAACAACTTTAAACAGGCCAAGGAAACAACCCATTAACAACTCAACCATCTAAGCTCTTGTTCAATATTGTCACTACTAGCTCTGTAAATGCATAACCTCTTGTTTTCATTTTGTTCAGGATTTATTTACCTCATAAATCAAGGCAGGCTCAATGAATTCAAAATTAACAGCTACCTTGACATTTTATACCATGATGAAACCCTGAAAAATATCTCCACAAATCAGGAAGTGAAGATTCTGGAAAAGCATTTAAGCAAAATCTTTTTATATTAACATTAACAAAGTTATCTATTAGGAATATCTTCAGCAACACAATTAAGTTGAATTAAGGTTTGCTAGAAATTCCTCCCAATCAAGTAAACATCCTAGAACACAATGAAGAGGCAGCATTATACACCAAGGGAGAAAATCCTCATGTATTCAGAGTACTCAGGAATAAACACTCAGAGACTACCAAACTTTGAAAGGTTTGGGGGCTAAAGAGATAGTGGTTAAGAGCACTGACAGTTCTTCCAGAGGTCATGAGTCATGGGTTCAATTCCCAGCAACCACAGGTGGCTCACAACCATCTGTAATGGGATCTGATGTCCTTTACTGGTGTGTCTGAAGGCAGTGACAGTGTACTAGAAAAAGGTTCTTTATTACCTCACTTTGCTCATTAACTTATCTGAAAACAAATTTCAATCTTTAGGAAATGTTGATCTCTGGTTAAGAATTTATATGATATTACTTTCTGTAGTATGCCTGAGACACACATGAATCACAAACATTTAGACCTGGGGGTGTTCAAGAATGGCTGGTCTCACAAGTTAGAAGTAATTCAAGGAAGCACACTGTCTAGATGGCTAATACAGAGACAAGACTGCACCCAACACAGACATTCCTAATGCTTATTTTTAAGTAAACAGGAACATTTCTTCAATGTCAACAAACTACAAGTCTTACGCATTGAAAATAGCATAAACAGTCATCAATAAAAGTTAAATCTTTTACATCTTCTTGTAACAAATTTTAAAAGATATGAACACAGACTTCTTTCTTTAAAGAAAAGACTAGGAATATTACATAGAAACAGCAAATTTTATCTGTAAACTGTGGCTAGCTATATATAGCTTTAACTTTCCTTGGAATTCAGCTAAAGAATTACCAAAACATAAAAAAAAACAAAAAACAAACAAAAACTAATGGAAGATAAGTCAATTATCTCAAACTGAGGGCTGAAATGATACTTACTGGCTTTTTTCTTCGGAAAGGCTGATTTACTATCTACAAGTAGCCATGACTAAATACAATGACTTTAAGGCTACATTACATCAATATACCCCTTGTAATTGTCAAGGCCACAGAATAACAGTTAATTTGCACAAATTGGACTAAAATTCAAGACAAACTAATCAGAGAATCAGAGTATAACATTTATGGATACTTTCTAACCAGGTCCTATGCAAAAGAAAAAAAAGAAGAAAAAAAAAAAAAACCAAAAAACAAAAACCCACCACCTCTTAAAGCTATAGTTTCAATAACTTGGACAGCAAAGACAAAAGCTTGTAACAAGAAACAGGAGTTTTTTGTTTTGTTTGTTTTTCTCTAAATGGTTCACCAGTGGCCAACCTGTTAGTCCCCGATTCCAGTGACCTATTCTCAGAACACTGGCTTCTCCTTGGGGATTTCGATACTTCACTCACTGTTGCCATGACGACAGCTTCATCTCTATGTACCACTCCACATCACCCAGGCTTTGGTAAATGTAGCTGGTCGCTGTATAGTCGGTTGCAAGGGAAAAAAGAGTTGAAGTTAATAACATATACAAGTTACATGTCTGAGTAAACTTGTAATATGCATAGAAACACTTATATCCTGCTTTTAAAAGGGGGGGCTTCCATGCAATTAACTTCTTTAAGAATTTCATGCTACAATCAAGCTTGAAACATTGAAACAAAATCAGTTTCTCTTTAATGATGATCAAAAATGAAGTTACATCCAACACAAGTCAGTCAGATTGGATTATTTTAAATTTTGAAGTTTTATAGATAAGATGATCCTATTCTGACACCTAGGAAGGAAAGTTAAGTCCCACAGGAAAGCACCAAAAGAGCACATGATTAAAGTTGGCTCAACAACTCATAGACTATTAGACAATATTCCTTTAAAGCAGAGTCCTTTCACTAAAAATAAGATTCTGTATTACAGTGTTTTGCAAAAACACCCTGGAAAAAAAAATTCAGGCATGTAATCTAATATACAAGTCTAAGCTCAGAACATACTAAATGCTGGTTTGAAATTCCCCATTTCTCAACTTTCTTCACAAGAAGCTAAAAAAATGTTTTCAAACAGAAGAAATTTTATCTCCCACACACTTAGAAAAGATGGGGCTGTATAGTACAGAGAAAAAAATGCTATAAAAATTGGCTGTGACACACATTTCAAACTCGTATTAGTATTTGCTTAAACGGTTACCTGCACTACCACCAACTTAACTTCCACAGTAGACTACCTATGGACAATACTCGCCAGGACTAAGCAACACCCGGCTCCCAAAACAACTTATCTCAAACTCACAATTCCTTAGAAACTAACCTACACCATGAAGATCATCAGTGTGTCCTAGAGCAGGGAGTCCTGCAACAAACTCTGGTACTGCCCTGGATGAGTACATAGGCCCACATAAAGTTACCAGGGTATCACTACGCCTGGAAGATACTGTTTCAGACTCTATTTTCTTACAAGATCAAATAAAGAGCCCTATCTGAAGGCAACTGATGAGTTAGAACTCACTGAGACTGTAGCTGACCAAAACAAAATACCTGTTCAATCCCTTTGACTTCAAACCTTCCCAGCCTCCAGTCCTTCCAGTCCGGCCTTATGCGATATATCGTAGTCCAATGTGGAGAAGGACTCTAACAAAGCCAACCTCAATTGAAGAAGAAACTGGGACTCCAAGCAGAAACAGCCTACCCGGAACTTTGCCACAGTATTCACTTCAACTACAGCGCTTCCACGTCCAGCCTTCAGTTTTCCCGAGGGGGAGGGGAGGAACAACTTACAGAATACACTCCCACTTGAGCCAACCGTACGCCCTCTCTTGCTTAATCTTAAGCCAAGGGACCGGCTTCACAGCACTGCTAGGATTGTCCACAAATGCAACTGCCTCTACAAACTTCAGATAGCTGGTTAATGGAGTAGATTTTAAAGTTTCAATGTTCCTATGTAAATTTCAACACCTAATGTCAGCTTTCTTTTTGCATTCATACTGACTTGAAGGGGAAGGGGGGAGAGATGTTTTGACTCGATGATTGGTGCACAGTACAGCTGTAGCAAGAGATACTATGTTCGATAGGCCAATCTTACCTTTTTCCTCTTAACTGGCGGAGGTGATGGAATACATTAATCACATCTCTTATTCTTCTTGGCGCTTCTTCGATTTTTGATGCAAGATTAATACAGGCCATAGCAACAATCTGAAAGAACCCAGATGATAAAAATTAAAGTGAAGTATAAAGTTAAACTGTAAAAAGCCCTGCCCAAAGTCCAACGAACTTATTTCTTTTTGTTTTTTTTTTTTTTGAGATAAGGCTTCTCTGTGTAGTCCTGAGTGTACAGGAACTAAATCTCCCTACAGATCAGGCTGGCCTTGAACTCAAAGATCTGCCTGCCTAAAAGTGTGGGTCACAGGGGACCGGCATAACTTACTCTTAAAAAAAAGAACCCTCTAGGATACAACGGGGCTTTTGGCGAAATCAAAGCCGACATTTTTAGACCACGGGCTTACTAGCTCTTACATTTTATTGCTCAACTGCTCTTAATTTTGGGTCCGAACCAAGCTAACTCTTACAAGAGTTGTGCAATAGCCTAAAAATGTAGTTCTTGGTAGCCGAGCACGTGAACTGCGGTTCCATTTTCTAGTTCTTGAAACACGTTCTAGGGGCCCCATTTCCTCCTGGGTGGGAACTAGGTACAAAGGCCTCGGCTAACCACTCCCTTTCTGGAAAAGCTGGTTACTACCGCTTCCTTCCCGCTTCCGGATGAAGAAATCCCTTCTCGTCCGCCTCCGCCGCGCTTACCTCGAAACTGTGTTTGACGAAAGACTTGGAGTAGAAAAAACGATGAAACAACACCTGCCCCGTAGCCATCGCCACCTGCAGACAAGAGAGGAGAACGGAAGCGCCGGGGTCAGGCGGGCCCGCACCAGGCGCCGCCGCCATTTTGTGCGGCCGCTCGCTTCCCTTCCCCCGCCCAGGCCGCGCGGCGCGGCACCGCCGGCCCCCGCACCCCCCACCCTTGCCGGCCCGAGCTCCCGCCGCCGCCCGGCGCAGGCTCCGGAGAGACCGGGCCGCGGCGGAGAGACCCGCAACCAAGCGGGGCTCCTCACCTGCGGCAGCCGGAGGAGAATGCCGGCGGCCTGGATGAGCTCGCAGCCCAGGATGCGCAGGTCCGTCTCGCTGGGCAGGTCGAGGCCGTCCTGCATGGACGGGGTAGGCGAGAGCCGCTCCTCCGGGATGAGCGAGTGGTCGATGGTAAGCGACACCTCCGAATACAGGCGGTCGCCAATCAGGATCCCTCCGGTCGTAGTCGTCGTCGTGGTCGTCGTGCCGGAGCTGGAGCCGCCCGCGCTCGGGGCGGCGGACGAGGCGGAGGCGGCGGCAGCGGTCGAGGTCGGGTGAGGCCCGGACGCCATAGTTCCAGCGAGCTACACGCACGCCCGACGCAGCCGGAACCCAAAGCGAGACTAACCAGCGTCCTCGGCGCGACGGATATTCCCGTGACCGCCGGCTTCCAGGCCGCTGCACGCAGCGTGCGCTTCCGCCCTGACGTCAGCACGCCGCCACGCCCTGCCCCACCCCGCGGCGCGCGCCAACAAGTTCCTCGGCGCTTTGGTCCGGCGGGGAGGAGAGGATAGGCTAAAGCTAGGCTGGGTGCCGGCGGCTCGGGGCTGGTAATACCTTTAGGCACCGGATAATCCGTATTCTGGCCTGGTGAGTCGGCCCCGGATACCCCTACGCGGTCTGCGTGTTGGGGAAGAGTCCGGCGGGTCGGCGAACCGGTGTGTAACAAAGTGACTCTGAACTGGGCAGCTTCACAGTTTGAGCGCCTGGGTTTCCGGAAAGCTCCGAGCACACGTGGGTGTCGGGGTGTAGCTTTAGAAATGTACGCCTGGCCCTGACCTCACTTCTCCGGCTTTACAGTAATCTGGAAAATCCCTAGTTCCAAAAATAGATTGTAGGGTGAAGACAATACACGGGCGATGTCATTGCACTGGGGAGTCTAATCTTAAATGGTTTCTGTAGTTAGAGTGGAGGGAAAGTAACTCTCCCTGTGTCAATGAAAAAAAAACCACAGCTCTCATCTTACACGGAATTTGGGATAACCTTTGTTTTTGATTTTTCGAGACAGGGTTTCTCTGTGTAGCCCTGGCTGTCCTGGAACTTACTCTGTAGACCAGGCTGGCCTCCAACTCAGAAATCCGCCTGCCTCTGCCTCCCAAGTGTTGGGATTAAAGGCGTGTGCCACCGCCGCCTGGCGAATTTGGGATAACCTAAATCTGTGTTCCTGGAACATGGTCAATCAAAATAGCTCCAGAATAAACCATTTTTTATTCCCTTTAAGATGAGAGCTGGTGTTTTTGCCTCTACACTAAAAGTCCCAAAAGCTGAGGTCACCCATGAAACAATTGATCCTTCTGCCTCCGGCCTCCCATGATCTTTTATTCCAGTTTAATCCTCTGAGATATCCTTTAGGGAGGGAAAAAAACAATCTCCTGACTCAGTGCAAAGATTTGGGATTGTTATTTTGTTAAGGCTTAATTTCTTGATGAAAAGTGTCTTAACCTTAGGGTTATGGCTCACTAAGAAATTGGATACATCTTAGTATTTGTCAGTGATGTCACCAAAGCAAGGTATTTTCACAGCTCATTTTTCCTGTGTTGGGACAGGCACTCTGGAGAAGACGACAGGTGGAACTCTGAGTAGAGGGTCAGACTGATTCCAAGCCAGTCAAAGCTATATAATAAGATCTTCAAAACGAAACAAAAGCCCCTTTAAAAACACCTATATAGCCGGGCGTGTTGGTGCACGCCTTTAATCCCAGCACTTGGGAGGCAGAGGCAGACGCAGACGGATTTCTGAGTTCGAGGCCAGCCTGGTCTACAGAGTGAGTTCCAGGACAGCCAGAGCTACACAGAGAAACCCTGTCTCAAAAAAACAAAAAACAACAAAAACACCTATATAGAGCAGGAAGTGGTGGCACAAGCCTTTAGTCCCAGTACTCAACAAAAACCTCAAAAACAAAAAGTTTGTGATTAGCCTGGTGAACGCCTTTAATCCCAGCACTTGGGAGGCAGAGGCAGACAGATTTCTGAGTTCGAGGCCAGCCTGGTCTACAGAGTAAGTTCCAGGACAGCCAGGGCTACACAGAGAAACCCTGTCTCAGAAAAAAAAAATGTTTGTGATTGTGATAGCTTTTTGTCACTGACAGTTTACCTAGAAAATCCACAGTGAGGTTCTGTTTTGGTTTATGGTCCCTGAGGTTTCAGGCTACAGCCATAGGACTGTGTAGGCAGAACTTTATGGTGTGAGAACTTGGTAAAAAACCAATCCCTTGCCACCAACAAAGAGAGGAGGGAATACATCCAGAGATGATCTTCCTCAAGTAGGTTGCCAACTCCTAATCGCTTGTCCAGCTATGACCTCATCAGTGGATTAACCCATTTATGAGGTATGTACCTTTGTGATTAAATCACCTCTCAATGCCACTAGCTAAGGACAAGCTCTTCACATGATGTGTGTGTGACAGGCATTTCATCCAAGCCTTCTGTGAAAACATAGGAGACACAAGTCCTGGGGAGAGGTTATGTTGTGGGACAAAACTTTCCTAGTGAGACACTACACACAACTACTCACCTGAGATAGAGAACCTACCACAGACCAAAGTATGGATAACACCAAAGTGCAAACGTGGTGAACCGGTGGGATTAATTAGAGTTACTTACAGGAATGTGGGTGAGGAGCAGAAATGATTTGGATAGCTGCACCACAGATTCTAGGCATATTTTAGGCACAGCACAATTTAGTGAAAACTATCTTGGTGATAATTAACTCAATAACATGTGGAGAATAAAGTTTAAGGAATGACTTCATCAAAACTCTTTGTAAAGTGCATGTGACATCTTCAATAAAGATGGGCTCTATAGAGTGACTACATGTGACACCTTCGATAAAGATCAATTCTGGAGATGGCATGCTTATGATAAGGGTCTGGAGGAAGACCTGATGTGGTCTTGGCCACAGAGCAGAAAAGGTCGCCAGGCTATTAGTCACATCTGCTTCCAGCCGTCTGGGTGGACAGCAGGTTATACGCCCCTACCTTTGAGGGAACAACCATGTGTTTAACATTACTGGTTCCTACCTGGGAGTGATGGTACACACCTTTAGTCCCAGCACTTGGGAGGCAGAGGCAGATGGATCTCAAGTTTGAGAGTAGCCTCGTCTACAGAAAAGTTCCAAGGCAGCCAGAGCTACACAGAGAAACCCCGTCTTGAAAACAAAACAAAACAGTCTTGGTTCCCCTGTTGCTTATCTGTTAAGCACAAAGACTTTTGTGGCTCCCACAGGAAGAGATGGCTCAACATGTTACAAATACTTGCTGCTCATTAGGTCACCAAACTGCAGTTCTTTTTTCAAAATTGTCCATCACTAATCCAGAAGAAGAGGTGCTGGACTGAGGACTGCACTCGAGGAGATTCTTTCTGTGATATGATCTAAGTTTGGAAAAACCATTACATTATTTGTAAGATATTATGGAGAAAGTTTTGTTTCCAAATTACTATCCACTTCCAAACCAGCCACATCAATATGTGGAAAGATGAGCTGGGCGGTGGTGGTGCACACCTTTAATTCCAGCATTTGAGAGGCAGAGGCAGGCACATTTCTAATTTCAAGGCCAGCCTGGTCTACAGAGTGAGTTCCAGGACAGCCAGGGCTATACAGAGAAACCACATCTCAGGGAAAACAAACAAACAAACAAAGACAAGGCTTTAGAATTACCAAGAATTCAGAGAGGAGTAAAGGCACATTCATAGAAAAGCATTAGTGGGAATGAATCCAGTCCAGTGAGGCTGTCAGGAGGCAAATGACCGAGTTGAATAAGTGTAAATGTGTATATACACACCATATTATACTGTTATTACTATTATTATTTATTATTGTGGCCCAGGTTGACCATGAATTCATTGCAGCTGCCTTAGCTTCCCAGGTGCTTGTATTACAGGCCTGAGCCGCCACACCCAGCCTTGCTTATCTTTATAGACAGGGATCCTACTAGTTCACCCTGAGTTCTGTGTGTCTGAAAGGAAACTTAGTGAAAGTAAAGTTACATTTTTACTGCTTTAAGACAGGTAGAATTCAGATGATACCAGAAAGACTAAAGGCTTTCCTGAGCTACAAAGTATCTTATTCCCTAGGCTTAAACTGTTCTCAGGTCATTACATGCAGTCTTCTGGCAAGTGTGTCTTTTGGTTCTCATTTAAATATTCTTTTTTTTTTTTTTTTGAGACAGGGTTTCTCTGTGTAGCCCTAGCTATCCTGGAACTCACTCTGTAGACCAGTCTGACCTCGAACTCAGAAATCTGCCTGCCTCTGCCTCCCAAGTGCTGGGTTTACAGGCGTGCGCCACCAATGCCCGGCCTTTTGGTTCTCATTTAAACATCAGTTTTTTAAGTCCTGAAACCAAAATTAGTATTATTTTAATTTCTTTACTAATCATTCATTCACTATTATACTACAGGAATTTAATAACACACCACAAAATTAGAACCTAAAAACAAATGAAATTAGGCTCTGAAAGAAGGACTTCCTAGAAAAGTGTTTAAATGACTATTAGGTACAAAAAAAAAAAAATGGAGAAGTCATAATAAAGGACATCAGGGAGAATATGAGTCTCAGAAAGTCAGATTTCTAGGGCAGCAGAAACCAGGGCATACGACCACCCAAGTTAACTAGCCGTGTGACTGATTTTTGTTATATTTGTGTGTTCACATATACCACAGCAAGCATGCACAGGGCAGCTTGTAGGAACTGGTTTCTTCCTTCAACCATGTTGGTCTCAGGGATTGAACTCATGTCTGGTGGATTCACCTTTACTCTTGCCATCTTTATTCATGGATTAAAATAATTTAGTTAGTTAGTTAGTTAGTTAGTTAGTTAGTTAGTTAGTTAGTTAGTTTCTGTGCTCTCATCGTGAGAGACCAGGAGTTAGACTCCTTGGTAGGTAGATAGAGGTGCCATGGCTAAGTAAAAGTGTGAAATTTCCAAGATCGCCAACTCCTTCCTCAACCTCTGGACTGGAGGCAGAAGCCCAGCAGCCTTTGTCTCCGAGCGGCAGGCTCCCTACTGATGGACTGGCTCAACTACGTCAGGGCCTGTTTGACACGTCGCATGTTTCAGACCAATCAGCCATTCTATCTTTTTCAAACTAACCAACTCTAAAGCAGGGGAGGAAGACTCTTCAGAGGCCTTAAAACCCCCAGACCCCAAGAAGAGACTTCATTTTCAGAGTGTCGTCCTCTTTGCAGAGGATTTTTTTTTTCTCTGTGTGTTTGCTACCTGGGTGTGCTCCTCACCCGCAATAAACAGCTTCCTTTAACTGTTGACTCTGTTTGTGGTGCTTGAGATTTCCTGCTGCTGCTTGATGCTTCAAGGTTTTTGTTGCCTTTTAATTCTTTAAACTGGCAGAGAAAGTCAAGACCCCTTGACTATATCATTTCTAGACTGTATGAATATGAAATAGAAAGCTCTGGGGTCCAGTTATTCCAGTCTTCTCTTTGAGGTATTCTGTAGCATAGCTATCAGAGTTCCACATTTGCTCTATTCTGTGTCCTAGTAAGTAAGTAGTCCATGACCTCCACTCCAACAGGAGGCATGCTGGAATTGCTACTTGCCCTCTGGAGGAAGCAACAACTCCAAAAATATAGGGAGAAGTATTGGGGTCTGTAGTGGCTATTCCTGGTTGTCAACTTGACTATATCTGGAATGAACTACAATCTAGAATTGGAAGGCTCACCTATGATCCTAATCTGGAGGCTCAGAGATATAAGTTTTTGACCTGGACTTAGCATGGAGATCTTGAAGCATGGTGGCTATGGATTCCAGTTCAAGACCATCTGGGATTAAAGGCATGGAGACATACACCTTTAATCCCAGATTATGGCTATGGATTCTAGTTCAAGATCATCTGGGATTAAAGGCATGGATACACACACCTTTAATCTGGGTTACACCCTCTACTGGAGACATATATAAGGACATTGAAAGAAGGAAGACTCATTCTTCCTTGTCGGCTTGCCTCGTGGGACTGAGCAACTGCAAGATCCTTGGACTTCCATCCACAGCTACTGCTGACTACTGTTGGGGAGTTGGACTACAGACTGTAAGTCATCGACAAATTCCCTAACTACATAGAGACTGCCCATATGTTCTGTGACTCTAGAGAACCCAGACTAACACAGGGTCTGAACACAGACAGGCTATGGGACAGTTTGTATATCTATAAATTGATGTGTGTGAGGTCAGGCACCTGGTCTTGATAAGCTGCAAAGCCATTGATTCCACCAAGCTGTTTTTAGAGCTAGATTAGAATTTACCACCATTTAGTCTAACTATTAGCTTTTGACACACAGGAAGCCAAGTGCAAAGAGAAAGTTGCAAATAGTAATAGTAAATATTGGCTGACTGAAGATAATGCAATCAAGCCAGTCATTGAGTTTGTCCATTCTTTGTGGCATTTAATGTCAGAAATTGGCCATCTAGTTTGGATTTTGGTCAGTTCCTGAGTAAGAAGACAGCTTCAGGGCATCACCACATCAGGAAGTCTGGCCTTGGTGACACTTTGGTTTCAGCCTAGTGAAGTTTGGAAACCTAACCCCTAGACAGTAAGCAAATGTGTTTTCCTTTTATCTCCATTTGTTACTACAGCCCCAGGACACATGGTGACCTTTAGTTCTGCAAAGATAAAACTTCACTAGCATCTCTATCCTAAGGGCCCCATAAAAAGAGAAAAGCCACAGTAATGACGTTTTTTATGGTGTAGGAGGTGGACCACTAGCCTGAAGCCAGCCATCTCTAAAATGTGAAACAAAGGTCAGTTGTCACTTAATTCTGAGTGAGACAACCAGTGAGTCAGTCACATATGCAGAGAAAAGTAGACTGGATGAAAGCCTGCAGAGTAGAGAAAGGTACTGTCTTAGTCAGGGTTTTACTGCTGTGAACAGACACCATGACCAATGCAAGTTTTATAAAAGACAACATTTAATTGGGGCTGGCTTACAGGCTCAGAGGTTCAGTCCATTGTCATCAAGGTAGAAACATGGCAGCATCCAGGCAGATATGGTGCAGGAGGAACTGAGAGTTCTATCTCTTCATCTGAAGGCGGCTAGTGCAAGACTGACTCCCAGGCAACTAGGGTGAGGGTCTTAAGCCCACACCCACAATGACACACCTACTCCAACAAGGCCACACCTCCAAATAGAGTCACTCCCTGGGCCAATCATATACAAACCATCACAGGTACCACTGCCCATGCAGCACACCCCTGGGTAAATGGCGGTAAGTTAGTGTCTTAGGGTTTCTATTCCTGCACAAACGTCATGACCAAGAAGCAAGTTGGGGAGGAAAGGGTTTATTCAGCTTACACTTCCACGCTGCTGTTCATCATCAAAGGAAGTCAGGACTGGAACTCAAGCAGGAGAGGAAGCAGGAGCTGATGCAGAGGCCATGGAGGGATGTTTCTTACTGGCTTGCTTCCCCTGGCTTGCTCAGCCTGCTCTCTTATGGAACCCAAGACTACCAGCCCAGGGATGGCCCCACCGGCAAGAGCCCTCAGCCCTTGATCACTAATTGAGAAAATGCCCCACAGCTGGGTCTCATGGAGGCACTTCCCCAACTGAAGCTCCTTTCTCTGTGATAAGTACATCATGTGGCGTTGACACACAAAACCAGCCAGTACAATTGACCCCTTATCAACTTGACACACAAACATCATTATTAAGCCTCAACCCTTACTTTCTTATTCATCCCCAAGATCTAAATAACTTTATTTTTTTTTTGACAATTTATGTCATTTTTTTTTTAATGAATGACTTCATGGATAGACCATCTTTTTTTTTTTCCTATATTCTTTGTTTACATTCCAAAGGCTTTCCCCTTTCCCAGTTGCCCCCTCACCATATGTCCCATAAGTCCTCTTCCCTCCATCAATTCCCCAATCACCCCCCCCAAATAACTTTAAAAGTCCCACAATCTTTTTTTTTTTTTTTTTTTTTTTTTTTTTTGGATTTTCGAGACAGGGTTTCTCTGTGTAGTCCTGGCTGTCCTGGAACTCACTCTGTAGACCAGGCTGGCCTCGAACTCAGAAATCCGCCTGCCTCTGCCTCCCAAGGGCTGGGATTAAAGGCGTGCGCCACCACTGCCCGGCTAAAGTCCCACAATCTTTATGTATTAAAAGTTCAATCCCTTTAAAATGTCCAATATCTTTTAAAATTCAAAGTCTTTTACAAATTCAAAGTCTCTTAACTGTGGGCTCCACTAAAACACTTTCTTCCTTCAAGAGGGAAAAACATCAGGGCACAGTCGCAGTCAAAAGCAAAATCAGACTCCAACTGTCCAATGTCTGGGCTCCTCCAAGGGCTTCAGCGACTTCCCCAGCTGCTCTTCATGACCCCTTCATGCCTTCAAATCAAGTACCACCTGGGTGACTCTTACAGAGTACCAAGTCCAGCCATAGCACAAGAGGCTATCTCTGGAACACAGCCTCTGTGCTCTCAGAAAACACTTCCTAGCAGACTTCACCTCAATGACGCTGGTCTCTTCTTAGTCACCCCTGCCTCCAGGCTCCTGCTCTGTTTGAGCTCCTATCCTGATTTCCTTCATTGATGGACTATCATGTGGAAGTGTAAGCCAAATAAATAAACCCTTTCCTTCCCAAATTGTTTTTGATCATGGTGTTTCATCACAGTAACCCTAACTGAGACACTATACAAACTAAAAATGTGATAAATTAGTTGTTTGTGTTTTGAGAAAAGGATCATCCTGTGTAGACTAGTCTGGGTTCTAACTCAAGATCCTGAGCTTTCAAGTCTTAGCTTTCAAGTGCTAAAACTAGAGGCATATTTCATTACAGTTGGTTCCAATAGATCTGACATGCTTGGCCGAGGCTTTGTAAAGAAGGTTTGAAGGACCTCTGACACACAGTAGGTGAACAAAAGGAAGGTCTAGGTCTGGAGAGGTGGCTCAGCAGTGAGTGCTTCCTGCTCTTCCAGAGGGCCCGAGGGCCCACTGCCCACTGCCCACTGCCCACTGCCCACTGCCGGAAGAGCTGATGCCCTCCTTGGCCTCTCTAGGCTCCTGCACACATGTGCTGTATATAAATTTAAGTCAGCATATACACAAACATTTAAAATAGAAAAATAGGGCCTGGGCAGAAGGCTCAGTGGTTAAGAGCACTTGCTACTTTTCCAGAGGTCCTGAGATCAATTCCCAGCAACCACATGGTGGCTCACAACCATCTGTCATGGGATCCGATGCCCTCTTCTGGTGTGTGTGTGAAGACAGCTACAGTGTACTCACATATATTAAAAAAAAATAAAAGTGTCAGGTGGTGGTGGCGCACGCCTTTAATCCCAGCACTTGGGAGGCAGAGGCAGGTGGATTTCTGAATTGGAGGCCAGCCTGGTCTACAGAGTGAGTTCCAGGACAGCCGGAGCTACACAGAGAAACCCTGTCTCGAAAAACAAACAAACAAACAAACAAAAAGTAATAAAATTAATTTCCATGTAATCATGTAATAGGTATATAATCAACCTCTTTACATGAGATTAAATTATATCCTGAATAGGAACAGAAGTGTAGCTTGTTGGTAAGAACAAGCATAAACAAGAACAGCTGAGACCTGGATTCAATCTTCAGAACAACAGCAACTCCAGTATTCTGGAATGGAGATGGGGGAGAAGAAGGCATTCACGTTTGTGTGTGTGTGTGTGTGTGTGTGTGTTGTTTTTTTTTTTTGTTTTTTGTTTTTTTTTGTTTTGTTTTTTTGAGACAGGATTTCTCTGTGTAGCCCTGGCTGTCCTGGAACTCACTCTGTAGACCAGGCTGGCCTCGAACTCAGAAATCTGCCTGCCTCTGCCTCCCAAGTGCTGGGATTAAAGGCGTGCACCACCACCGCCCAGTCACGGTTTTCTTAGTATATTTTATATAATTCTTAAACATTCCCAGCAGCCACATGTGAAGGAACAATTCTTGCAACCTAGTATAAAGGATAGTAAAATCTTATAAAGATAATTGCTAGTCACATGAAACTTTGGGATAAAAATGCAAGCCTAAAGTATCATTGGCCTAAACAGAAATAGTGGGTCAACATGACGTTGTTAGTGCAAAAACACAACTCCAAACCCAAAAGTTGTTAAGAGATAGTTTATTCTGAGCAAAATATGAGTGTGGTGTCTGACCCACACTGCTGGCTGGTTTTATGTCAACTTGACACAGACTATAGTTATCTGAGAGGCGGGACCTCAGCTGAGAGAATGGCTCCATAAGATCTGGCTGCAGGTAGACCTGTAAGGCATTTTCTTTTTTTTTTTTTTTTCTTTATTCTTTTTTCTTTTTTTTTTTGGTTTTTCGAGACAGGGTTTCTCTGTATAGTTCTGGCTGTCCTGGAACTCACTCTGTAGACCAGGCTGGCCTCGAACTCAGAAATCCGCCTGCCTCTGCCTCCCAAGTGCTGGGATTACAGGCATGCGCCACCACGCCCGGCTTCTATTCTTTTTTTTCTTTTTTGTTATTTTTGAAACAGGGATTCTCTGTGTAGCCCTGGCTGTCCTGGAACTCACTCTGTAGACCAGACTGGTCTCGAACTCAGAAATCCGCGTGCCTCTGCCTCCCAAGCGCTGGAATTACAGGCGTGTTCTACCACTGCCTGGCTTGTAAGGCATGTCCTTAATTAGTGATAGATGGGGGAGAGCCCAGCCATTGTAGATCGAGTCACCCCTGGGCTGGCGATCCCAGGTTCTATAAAAACTACACTGAACAAGCCTGTATAGCAAGCTGGTAAGCAGCACTCCCCCACGGCCTCAACGTGGACTCCTGCCTCCAGATCCTCCCCGAGCTGAGCTTCTGCTTGAGCCTCCCACAGTTGACTGACGTCAGGATATGTAAGCCAAATAAACCCTTTCTTCCTCAAGTTGCTTTCAGTCATGGTCTTTCAACATAGAAATTATAATCCTAACTAAGACATCCAGGAACACAGATTCATCTATGTTCCACCACGGAAGCTGACACATTATAGTAGTGACAAAACAAAGTCATAAATGCGTTCACCGAATTCATTCTTGGGGAGGGCAAGTAAGTGGGTTGCACCCCAAATGGAAAAACGGTTCCAGGTTGCAGATATTCTGGGTCAACTGACTTTTTTTTTTCTTTTTTTTTGGTTTTTTGAGACAGGGTTTCTCTGTGTAGTCCTGGCTGTCCTGGAACTCACTTTGTAGATCAGGCTGGCCTCAAACTCAGAAATCCACCTGCCTCTGCCTCCCAAGTGCTGGGATTAAAGGCGTGCCGCCCGGCGACGACTGACATTCTAATCTTTAGAATGGTAGGCGTTAGTGGTTTGCTGCGAAGAATACACTTTTAAAGTTTTACTTGATTGTCAAAAGGACGTCAGGCCAGGGGCTGGAGACAGGTGGCTGTCTTAGGGTTACCTTTGCTATCTTGAAACACCAGGCCCGAAAGCATGTTGGGGAGGAAAGGGTTTACTTTACTCACACATCCTCATGACTCATGATTGAAAGTGAGGGCAGGAATTCACGGAGGGCGGGAACCTGGAGGCAGGAAGTGACGCAGAGGCAATCAAGCCGAGCTGCTTACAGGCTCCCTCCTCAGGGCTTGCTCAGTCCGCTTCCTCACAGAACCTAGGACCACCCACAATGGGCTGGGCCCTCCCCCATCAGTCACTCAACCCTCCCCCATCAATCTCTCATCAAGAGAATTCCTTACAGGTTTACCTGCAGCCGGATCTTATGGAGACATTCTCTCAGCTGAGGTCCCCTCCTCTCAGTTAACTATAGTTTGTGTCAGCTTGACATAAAATTAGCCAGCATAATGGCTCGGTGGTCGGGAGCACTGGTTGCTCTTGCAGAAGCCAAAGGTTCACTCCCCAGCACCCCCCACATGGTCGCTCACAGCCACCTGAACCTCTCTAGTTGTAGGGGAACTCACATACTCTTCTGACCTCTGCGGGCACCAGGTACTCATGTGGTACGCGTATCCACGTGCAGTCAAACATTCACCTGTTTAAGAGCAAGGACGTTAGGTCAGGAGACTGAGCAGAGAAGGGCTGGCTATTAAGCGGGCTAAATATAGCTCAAAATAATTTAGCTCTGGATCCATGATGTTCTAACTCTGCAACAATCACCAAATTCTGATTCCATCATTCAGCCTTTTAGAGTCTAACATGGGTGTGGCTTTTCTTTTTTTTCTGGAAAGTTCAAGTTTATACCATAAAAATTCCTAAACATTTACTTTCCATTCCTATATTGCTTTAAAAAAAGAAAATCAGATGGCTGGCTGGCTGCATGTTCATTATGATTTTTTTTTTCTTCTCAGTGAAAATACATGATTTAAAGAATTGTCAGAGGGCAAGGAGATGGCGTAGGGCAATAGTACTTGGCCACGAAATGTAATGAACTGAGTTCAATTCCCAAGATAAATGAACATATGTTCAGGTGTGTGTGTGTGTGTGTGTGTGTGTGTGTTGCCATTGTGTGCTGATGTTTGTCAGAGGACAACTTTCAGCCACTATTCTACCCCTGAGATATTTTATGGTGTGTGTGTGTGTGTGTGTGTGTGTGTGTGTGTGTAAAATTAACTTTCATTCACCAGATATAATTGTCGTCTCGGAGGCTTACTACTGAAAAAGCTCACCCTTTCTAGTCCTCCGTGAGCCCTGACTGGCTGGTTCAACTCAGCTTTTCTGGCTCAGAACTCCTCTCCAACCTGAATGATTCAACTGGCTTCTTGCAGCTTTTAACTGAATTGCTTTACTTGACTGCAAACTAACTCTGGCAATCTGTTCTAATCTTCTGGCTCCTTCTCCTTCTCTGGTTTGTTCTATCTTCACCTGTAACTTGCCTTTGTAAAACTATCCTGATAGTTTTACAGTCCAGACCAAGCCAGCTCAGTCAATCAACAGGGTGTCTGTGGAGGGAGGGAGTGAGGATTAAAGAAAGAAAAGACAATTAGACAACCTTATAATGTGACTCCAGCCAGTGCGAAGCTGAAGTGGCTTTATTTTTTCCCAGTCTGCTTTTACGCCATTCTAGGTAAAAGCAAACAGGGTCAGTTCTTAGATCAAAGAAAAGGTAATCCAATAAGGCAATAAGCGAAGTCTTGTAGTCTGTGTCTAAGGGTTTATCAGGATGACCAAGATAAAAAGAATACACATACATTCCTTTGCTGTGTTTACCTTGAGCCTACTTCCTTGTCCTAGCTCAATGTCAAATTCCTGCCAAATTCCTAGAAGTGGTCCCAAAAGCTCTCCACAGTGACACCCCCCCCCATACTCCCAGCCTCCCCTCTCCCCCGCTGTCCTACAAGCCTCTCTTTCTTGTCCTCCAGAGAGTTGGGCTTATCGCATTCTGGATCATTCCGTCAGATCTTTCTCTGATTGTCACTTTGTCTGCTCAATTAGATGTCACTTTCAAATGTGGCTGCTTCCTCAAAAACTAACTTTACCTTTGTTGTGTGGGGTTTAAGAGATGTTCTGAGTCTTTATTCCAGCCAGAAGGATTAAAGGCGAGTCATTGCAGCCAGATGGCACAGACCTGACCTAGAAAGTCTTTGGAGGGACCCCTTGCCAGAGCAGCCACGTTGCTGGATTAAAACTCCTCTACTATAGGCATAGTGTGTGTAGATATGTAGATATAGATATATGCAAATTAATTGTTCTGAAAATGTTCTAATGCCCTTTAATAGAAGTTGGTAAGACACACAAAAATGGCTCAAAGGATAAAGTAATTTTGTTGAAAAGCAAAGATGTTGGAAAGATACCATGTGATGCAGGTTTTTTCTTTTTTTAAGATTACATACATTTGTCATAAGGAAAAATATGGAGGACTATTTCAGGCAGAAAACAGAGCAAAGTTGAGGTAAGCAACCACTGGATATGTTGAGAAACGCAATGGACATGTTATTTTGTCTGCCCAGAATCCTAACTTCCTTCTTTGGTTTTCCCTTGGGGATACCTGATGTGTGTGTGTGTGTGTGTGTGTGTGTGTGTGTGTGTGTGTAGTCTTAGTGAATGTGGTTTCCATAAAGCTGACCTCTTCCCCAGTTCCTATCCATACCTCCTGCCAGTCATCTTCCCACAGTGATTATTTCTGGAACCATGATGAGGGAAAAGAAGAAAAGTACTTATTCTGAGGATAAGTCCAGAGCTACTGACTGTGTGTGCCGTTGGAACTTGAACCCAGCGCTTTGAAATACTAAGCACACGTTGTCTACTCCAGTGCAACATTCTTTACTGTTCTGTTCACATGGGAGAAGAGCCAGCATGAGAACAATGACAGCAGAGCTGAGACCAGGACTAGAAACAGACACCAGTGAATTAATGTACGTCACTGAGTGAAGAAGGGCCCTGTCTCCCACCCCGGGAATTTTTTCCATTCAGACATTTTTGTTGTTGTTCATTTAATCTGAAATCCATTTAACAGAAAGGCTGACACGAGAGTGTAATCGTTTGCCATAACATAGTGTGTTGTACTTGAGACTGGTGAGACTGGTAGGGCTAGAATGCGAAGATTTAAAGAACAGACCTTTTTTGTATAGCTATGAAGAGGTTAAGTCACATTATCCCCAGCAAACCCAGGGAGCCAGAAACTCACTGCTAGGAACATTTAGTTCTTTATACTTTGGTAAGCTTTTCACTTTTGCTATTCTGGTTCCCTGTGATAATTATAAAACTTTTACAACCGGGAAAGGAGATCTAGGGGGCCATCTCACTGCAGCAGTGTCCTCCAACCAGGGTGCTGTGCGGTATCCCAACAATCATGGAAACAAACTCCACAAAGGAGTTATTTGCAAGGAGGCCAAGCAGTGAGGGAATCCAAAATACTCTTTCCTGAGAATAGAGTTTCAGGTTGTTTACAGGTTAACTAGATAGGGAGACTTAAATAGTGCTCAGATGGGCCCTCTGACATCAAAAGGGCACAGGACAGAACCTCTGCAGGATTAAAAAGAGGTCATTTCACTAAAAGCAACTTTTAAGCTCCTGAAGCGTAATCCAGGCAGCCATTGGCATTGCCACCTATGTGCCAGAGGGGGTGTTTGTCTGCAGCAAAGCCTGTGGGAGACTCAGATACATATGTCAGCTTCTACCTCTAGAGCGTGTCATTTCAAAATCCAACTAAAGAGCGGGGCAGTGGTGGCACACACCTTTAATCCCAGCACTTGGGAGGCAGGGGCAGGCGGATTTCTGAGTTCGAGGCCAGCCTGGTCTACCGAGTGAGTTCCAGGACAGCCAGGGCTACACAGAGAAACCCTGTCTCGAAAAACAAAAAAAAACAAAAAAAACAAAAAAAACAAAAAAAAAAAAGAAAAATCAAAATCCAACTAAAAACAGCTAAAGGGGATGTTTGAAAGATTGGTTAGGGTAAGTAAGAGTAGGCCATCGGTGTGTGGGGGATCATCCTTCTCAAAGTTAGGCATCCATCCTCTCATAGAATCTTAGATACAAAGTCATGGTTTCTTTGTTTTTGAGACACAGACCTCCTCCTCCTCCTCCTCCTCCTCCTCCTCCTCCTCCTCCTCCTCCTCCTTCTTCTTCTTCTTCTTCCCTCCTCCTCCCCCTCCTTCATGTTTGCGTGTGTGTATAGGGGGTATACAATGGCATATGTGTGGAGGTGAGAGTATACTTTTGTACAACTGATGATTACTCCTACCTGTTGAGGTTGAGGAATCACCACACAAACTATTCAGACTCTGGTCTCAGTTATTGACCACATACCCCAAGACTAATCAGGGTCACAGCATAGACCTGGGAGCTAAGACTGGACCTCAAACATGTCTCAGGACCGGCTTATAAAGGTGTGTGTGTTGGGGGTGTGTGTGTGTGGAGAGAATGAGCTCATGTGTAGGCGCAGGAAGTGCTACGCAGTGGTTGGCTCTGACACAAGCTCTTTTGGCTACCTAGGTAGAACAGTTTTTAACTGTGTTAACATTTATTCTGATTGGTCCTAAGCAGAGCTTGTGGTTGTGAAGTTTCTTGAGATTAGCAAACTTCAGAATATACAGAACATAACAGGGTATACGGTTAGTATGACCCTGTTGTGAGTCAAACTATTTTTCTGCATCAATGACTGGCAGGCATGGAACAAAATGGCTACAGCTATGCTATTGGAGAAGGCCCCCACACTACCTGTACGTGGGCTCCAGGACGGAACCAGAAAGTTAGGCATTTGTGGCAAATAGCTTTCCCCACCGAGTCATCCCTCCAGCCTAGGCTTTCTTTTATGAATATGCATTCAACACAAGCAGAACTTCCCACGCCCTTAGCCTCAGTTCTTGGGAGGCAGAAGCAGGCAGATTTATGTGAGTTCAAGATGAGCCTGGTCTACAGAGTCAGTTCCAGGACAGCCTGGGCTACACAACGAAAACCCTGTCTAGAAAAATTAAACAAAAATGGAGGAAAATGATAAGAATTAGGCTGTTTGAAAAAAATTTTTTAATGTCTTCATTTTCTTCATCTTTCTTACTGGAAACAATAACTCTGGAAATCTAATGAGCATTATAATTTTGAACATTTAAGCATAAAGTCAGAAATAATGAACACTCCGTTGATGTATTTCTTCAAACACATAATTCCCTATGCATCATTTCACTTTAGAGGAGTTTCGAGGTCTGCCCGTCCCTGAGAATTGCTGTAGCCATTTTGTCCCTGCCTGCCAGATATTTCATATTGTTGCTGTAATATGCCTGCCAGTCATTGGTGCAGAAGAATAACTTGCCTCAGATCAGGGTCTTACAAAATTTCCTTTACATAGGACCCATCAAATCAAAAGTCAATATGAATTGTGATGCCTAAAATGGCTTGAGTCAGAGCTGACCACCAGGAAACTTCCTGCACCGGTGTGTGAGCTCGCTGTGGATTTTGTGTTTTTTTCCTTTACAAGACTGCTCTGAGAACAGACTGGTACCACAATTAGGTTCCTGATCCCTTTTTGTATTCCCTATTCTTTTTTTTTTTTAAATTATTTATAATATGTAAGTACACTGTAGCTGTCTTCAGACACTTTTTCTTCTTGCTCCAGTCAGCTTGCTGTAGCTGTCTTCAGACACCCCAGAAGAGGGCATCAGATCTCATTACGGATGGTCGTGAGCCATCACGTGGTTGCTGGGATCTGAATTCACAACCTTTGGAAGAACGATCGGCACTCTTAACCACTGAGCCATCTCTCCAGCCCTAAACTATTCTTGATTAACTCAGATTGGTGTTCGTATGGTTTGTGGGACAATTCCTGAGTCCCAACAAGGAGTCTCCTAGTTTATTGTGTTATTTTGCTTTTTTTTTTTTTTTTATGAATACAGGAAAAGAATCCATTTTTACTGTATCTGTAGCGCTATCAATTTGGATTTGGTTGATTGCTTCTCTATTAGATTTAGGTTAAACATTTTTTTCCAGGACTACTTCAAAGGTACTGTGCCTGTCCACATGGTTTCCATCAGGTGGCAGGATATCATTGTGTTAATTTGGCTGTCCTGGAACTCTCTTGACTAACCTGCCTTGAACTCACTGCCTCCTTTTGCCTGCCGAATGTTGGGATTAAAGCTGTGGGCCACCACTGCCTGGCTCAAACTGCAGAGCAAGCAGTTTCAACTGCTGAGCCATTTCACCAGGCGGATACCTTTACGTTGTCAAAATTAACTATTTATGGCACGATTTTTGACATTATATAGCTTTTTTTTTTTTAAATTTGTGTGTGTGGCAGGGCGTGGCATGGCATGAGAGTGGAGGTCGGAGGACAGATTGTGGGACTTTGTGCTCCCCACACCATGTGGAATCTGATAGTTTCTCACTTAAAGACTAGACTTCCCGCTTCCCTGTGGATCAGGGAAGCCATTTCTAACCCTATAAGGAATTTTGGCCATCTGCACTTGTGGGTGTCCCCTTACCATGAGTAGACATAGTCCAACCTAAAGTCAGGCCAAGCCTCATTTTCAGTTTCTCTCTGGACTGAATAATTTATTCTTAATGAAAGGATTTAGGGCAATGGTTCTTAACCCGTGGGTTGTGACCTCTTCAGAGTTGCCTAAAACCATCAAAAAATAGAGACATTTACATTATAATTTATTTCTTTTTTTTTGTTTGTTTTGTTTTGTTTTGTTTTTCGAGACAGGGTTTCTCTGTGTAGTCCTGGCTGTCCTGGAACTCACTTTGTAGACCAGGCTGGCCTCGAACTCAGAAATCCGCCTGCCTTTGCCTTTGCTGGGATTACAGGCGTGCTACCACCGCCTGGCCCTATAAGTTATTTCTTTCAAAGATTTATTATATGTAAGTATACTGTAGCTGTTTTCAGACACACAAGAAAAGGGCATCAGATCTCATTATGGATGGTTGTGAACCATCATGTGGTTGTTGGGATTTGAACTCAGGACCTTCAGAAGAACAGTCAGTGTTCTTAACCACTGAGCCCACTCTCCAGTCCCTACATTATAATTTATGGCAACAACGAACTTACAGTATGATGTAGCAATGAAAATAATTTTATAGTTGGGGGATATCATCACAACAGGAAAAAAACAGCATAGGGTTGCAGCATTAGAACAGTTGAGAAACCATTGACTTAGATTGAGATTTTCTCCAACCTGGATTCAAAGCACAAACTAGTGCTTTGAGAATATAATCTAGCCCAGAGGCCTGCACTTACCTTGAAGCCTACAAGGACTATCTTTTTAAAAAAATTCCCAAAGCCTCTAAACAACCTATCTAGTTAATTTTGGTTGATCAGTTTAAACTTTGCAAAATGAAGGATTTACTTTTGACATGGCAGTCACTGACTTGGGTAGTCACATAGGCTGTTTCTAAAATGTTTTTCCTGATTCCCAGCCCCAAGTTCTTTTTTCCTGACAGCAACTAGGTTAACACTGTAGCTTCGGGGAGGACTGTAACACCACAATGAACAATACTCACTTTGTAACTAAAGGAAAAGACTTTCTGAAAACACATCAGAGGGTACTTTGGAAGACATTTTAGTTGGGCTTAATTGTAAACACTGTAGCAGTGACCTCACTGGAGAAGACTTTTGCATTGGTGATGGCTATGCTGTCTCTTCAGGGTCATACATACCACAGGACCAGCTGTTGCTCATCTGCTGCACCTCCAAACCATCACAAACAAGATTTTTTTTTTTACCAGTCAATAAACAGTTTAGAGGTATTTACATTCCTAAGTTTTTCAGCTACTTTAGAACTGAGTTCATTGGAATATGCACAGAATTGCTTTCTGTAGTTCACAATGTTTTCATGTGTATCACTGGATTCTCAAAAGCAACCAAGTTTCTGATTACTGTGGTGGGGGTGGGGGTCAGTGCACTGCTGGCTAGATTCCTATTTTGTACTTAGATATAACAATAGTTTACATCTAATTTTTAGAATTTCAGTCGTTTGAGGATGGCACAAGCCTTTAATCTCAGCACTTGGGAGACAGCAGGCTAAATCTCTGAATTCCAGGCCAGCCTGGTCTACAGAGCAAGTCCAAGTTCCAGGATATCCAGGGATACACAGAGACACCCTGTCTTGAAAAAAAAAATATATATATATGTATATATATATATACATATACGTATACATATATATACATATATATACATATATATATATATATATATATATATATATATATAATTGTAGGCACTCTATTGACTCATTTATAATGCCAATTTTACTACAGGTAGTCAGTCTGGCTCAGTTTGGTTTGGTTTTTTCGAGACAGGGTTTCTCTGTGTAGTCCTGGCTGTCCTGGAACTCACTCTGTAGACCAGGCTGGCCTCGAACTCAGAAATCCACCTGCCTCTGCCTCCCAAGTGCTGGGTTTACAGGTGTGCGCCACCACGCCCAGCCTGGCTCAGTTTTAAACTTAAAATCTCGACACCTGGACGTCAGCCTATAATATTGGTAAAGCATGCTATTTCCTAGTGTGTTGTATGGAGCTTGCGGACACTCAGTCCCAACGTGGGCTGTTGGAGACAAAGCTGCCTCTGCTCTCCAGTAAAGCGGTGAGGAAGTTTTAAAATGCCAAGGCCATGACATCACACACTCTTTATCTTCTCGGTAGGAACGCTAGTAAGTGCTCTGGGGCAAGTGCTTTTTGTAAACGGGTATTACGCAGATATTAACAAGGTTTACGGGATCCTGGTAAGGCCTTCGTCACCACAGCTCGATAGGACACCGGAGAGATCAAGTCTGAGCCAGCGGGAACTGGGGGAGGCAGGACAACTCTTTCCCCCTCCACCCAACTCGCTGACCACGTGGGACCACAGAGCCGCCGACAAGTAACGTTAGTGTCCCTCGCCTCGGCTGGGAAGAGCCGCGGCTTTTCCGCGGGAGCGCGTACGCTGGGCCTAGCAAGTTCTCGGGTTGGAACACACCCAGCCCCGAAGAGGGTCCAAGGGTTAATTTCTGGCAAAGCCAGCATGGAGTCGCGCGGAGTGGGGGGGCGGGGAGAAAAGGGCAGACCGGAAGAGCAGTGCACAAGCCGGAAGCCGTCAGATAGCCCCGCCCCCGAGGCTCCCTCCACCCATTTGGTGGGCGGCTCCAACTCGCTCACAAGCCTTCCATCCAAGGCGAGCGAGCGGTGACGCTGCCCCTGTTCTGGTCCCCTGCAGGGCCAGCCTCCCGTGACGCCAACCGCGGAGTCCTCACCCCGTCTGGCGAAGTGCTTGGGGGTGGGGTGAGTGGCCAGCCGCTGCTCCCGTGCCTTGGCCTCTAAGCACTTAAATGTAACATTTTTTGGAGTTTCTTCGAACTTTAACTGTTCCTATTTCTTGTGTGAAATTATAATTAATCCCCTCCCAAGCTGGGGGCTTCTGTTAAAGGAAACAGCAAAATAGGTCAGTTAGATGTATTTGGAAACGTTGAGCTGTATTTATGCCTTTCCTCTTAACTGGGGATAGCATGGAGGCTTTCTGTAAGAAGGCTGGGATAAGACCTTAGCCTAGCCTGAAGAGATTAATGTAATTTTTAATTTTCCTTTGGATTATCCTATCCAAATATTACATCTTGAAAGGCTGGGCATGAAAAGCAGCAGAAGTTTTAGAGAATAGTTAATTGTCATATAAAGGCCAAAAGGCTTCTCTTAATTTTACAGATAAATGAGCAAAGATTTTCTTTTCTTTTTTTTAAATTTTCTATATTCTTTGTTTACATTCCAAAGGCTTTCCTTTCCCAGTTCCCCCCTCACCATATGTCCCATAAGTCCTGCTCCCTCCCATCCCCCCCCCCCCCATGTCTCTGTTCTGGTACTCTCCTGCAAAACTGGATCCAGTCTTTTCAGGACCAGGGGCCTCTCCTTCCTTCTTCTTGGGAATCTTTTGACTTGCTAATTGTGCCTTGAGTATTCAGAGCTTCTGGGCTCATTAATATCCACTTATCAGTGATTGCATTTCATGTGTATTCTTTTGTGATTGGGTTAACTCACTTAGGTTGCTATTTTCCAGATCCAACCATTTGACTACAAATTGCATAAATTCATTAATTTTAATTGCTGAGTAGTATTCTATTGTATAAATATACCACATTTTTTGTATCCATTCCTCCTTTGAGGGACATCTGGGCTCCTTCCAGCTTCTGGCTATTATAAATAAGGCTGCTATGAACATAGTGGAACATGTGTCTTTATTGTATGCAGGGGAATCCTCTGGGTATATGCCCAGGAGTGGTATGACAGGGTCCTCTGGAAGTGTCATGCCCAAATTTCTGAGGAACCGCCAGACTGATTTCCAGAGCGGTTGTACCATCTTGCACTCCCAACAACAGTGGAGGAGTGTTCCTCTTTCTCCACATCCTCACCAGCACCTGTTGTCTCTTGAGGTTTTGTTTGTTTGTTTGTTTGTTTGTTTTTGGTTTTTTTGTTTTGTTTTGGTTTTTTTTTTTTTTTTGTTTTTTTAGACAGGGTTTCTCTGTGCAGTCCTGGCTGTCCTGGAATTTACTCTGTAGACCAGGCTGGCCTCGAACTCAGAAATCCGCCTGCCTCTTCCTCCCAAGTTCTGGGATTACAGGTGTGCGCCACCACCTCCCGGCCTGTCTCTTGTTTTTAATTTTAGCCATTCTGACTGGTGTGAGGTGGAATCTCAGGGTTGTTTTGATTTGCATTTCCCTGATGACTAATGATGTTGAACATCTCTTAAGGTGCTTCTCAGCCATCCGAATTTCTTCTGGTGAAAATTCTTTGTTTAGCTCTGTACCCCATTTTTTAATAGGGTTATTTGGTTCTTTGGGGTCTAACTTCTTCTTCTTCTTCTTCTTCTTCTTCTTCTTCTTCTTCTTCTTCTTCTTCTTCTTCTTCTTCTTTGTCTTCTTCTTCTTCTTCTTCTTCTTCTTCTTCTTCTTCTTCTTCTTCTTCTTCTTCTCCTTCTTCTTCTTTTTTATTTTTTTGTGGTTTTTTTGAGACAGGGTTTCTCTATGTAGCCCTGGCTGTCCTGGAACTCACTCTGTAGACCAGGCTGGCCTCGAACTCAGAAATCTGCCTACCTCTGCCTCCCAAGTGCTGGGATTACAGGCGTGTGCCACCACCGCCCGGCTGGGGTCTAACTTCTTGAGTTCGTTGTATATATTGGATATTAGCCCTCTGTTGGCTACAGGGTTGGTGAAGATCTTTTCCCAATTTGTTGGTTGCTGTTTTGTCCTTCTGACAGTGTCCTTTGCCTTACAGAAACTTTGTAATTTTATGAGGTCCCATTTGTCTGTTCTTGATCTTAGAGCATAAGCTATTGGTGTTCTGTTCAGGAACTTTCCCCCTGTGCCCATGTCCTCCAGGGTCTTCCCCAGTTTCTTTTCTATTAGTTTCAGTGTGTCTGGTTTTATGTGGAGGTCCTTGATCCACTTGGAGTTGATCTTAGTACAAGGAGATAAGAGTGGGTCAATTCGCATTCTTCTGCATGTTGACTTCCAGTTGAACCAGCACCATTTGTTGAAAAAACTATCTTTTCCATTGGATGGTTGTAGCTCCTTTATCAAAGATCAAGTGACCATAACTCTGTGGGTTCATTTCTGGGTCTTCAATCCTATTCCATTGATCTACCTGCCTGTTGCTGTACCAATACCATGCAGTTTTTAACACAATTCCTCTGTAGTACTGCTTGAGGTCAGGGATATTGATTCCCCCAGAAGTCCTTTTATTGTTGAATAGTTTTAGCTATCCTGGGTTTTTTGTTACTCCAGATGAATTTGAGAATTGCTCTTTCTAGATCTATGAAGAATTGATTTGGGGTTTTGATGGGGATTGCATTGAATCTGTAGATTGCTTTTTGGCAAGATAGCCATTTTTACTATATCGATCCTGCCAATCCAAGAGCAAGAAATATTTTTCCATCTTCTGAGGTCTTCTTAGATTTCTTTCTTCAAGGACTTGAAGTTCCTGTCATACAGATCTTTCACTTGTTTGGTTAGAGTCACGCCAAGATACTTTATATTGTTTGTGGCTCTTGTGAAGGGTGTTATTTCCCTAACTTCTTTCTCAGCCTGCTTGTCCTTTGAGTACAGGAAGGCTACTGATTTGCTTGAAAAGGGGGATATAACAACAGAAACTGAGGAAATTCAAAAAATCATCAGATCCTACTACAAAAGCCTATACTCAACACAACTGGAGAACCTGGAGGAAATGGACAATTTCCTAGACAGATACCAAATACCAAAATTAAATCAGGATCAGTTAGATCAGCAAAACAGTCCTATAACCCCTAGAGAAATAGAAGGGGTTATAGAAAGTCTTCCAACCAAAAAAGTATGGGACCAGATGGTTTAATGCAGAATTCTATCAGACCTTCAAAGAAGACCTAACACCAATACTCTTCAAACTGTTCCACAAAATAGAAACAGAAGGGACACTGCCCAACTCGTTCTACCAAGCCACAATTAACGCTGATACCAAAATCACACAAAGATCCACCAAAGAAAGAGAACTATGGGCCAATTTCCCTTATGAATATAGATGCAAAAATACTAAATAAAATTCTTGCCAACAGTATCCTAGAGCACATCAAAAAGATCATTCACCATGATCAAGTAGGCTTCATCCCAGGGATGCAGGGTTGGTTCAATATACGGAAATCCATCAATGTAGTTCACTACATAAACAAACTAAAAGAAAAAAACCCACATGGTCATCTCATTAGATGCTGAAAAAGCATTTAACAAAATTCAGCATCCTTTCATGCTAAAAGTCCTGGAAAGAACAGGAGTTCAAGGCCCATACCTAAACATAGTAAAAGCAATATACAGCAAACCAGTAGCCAACATCAAAATAAATGGAGAGAAACTTGAAGCAATCCCACTAAAATCAGGGACTAGACAAGGCTGCCCCCTCTCTCATTATCTTTTCAATATAGTACTTGAAGTTCTAGCGAGAGCAATTAGACAACATAAGGAAGTCAAAGGGATACAAATTGGAAAGGAAGAAGTCAAACTATCACTACTTGCAGATGATATGATGGTATACTTAAGTGACCCAAAAAACTCCACCAGAGAACTCCTACAGCTGATAAACAACTTCAGCAAAGTGGCTGGTTATAAAATCAACTCGAGCAAAGATTTTCTAAGGGAAAGCCACCGCCTTCACGCCAGCACTCTGGCCAGCCGGAATAAGGCGCCTTAAAGCATGCGTGGCTGAGTGCCCCACCCCCACACACTGCATGCTTTGGGGTTTTTTTCTCTTTACTGCTTTAGGAGTTCACTTCCTAAATTTCCTTTTGGTCTTGACACCCCTCCCTACCGTCACTTCCTTAGTTTTGTTGGCAACAAGAACAGACAGATCCTTGGCTTCTTTCCTGAGGATTGAGCTGGCATTTCTATCCTGCCCTTTAAGTCCCCACAAACTGAAATTGCAGGGTTAAAGAAAACATGTTCATAAGGGTGTCAGAAGACAAAACTAAAATTTTCATATACTAATTGTTTTGTGTGTAAGTCTAGAATTGGGCAGCATCCATAAAATGGGTGTTCTGATAGACTGAGGCAGAAGTTAGTTTTATGAATAATGGCTGATGACCAGTGAAACAGCAAAAAGGAGATTAGTCATTTCTCAGCTACTGTTCTTGTTAGGCAGGAGTGGAATTATAACAGTTGACAAAAACAAGCAGACGAAACCCCCAGACCTAATTGGTTAACATCATTTGCCTTCAGGTCTCCTATAGTGTTAGAATAGAGAATTGACAGGTTCCTGTTGAGACTGGCTAATTACGAACTTGCTCCTGATTCTTGGAAAGGTCAGTTTGGATTTGGAGATGTGGAATTAATGTAAATGATTCCATTTTTATATTCAATTTGTTGTATTCCGCCCTAGTACAGGCCATTTAAGAAATGATTCTCGTATACAGTACTTCCTCACAGAGCGCAGTTTCCCTGCTTGCTCCACTCTTCCCAGTCTCCCCTCCCCCCAGATCCATGGCTTCCCTGTTTCCCTTCTGAAAAAAGCAGGCCTCCCAGGGATATAAACCGAACCTGGCATAACAAGTTATACACAAGTTACAATAAGACTGGACACAGACCTTCATATCAGGGCTAGAGGAAGCAATCTAATAGGAGGAGAAGGGTCCTAAGGGCAGACAAGAATCAGAGACAGTCCCACCCCAACTGTTAGGAGTCCTTCAAGAATACCAAGTTAACAATTATGACATTTACACAGAGGACCTAGGTCAGACCCTTAGAGGCTTCCTGACTGTTACTTCAGTCTCTGAGCCACTAGGAGCTGGTTAGTTTAGTTGATCTGTGCGCTATGTTCTCACCGTGTCCTTGACCCCTCTGGCACCTACAACCCTTCCCCCTCTTCCTCGGGGCTCTCTGAGCTCCTACAGGCCACTGTTTTTTGAGGAGGATTGTTGTTGTTGTTGTTGTATGGTTTTGAGCAGGGGCAACAATTCGCGTGCCTACAGAGGCCGGGGCTTAGCTCAGCTAAGGCCTCCCTGAATATGGGTGAAGCCTTTGACAGAGATGCCTTCCATTTTTGACTGTGGCTGTTCAGTGAGAGGAGGGTGTGTGTGTGTGGGGGGGGAGTGGAGAGGGAGGGGTGGCCTAGGTTGGAATGGGAAATGGGGAACATGTAAAATACTTAGAATCAGGAACAGGAGAAAGTCCAGCTGTATGAACAGTGGTTTGAAGTGTTAGAAAATGGAATTCCAAATTAAAAACAGATACATGTGTTGTGTTCCCACCAGTGATTTAAATCAAGTTGCAACTTGAGCTACCTCAGAAGTAACAGGGTTCATGCGACAACCTGAGTTCGATCCTGGACCCCGTATGGTGGAAGGAGAAAACAGACTCCCACAGGTTGTCCTCTGACTCCACATGAGTGTGCCCCCATCCTACAAAAGAACATGTAAGTAGAAAAAGAGAAGCTACTGTCTAATGTAAAACAAGTAGTCCTTAACTAAAAAATAATGGTGCTGTCCCAACATCCTAACTCATAAATCAGAAATGTTGATTTTAATGACAGTTGGTAGCTGGATAATGAAAACAGGAAAAAAAGGGGGGGAGTATGGGGGGTCTTCATCCATTCATTTTTTACTAAGATAAATGGTTCCCGGATCTGTGTATTTTTGTATGCCTACCTTGAAGTCTGTAAATCACAGAAGCTCTGTGGAAAAAAAAAAAGTTCGCTGGGCGGTGGTGGCACACGCCTGTAATCCCAGCACTTGGGAGGCAGAGGCAGGTGGACTTCTGAGTTCGAGGCCAGCCTGGTCTACAGAGTGAGTTCCAGGACAGCCTTCTATGGTGGTGATTCGTTAACTTCATTCTTTCAGGAGTAAATCACAACCCTTGAACCTGCATCCCAGAATGGTAGAAAAAGAAAGTTTGCTTAGTTGAGAGAGCATTTTGTAGACCAATAGTACTTTGCTCTCTGTACTCTATGCTGTATCTTAAGACAGACATGAAATAAGATCTTTACATGTGAAGTGCCATGGAAAGGGTGAGCATACATTTTATTACCACATCCATGCAATACAATCTGAAATGAGCTTAAAAGGGCCAGACCTTTAGCCCCATAGCTGGTGGATACTCTCCGGCCAGGGGGTGTAGCCGAGAGGTGCAAGAGGAATACCCTACTCGCTTCTCCAAGGAAAGTATGCCACAGATATGGGGCTGTACCTGGCATAGTGACAGTAAGGGTCCACTAGTGGCCCACATACCTTGGTAGTTAGCAACAAGTCTCGAATTGGACTGGAGACCTTCTCGACATGAGTTAAATCATGCCTGGCACTGAAAACCGAGCCAAGAACCCTGTGTTGGTGAAGTCATGGATCTTAGAGGAGAACCCCAAACCACCGCTTTACTGAGCCAGAATAATCTCTAAGTCACTTTAACTATTTGTCCTTATACCCACAGATGAGTGTAGTCCTCACCCCTCATCAAGGAAATAGGTGGAGATAGACTTTACAGAAAACCACAACCAATCAAAATGCAATCTGATTTGCATCCCAATGCAAATCTGTCTATGAAGACTTCGGCATCTAAGGCTCAAGGAGCATTGCAGAAGAACGGGAGAAGCTTGTAAGAGCCAGAGGAGCAGAGTTTGCTGTGAGCTGGGGACGCCTGGTAATTTCCGAGTATGTACCTGTAAAGTCTCACCAGTACACCAGCCTAAGCATGAGTGGAACCAGGACAACAGCAGACTTGCTAATGTGGATGTGGGAAAGACCTCAAGCTCCCAGGCCTACCCTAAGGACTGCTGAGATTGGTGGAGAGTCTTCCCCAGGGAAGAGTACGTCACGTGGTTACCTAAATGGTCTGCCATGAAAAGATACGTACAAGGAACTGTACACATACTGAGCAGGCTGCATTTACAAATTAGGATATATATATATATATATATATATATATATATATATATATGCATGTGTATTAAAGAAAAATAGAGGTCATGATTTTGAAAGAGAGCAAGGAGGGATATGCAGAACAGTTTGGAGGGAGAAAATGGGAAGGAGAAATGATGTAATTATATCTGAAGAGAGTAAGTGTTTTTTTTTTAATAAAAAGTATGAGGCTTAAAGAGATACCTCAGTGGATAAAGACACTACTTGCCAAGTCCCACCACCTGAGAATGATCCCGGAGACTAGATTTGAATGGTAGAAGAACCAAACTGACTCCTGGTCCTGGAGACTAGATTCGCATGGTAGAAGAACCAAACGAACTCCCACAAAGCTGTCCTCTCAGCTCCATGCTGGACTGTGGGAGGCGGGATTCTTCTCCCCCACAATACATAGATGTTTCTAAAAATTAGGAGCCATGTTTTGGTAGTTCTATTTACATGGTGACCAAACAGCTCACATTCAGTTTTGAAGAATTTTTAGTTAGTTATTTTGTCAAAACAAATACAAACATATCACATCTCCATTTTGTCATCTTCGACCAGTGAAGCCCGCATGTGCCCCTCCCCTCTCTATGGCATGGATCTGGAATTAGAATGTGGCTCTGGTTCTTAAATAAGGTTTGCTAATATATATCTTTGTCCCTTTGAAGAGACTGGCTATGCTCTTGTCATGAGGGAGAACATGTAGTCGTTGCCCATGTAAAATCCTTCAACTGAGAATGCTTGCTGGCTTTTGCTGTTTGTTATCTGGATGTATCTGTTTGTGTAAATAGTCAGAGGAGGGCCTGGCTGTTAAAATACCCCAAGGGTCAGAGTGGAAGGGAAGTGGGACACTTGCTTCAGCTGGAAAGTTCCAGGAGTGGCACAGGACTAGAAACCAAGGTACAGATTCTCATGCAATGTTTATTTATTTTGTTACCTCTTTAGTTATTTTGTGTGCATGTGTGCATGTACGTGGGTGTTAGAGTGCCACAACATGGAGATCAGAGGACAACTTGCAGGAATGGTTCTGTTTCCAAAATGTGGGAACTAGGGATTGAATTTAGGTCGCCATGCTTGATAATGTCTGTCATCACCTGCTGAGCCACCACACTGACTCTTCAGACAGTATTACGAAAAAATGCTTAATGCTAGGAGAGCTATAAGAAAATATCAAATTTCAAATAACTAGCATATTATTTTCCTAGAGATGTTGTATCCAAGAAATCTAGTGTCTTAAAGAGATTTAGCTATTCATTCTAGGACATGGACTTTCTCAGAAAGAAAGCTTATGTCTGTTTCTCAAAGTGGCTGGTGGCCCTGGTTTTTGGCACACGGCTACCTTTCATCTGTCTCTGTTCTCGTAAAACCTTCCTGAGTTTTTCTATAGTTTCCTCTTCCCACAACGATACCAGGCATTGGGCTTAGAACCCATTATAACTCAGAAGGATTTCTTTTTAACTTAATTATGTCTGCAGAGACCCATCTTTCGAATAACATTTCTCTTTAGTGCTCTGGGTAGATGTGAATTAGGGGGAAATGGTATCCAACACTGTCGATAGGATTGTAGCAAAGATTAATCCCTTTGCCTTAGGATCCAGGGAGGCTCAGCACAAATCCACCCCGCCTATGTCTTATGTTTCATCCTTAAAGCAACTACAAGTAGAAATATTCAGTGCATTCTGTAGTAAAGGAAGCTGGCCACTGACGGGAGCTGCTGCCCATCAGCTCTGGTGCCTGACACTGCGAAGCCTGCTCTCTGCATTCTTCCCTAGAGGCTGTGCCCCTCCCCCACCTCAGCTTCCACACATCCGAGCAACGACTCCTAAGATACCTCTCCAGCTACAGTTTGCTTCTGAGTTCTAGACTACTTTTTCCAGTGGTTTCTGGACATTCTGATTCACTAAACGGTAGGCACTGTAGATTTGTATATTACTTTCTATCTTAAAGAAGTTCCCTTCACTGACTCTTCTATTGACATCCTCATCCACACTGACCCCCAGAGCAGCTTGTAGAGCATTAGGTCACCTCTGCCCCCTTCCTCTCATAGCATCTCATTGGGGACCTCCTCGAGATGATTCTGATTCTCGGGCTTTCATCAGCATTAGCCTGTGCTTAGAACTCTTTCTAGGGACTATTATGCCTATTGTGGTCTGCTTGAAAAATATGAACGACAACTGGGTTGCTGGTTAGACATCAAGTATATTTTGGATCAGAAAGTACCGTTAAGTTACAGATAACTTTGGAGTTGTCAGCGCGACTGGGACGTTGTGTTTTGATGCTTTAGCATGTCAGACTCTGCCACTCATGCAGATTCCTGCTGTTCTCTCCTCTGGCCCTTTGCTTTCCTGGGATACTGGGAAACTCTGCTCCGCAGAGGATGCTCTTCCCCTGCAGTCCTCGATAGGACAGCCGGCACAGGCCTCTGCCTTTGAGCCTGCTTCTCCTGGTGGCTGCTAGACCATCTCTACCTTTTCCCTACTTCCACCTCATATATTACTCCATCCCTCCATGATACCTTCAGTCATTTATGTAGCCTAAGTTCTTTCAGTGTGTGTGTGTGTGTGTGTGTGTGTGTGTGCGCGCGCGCGCGCCATGGTTTCTGCTTTAGTCCTGGCATTGAGTTCCTGCCTTGTCCCTTCTCGATGGACTATAACTCTTAAGCTGAAATAAACCCCTTCCTTCCCAAGTTGGCTTTGGCCACAGTACTTATCACAGCAACAGAAAACAAGGCAGGGCGAGTTGTCTTTCACTTTCTGAAGCAACTCCTGATCTTGACACTCAAGTTTATGGTCTAAGCAGCCAGCCTTTACAGTCTCCTTCTCTTGGAATCATGAGTCCTTTTGTGTAACAGCCACCTGTGGATGGCTAATTTTGCTGTACCTCTGCAGTCTGCCCAAATCAATGGCATTTTATTGTGTCGTGTTCCTGTGAGGCCAAATCTTGTAAATTCAGGCTCCATTTTAGAGAACCTGACCTAAGTTTGAACTCAGGTCAACTAACAGGCTGGTACCGACTAGCTTCCAAGTCCCCCTCCTCACCCCCCCAACCCCAGCCAACAGAACCTGAGCCTAGCTCTAGTTTCTAGGCTAATCCCCGACACGACCAGAGTCTCCAGGTTATACCTTCAACAGGACCAGCATTTCTAGGTTATTATCCCAACAGACCTGCACCCCCAGGTTACAAGCCTACCTCTTGCCAATGCAGAAGAGAGAAAATAAATTTCTGGAGTGACTCCCAGCACCAGCCAAGTATGTTAAAGACCACAGTAGCTTTCCAATAGATGCTTGTACACTTACCCCTGCCTGCTGCTTAGTATAAAGCATTGCTCCATAGACATTCAGGGCACACCCCCCCCACCCCCACCAAAACCGTCCTGCATGATGGTGGTGCATTGGAGGGGCCTGAGATAGCTTGAATAGAATAGAGATCCTACTGTGAGTTGCATCAGATCAGCTCCTGTCTGATTTTTGGGGGGATCACTAACATTTCCCTGGCACTCCACTGCACCTGGGTCTACACAGTCTCCCTGCCTTGCTGCTGTTATGGGTGGACGGTCCATGCTCCCACTGAGGGTCACCTTTGCCTGTGCCCATGGGTCCTTCTTCCACTTACTCAAGGTCACTGAAGTGGCAGTTACTCATGTCTCCTATATAAATGATTAGTATCAACTGATGATATATCAATCCGTACCAATAAACTAATGCAAATTAGTAGTTACCACGCAGTGGGCTATTTCCGTCAGATTGTCCGTGCATCTCCCCCGGCTACTGTCCTTTCTCTCCCTCACAGCTAAGCCCGTCTGTGTCCTCCCAGTGGCTCTCCCATCTTTTCAGACTCACTCAAGCCAGGCTTCACCTTTCCAGTGCCCTCAGACCTGCTCCTGACAAGGGCAGTCCTCACACTTCACCTTCTATCCATAGGCAGCGGCGGTCCAGGGGCCGCCTAACTGGGCTACCCGCTTCTCGCTTGTGTCTCATGCTCTATTCGTAATGCACACGCCAAAGCAGCTCTTTACCACCTACTTCGGTTCATCTCATTCCTGTGCTTAGTAAATTCAGAACAGAAGCTAAACTCTAGCCGTGTCCCAAAGACCCCTCTCTAACCCTGGGGCCTTCTCTGCTGCTGCTTTGTCACGGCACAGCTGACATTCTCACCTCCCAGACGCTCTTCATTTCACCCTGTGTGCTTCACCTCAGGGCATTTTCCCTTCATCTCCCTGTGTTTTTTTTTTTTTTTTTTAACATATATTTATTTATTTATTTTCATTTTTATTCTATATTCTTTGTTTACATTCCAAAGGCTTTCCCCTTTCCCAGTTCCCCCCCACCATACGTCCCATAAGTCCTCTTCCCCCAACTATTCCCCAATCACCCCCCCCCCCCATTTCTCTGTTCTGGTACTTCTCCTACAAAACTGGATCCAGTCTTTTCAGGCCCAGGGTCCGTCCTCTCCTTTCTTCTTCTTGGGAATCATTTGACTCCCTGTGGTTTTAAGTGTGGGCAGGGGCCTGAACCCAGGAAGGTAGACACTCTAATTGCAGCCACTACTACTGAGCCTTAGGGCATTTCTGCTGGATGCTTTGTAGCTCAGAATTACCTTCTCATCTCTTTCACACTTTCCACCAGAAAGTAAAGGCCCCAAGGCAGGAAGACTGACCTCTGTGCCCTGGGCTACCTTCATCTAATGTTTGCTGAATGCCTGGAAAGTGGCATCGCGTCTTGCCTTTGGTTTCTCACCTGCTGTACTGCTTTGGCTTGCAAGGGTACTCATTGCTCGACTCACTCCAACCCCACCCCACACCTCTAGTCCAGCAACACGGCTGCTCCGGCGAGGGATTCCATCCAGAGACCTAGGTCTGTCTGATCTGCCGCTCAGCTTTAATCCCGCTCGCTGGAATACAGATACGTCCCTAGCATATAATTAAGTGGTAGAAGGAAGCAGCTACGGTTGAAAGTGACTTCTAATCGAGGAGCAGACAAAGGGATGAATCTAAGAAAGATTTGACAGAACACGCCAGAAAGGTGTTTGAGCCAGAACAGCTGAGTCGGACCAGCCAGCCAGAGTTCAGAAAGAACTAGGAAGGGAGACTCTGTTCGACAGTAAGCCTCTGGGGTGACAACTGCCTCTGCCAAGTCAAAGCCACTTTTACATACAGTCAACAGCCTTCAATGGCCAGTAAAGACGGACATTTCTGAGATGGTCTACCGCTGATTAACACTGTGGTCAAGTACTGGGGGCAGTATTAATATCGTCTCCTGAGCGTCCTGGGAAGTATTGAGGACTCCAGCAGCCCTCTCATCCATGCTTTGATGGCAGGCACAACAGTCGTCTGTCTTACATCATAAACTACAAAACGACCCAAAGGAGGACAGCTGCTCTCAACATGCATGGGCTTGCTTGGGAAGATGACAGAGGCACAAGATTTCAAAAATGCAGATCTATCTTCTAACATCTCACCAGAGTGTCTACTGATCTCTCTCTTTAGCTCAAGCGAACTTACAAGCAGTGTGAGCTGTAAATCCACCTTGAGTGTGGGCATTGATAGCTTTTAGATCAAGATGATCACCTGAGCAGTGAAACCAGCTGCCTCCGTTGATGAGTCACGGACATTGATACGGAGACAGGAGAGAAGCTGGGGACAACATGGAGACATGGGAAGGAACCTTCATCTCAGAAGCTTCTCGCCAGCTGAGAATCAAGAATCCCAACAGAATTATATCACTTGCTTATGGCCTTTGTCCTTTCCCAGCTGTAAGTGTACAACTTTCTTGGGACCTTATCACATCATTTATAGTAGATATTCTTTTACGGTATGAACCCCCAGTGACTCCTGGTTTTCTGTCATCAAATTATAATCCCATTTAAGTCACTGCCAGAGCTACCCTATAATATCATTTATCTGAAAGACAAAAGAAGGAAAAATCAAGATTCCTAGCAACCATTTGAAAGCTACTCCCATGGTGTAGAAGGCTACTGTTAAGCCACTTATCTGTGACTGTCCTTGCTAACCAGACCCATACTTGGGTATATGTCTTAGTCTTTCCCCAAGCTCCTCTCCTTTTAATACCTAGGAGGCAGGCATGGGCAGATCTCTCTAAATTGGGGCCAACCTTGTGTGCATATTGAGTTTTAGGCTAGCAAGAGCTATATCCTGAGAAACTGTTTTTAAAAACGGACTAGAAAAGTTCAACAATGGTAAAGTCACCTACTGCCAAGTGTGATGACTTGAATTTGATACCTGGGACCCACATGTTGGAAGGAGAGCTCTCTATGTGCACACCGTAGTTAGTTATATGCTCGCCTATATGAACAAAGTAAATAGGTGAAGATGTTATAAAAAAATTTAAAGGTCTTTAATAAACTACAACTCTTTTGTGAGAACCCCACAAGCATGCTTTTGGGCGTGTTTTATTTTTTTCTGCAATGACTTTTTTCTTTTTTTTTCCTTTCTTCCCTCTTTCCTTTCTCTTTTCTTTCTTCTTTCCTTCTTCTACTTCTTTCCTCCTCCTCCTCCTTCTTTCCTTCTTCTTCTTCTTTTTTTTTTTTTTTTGGTTTTTCGAGACAGGGTTTCTCTGTGTAGTCCTGGCTGTCCTGGAACTCACTCTGTAGACCAGGCTGGCCTCGAACTCAGAAATCCGCCTGCCTCTGCCTCCCAAGTGCTGGGATTAAAGGCATGCGCCACCACCGCCCGGCCTTCTTTCCTTCTTTTCCCTCCTTTTTTTGTTTTTTGTTTTTGTTTTTGTTTTTTTTGTTTTTGTTTTTTTTTTTTTTCCGAGACAGGATTTTTCTCTGTATAGCCCTGGCTGTCCTAGAAATCACTCTGTAGACCAAGCTGGCCTCGAACTCAGAAATCTGCCTGCCTCTGCCTCCCAAGTGCTGGGATTAAAGGTGTGCGCCACCACTGCCGCCGGCCTTTTCCCTCCTTTTAAAGACAGGGTTTCTCTGTAGTTCTGACTGCCCTGGAACTCACTCTGTAGACCAGGCCGGCCTTGGACTTGGAGGTCTGTCTTCCACTGGGTCCCAAGTGCTGGGATTAAAAGTTTGCACCACCACTGCCCAGCAGTGGGCTTTCTATTTTTTTTTTTTTTCTTTTCCCGAGACAGGGTTTCTCTGTGTAGCCCTGACTGTCCTGGAACTCACTCTGTAGACCAGGCTGGCCTCGAACTCAGAAATCCACCTGCCTCTGCCTCCCAAGTGCTGGGATTACAGGTGTGCGCCACCATGCCCGGCGGGCTTTCTATTTTTAATAAAGCCCGGCTCTGCTTCTTACTGGCTTATCCTGAAATTACTTTTTTTTTCTGAAACCAAGGATCTGGTTTTGCTTGAATTGAGGTTTGTAAAAGAGTAAGGGACCGCCTCAGGCTTCTGTGGAATCATGGTGGCCTGTGTCCTATCCCCGCTACTGGCAATACCAGTGACATTGCCATGGTCAACATCTTTTATAGACACATTATTGACATTGAAGCATATTTGTTCTCAAGACCTTCACCCAAAACTTTATGGTGCATTTCAACAGACTTCACTTGTGACATTAATTGGAGCAAAGGTGACCACAGTGCTGTTTGGGAATACCAGTCTCCTACTTGGTCCCTAGGGACTCTATGGATACCAATAATTTGTAAATACTGGAGAGCCAGGTTCAAAGGCTCTAACAGTTGTTGGTAGACTGTAATCCAAAGCTTTCTGCAATGGGAGTCCACTGGCACTGCCATCTTTACAGGTGACTTTCCAGCGCTTGAGCCAGAAAGGCATTTTATAGGCATTCAGCTTCAGCGTGTTGTCACTGTTCCAACTAGAACTTGGCTCAAAACCTACCATGTCGGAGTCTTAGCCAGCTCCCTTGTTAGGCCCCGACCTCGCGGACGGTTTTCTCATCTCTCTTGTGGATGGAAGGTGACTTTGAGGAATTCATTTTGTTTACATTGGTACTTAATTGTTTCATACCCAGTGCATAAGCCAAAAGGATGTTGACACAGGTCTACCCATTCTTAGACATTCCAGTTTCAAATTTATCTACACCAGCAGCCAGGAAAACACAGTCAGCACGAGACTGCCTGCTGTGAAATGGTTTGGATGAGGTCTCTGCGTGCGGGGGCTTCCATGTTAGCCACACATCTGCTGATCTCAGATTTCCACAGCTGTCCATCAGATGTCTAGTAATGGTGAACGTCTTCACATCAGTGTCCCCAGTAATGGTGAAACTGATGAGAGTCCTTTTTATTTCCAGCTTTGACTTAGTGGGAGTTTTCCTAGAACTTATGCTTCAGCAGTAAACTCATTATGTGGAGTAGATAATTGCTGGCAGGGGCTGGTGAGATGGCTCAGTGGTTAAGAGTACTGGCTGCTCTTCCAGAGGTCTTGAGTTAGAGTCTCAGCAACGACATGGTGACTCACAACCATCTTCAGTGCAGTCCACTGCCCCCTTCTGGACTGTGTGAGGACAGATCACTCATATATATATAAAGATAAATATGTATTAAAAAAGAAAATTGCTGGCAATGTTATGTTAGATTTTATTTATTTATTTATTTATTTATTTATTTATTTATTTTTATTTAATGTATATGAGTACACTGTAGCTGTCTTCAGACATGCCAGAAGAGGGCATTGGATCCCATTAAAGATAGTTGTGAGCCACCATGTGGTTGTTGGGAATTAAACTCAAGACCTTAGAAGAGCAATCAGTGCTCTTAACCCCCAAGCCATTTCTCTAGCCCCAGTTGCTGGTAATTATAAATATACTACAACATGTTTATAATTTCTAAGAAATTCAATATTGCATATATATATATATATATATATATACACACATATATTGGTTTTTTCGAGACATGGTTTCTCTGTATAGTCCTGGCTGTCCTGGAACTCACTCTGTAGACCAGGCTGGCCTCGAACTCAGAAATCTGCCTGCTTCTGCCTCCCAAGTGCTGGGACTAAAGGTGTGCGCCACGACCGCCCCGCTTTTTATTTTTTTTATTGCCACAATATTTAAAAAAAATAGAGTCCCCATTTAATTTTCTCCAACTAGCTCCAAAAATATAGTTTTAAAAGGTTTAGACTCAAGATTCTATCAAGCATCACATATGATCTTGTCTTTAAAAATGCCTAGTTTAGCTGGGTATGGTGGTGTAGACCTTTGTTTAACCCTAACACTCAGGAGGCAAAGGCAGGAGGATCTCTGTCAAGACCAACCTGGTCAACTTAGTCAGTTCTAGGATATACAGAGCTATGTAGAAAGACCCTATCTCAAAAGAAAATCAAAACAAAAGAAAACAAAAAAAGCAAAAATTAAAAAACTCATGTATCTGTCACTAATCCACGTCTATATTTCTAAGAGAATAATAATATCCATTGTAAGGTTGTAGCAACGAGCAGAACCCGCAGTTCCGCCTTTGCGCCTCTCCTCCCTGGCGAGCCCTGTCAGCGGCCTCCATCCATCCTTACAGCCCTGGGAGTGCTGTGCCCCACTGGGCAGCTCCTCTAGGCTCCTCCCCTTTCCTCCCTCCGCGATGAGAGGCCCCGGTCCTGGCAACCAGGTCTTCCATATTGAGTTATTTCCTAATTTTGGCACAAAACATCCCTCCGTAGCTTCTTGAAGACCCTCCAGCGTTTCTGTATGCGTGTCTATCCTTTTATCTCAGTCACTGGGGCTGTACAGAGCACAGCATGAATTTTTAACGTTCCTTTTTACGGTGGAAACTAAAGCTTGTGTTTAATTCTCTATCTTGTTAGGTAATTAATCATTTTTATTAAAAATTTTAATGATTAATCAGTTTTTGTTTGTTTGTTTGTGTTTTTGAGACAGGGTTTCTCTGTGTAGCCTTAGCTATCCTAGAACTCACTCTGTAGACCAGACTGGCCTTGAACTCAGAGATCCTCCTGCCTCTGCCTCCCAAGTGCTGGGGTTAAAGACGTGCACCACCACGCCCGGCTCAGGTTTTTCTTTAGAGGAGCATGTCTTCACCATACATATATTAAATACGCCTTATTTTTTTCATGTAAATAAATGCTCCTTAGGTTAAGAAGACTTAGTATGTAACATACTCGCGCCATCTAGTGGCCAATACGAATTTAGCATCATTGGCTTTGAATCTGACAGAAGTCTAAACTTGGAAGAACTAGAAAGCATTGTTAGCTATGTTTGCGGTATCTCTGTGAAAAATCTTCTCAAGTAGAAGAGTATCATGAGACCTAAGTCTGGTAGCCCCCGCCTGTTAAACCAGCACTAGGAGATGGAGGCAGGAGAATGCCAAGTTCCAGGTCAACAAGGGCTATAGTGAGACTGTTTCTAAATCCCAAACGCCAACCAAATCCAATCTCATTGGGCATGGCAGCCCACGCCTTTATTCCCAGCACTAGTGATGCAGCAGAGGCAGGGGGAATCTCTTAAGTTGGAGACCAGCCTGGTTTACAGAGTGAGTTCTGTAAACCAGGGCTACACAGAGAAACTCTCTCTCTCTCTCTCTCTCTCTCTCTCTCTCTCTCAAATCATCTGTACCTATGACATCTACACTGACATTTATTTTGTGGTTTATTTTAGCATATATTTAATTTTATCTTTTGTCTTGAGGCATAGTCTTTACATGCATGTAGCTCAGGTTAGCCTGAAATTTGCAACCCATGCATCTGCCTCTTGAGTGTTGGGATGACAAGCACACAGCACTGTGGCTAGCTTCGTTTAACTTAGTGGCTGCCTGGAAAATATTGCCGTGAGACAGATGATTATTTTTTCCACTTATAATTTTTAAATTACTTATATTACATTAAAGAGATCTTTTTACAATATTTAAAAATCATCCTTAGAATCACTAACATTTGAGACTCAGGTTTGTAAGTATAGAGCAAGGTTAGATACATCTCGCTGGCTACAAACATTTGCAATACAGGCTGGTGGGCCAGAGTTTAGACTCCTGGTACCCAAATAAAAACGGAATGTGGCTGATTGCCTTAAACCTCAGCTCTGAAGTAAAGGAAGAGAAGGTAGAGATAGGAGGAGAGCAGGGGCTGGCTTTGCCCACCAGCCAGCCTAGCCAAAAATCAGGACAGACGATTATCTTCTTCTTTTTCTTCTTCTTCTTCTTCTTCTTCTTCTTCTTCTTCTTCTTCTTCTTCTTCTTCTTCTCCTTCTCCTTCTCCTTCTCCTTCTCCTTCTCCTTCTCCTTCTCCTTCTCCTTCTCCTTCTCCTCCTCCTCCTTCTTCTTCCTCCTCCTCCTCCTTTCTTCTTCTTTCTTTTTCTTCTTTTTTTCTTTTTTCTTCCTTCTTCCTTCTTTCTTTCTTCCTTCTTCCTTCCTTCCTTCTTTCTTCTTTCTCTTTCTTTCTTTCTTTCTTTCTTTCTTTCTTTCTTTCTTCCTCCTTCCTCCTTCCTCTTTCCTCCTTCCTCCTTCCTCCTCCTCCTTCCTCCTCCTCCTCCTTCTTCCTTCTTCTTCCTCCTCCTCCCCCTCCTCCTCATCCTTCCTCCTCCTCTTCTTCCTTCTTTTCTTCCTTCTCCTTCTTCTTCTTCTTCTTTGTTTTTTTTTTTTTCCCGAGACAGGGTTTCTCTGTGTAGCCCTGGCTGTCCTGGAACTCACTCTGTAGACCAGGCTGGCCTCGAACTCAGAAATCCACCTGCCTCTGCCTCCCAAGTGCTGGGATTAGAGACGCGCACCACCACCACCTGGCTCTTAATATTCTTTTGTGTGGGGAAAAATGGGCCTCTTCTTCCTTCACAACTGCCTTGTCACTAAAGGAGGGTCGTAGTGTGTTCCTGCTTCCTCTGGGATGTTTCAGTAGTCTGGAGCTGGTCTTTCCTAGGAATGTAGCAGAGGGAAAATGGCAGATGTGAGTAAGCTGCTGGACCCATGAAGTGAGAGCGGCTCCAGAGCAGCCTCGGCTGAGACACGTTGCTAGGGAGCAGCTGCCGGCTTATTAAGACGCCACGTTATGCGAGCTACTCGGGTCTCAGCCCCTCAGTTTAATTTATTTTTAATTAATTTAATAATAAAAATTTATTTTACTCTTGCTTTTTGTGTATAAGCATTTTGACTACATGTATGTCTGTGCATCACTTGTGTGCCTGGTGCCGGAAGAGGGTATCAGCTGCCCTTGGACCGAAAGTTACAAGTGGTTGCTAGCCACTAAGTGGATGCTAGAAATGGAACCTCCGTTATCTAGTGCTCTTAACTGCTGAGCTCTCTCTCCAGCCCCAGCCATTTAGTAAGAAAACCAAACCAAACCAAACAAAAACCCAAAGGATCTAAAGATTTCAGGGAGACATTTAAAATGCCCTTCTCCTTACAGGACTCCAATCTGATTTTGTCGGTAGCTGTAGAACCTGCTGTGAATATTTCTGTCTCGATCCAGCCAACTCCTGAGAGTCCTCACAGAGTCACAATACTGTGCTGTGTGTGGGCCACCAGGGCTTGGGTCCAGAGTACACCAATTAAGGTTTTAAATAGGTGAAATGCAAGCTGTGACCTGCTTCTTAACTAAAGTGTTACCTGGTGAGTGGCCTTTAGTCCTCGGGATGACTTTGCTGTCCTCTTGTCCTTTTGTTTAAAGGTTGATTTTCCAAATGGCTTTGAGTCACGAATAAAATGGTTGCATCTGCTCTTGAGTAAAGTGGAATTGGAATATTTTTCACCATAAAAAGCCCTCAATGGCTTGATGTGTGCACAGTCCCAGCTTTTGTTCTGGGAGCATCTGTTCACATAACCGACTAACACAACATCTGATAGCACCAGTAGTTACTTGGTTAGAGGGTGTGTGTGTCTCGTAAATTAATGCAAATAGTCCGTGAACGCAATTCTGCACATGGGTGAACACAGCTTCAGAGGAGCTTGAAGTGCAAGAGAAACATGCCAGCGAGCTGCGCACACACGGAGGACAGCAGGTGAATGTGACGCCAACCATGGTGGAGTGAGAGCCACAGCCAACACACACACAACACAACACCAGGCCCGCCGGGCTCATCCATCCTCTCAGCAGTGTAGTGGCAGAGGAGAGAGGTGCTGGTCTGATTTTTTTTTTCTCCTCTGTGTAGCCCTGGCTGTCCTAGAAACCGCTCTGTAGGCCAGGCTGGCCTAGAACGCAGAGATCTGCCTGACTCTGCCACTCAAGTACTGGGGTTAAAGGGGTGTGCCACCACTGCCCAGTGATACTGTTCTTACAGACATTGTAGATGCACATTGAGGCAGGAAGCAGTAAAACTGCATGCTCACCAAAGATGTACTGACCACATGTTGAGATCAGGCTGTATTTGTTCTAAATTACTCCATATTGTATAAAATTGTTTTGTTTTGTTTTGTTTTTGTTTATTTGTTTGTTTAGTTTTGTTTTTGGACTGTGCCTCGCTTTGAGAGACTCCATTTTGCAAACAGCTTTTGAGCCCATTTTGAGGGAGAAGGATGACTGTAGCCCCAGGGACACTTATAAACCACACCATCTATGTAGCCCACCCAGGCAACACAGATTCACGAGTGACTTACTTCTGGGAGTAGAAGGAGTACCGCACTATGGGGATGGAGAGATGGCTCAGTGGTTAAGAACATTCGCTGCTCTTGGAGCACCCACATCAGGTAGATCACTGCCCAGAACTGTAGTGCCAGGGATCCTATGCCCTCTGTGGCCTCCTGGGATACCTCTGTGTGTGTGTGTGTGTGTGTGTGTGTGTGTGTGTATCTGTACACACACACACTCAGGCCAATAAACAGAATAACATAAAGTAAGTCTTAAATAAAAAGACTACTGCAATGTGCATTTTTTTGTTGTTGTTTTGTTTTTTTTTTATTTGATTTTTCTGAGACAAGGTTTCTCTGTGTAGCCCTGGCTGCCTAGAACTCACTCTGTAGACCAGGCTGTCCTTGAACTCAGAAATCCGCCTGCCTCTGCCTCCCAGAGTGCTGGGATTACAGGTGTGTGCCACCACCACGCCCGGCTGGCAATGTACATTTATTATGGTGTACTGAGACAACAGGGACACATGGGAGCACTAAAATCATGTCAGGAAAAACAGGCCCATCCTCAAAGAAAGGAAGGGTAGAACTTCCTCATCTAGATCCCACAGAAGGGCGGACACTTCACACTGGGGTGACAACAGCCCCTGCCATCCTGTAGTCTGACTACCAAGTGTTTGCAGTATGTAGCAAGGGTGACAGGCAGAGTTCTCCTGACTGTCCAGGGCCTCGGTGCCGCTCAGTCTCCACCCCTTTATTAAAGACAGGGTGTGGTCCTGGGTGTCTTAGAGCTTGCTATGCTGACCAGGCTGGTCTCCAGTCCACAGAGATCCACCTGTCTCTGTCTCCCAAGCGCTCGGGTTAAGGGTGTGTGTCACCAGGCCTGGCCTGCAGTCTCTGTCTCCCAAGCGCTCGGGTTAAGGGTGTGTGGTACCATGCCTGGTCTGCAGTCTCTGTCTCCCAAGCGCTCGGGTTAAGGGTGTGTGTCACCAGGCCTGGCCTGCAGTCTTTGCTTTCTCACTTGTCACCCACCTGTGCCCTTGGTTACCTTTCTGGGCCTGGCCACCTCACTACCCATTCCTAAATCGGGACCCAGTCCTCTCTGTGTCCCCTCAGTTGTACAGCTGCAGTCCAGATGCTGGTCTCTTCTTAATCACCTCTAATTTCTTAGCTCCAGCTAACCAGCATCAATAGTCCCAGTAATGCAAAGTTTTTGCTTTAGTAATTCTAGTATCTTGTTAATCACAGCTGATTCTTCAGCCCCAGCTAACCAAAACCACAGAATCTTCACAATCAAAATAGCAATGGCCCTGATAAGAGTCTTTAATCTTCCCCCTGAAATTTCACGAGCCAGGCCTCCATCTTCTGCACTGGTCTCAACATTATCTTCCAAGCTCCTGCACAACATCCCACAGAGCTTTTAATACTGAATGGATCTTCCAGCCCAAAGTTCCGAAGTCCTTCCACAGTCCTCCCCCAAATATGGTCAGGTTGCCACAGGAATACCCCCACTATGCTGGTACCAATTTGTCTTAGTCAGGGTTTCTATTCCTGCACAAACCATCATGATCATGAAGCAAGTTGGGGAAGAAAGGGTTTACTCAGCTTACACTTCCACATTGCTGTTGATCACCAAAGGAAGTCAGGACTGGAACTCAAGCAGGTCAGGAGGCAGGAGCTGATGCAGAGGCCATGGAGGGATGTTACTTACTGGCTTGCTTCCCCTGGCTTGCTCAGCCTGTTCTCTTATAGAACCCAGAGATGGCACCACCCACTAGGGGCCCTCCTCCCTTGATCACTAATTGAGAAAATGCCCCACAGCTGGATCTCATGGAGGCATTTCCTTACCTGAGGCTCCTTTCTCTGTGATAACTCCAGCCTGTATCAAGTTGACACACAAAACCAGCCAGTCCAGGCTACCTTATCAAGGCACATACCATAAAAGATTATCTGCAGGTACAGGAGGTGATGCAAGATAGTTGGTTCGGGTCTAAGTTTATTGTGGATAATTATACAAAACAGTTCTACTGACTTCTCTCATGATTGGTTTCCAAGAGCACAGAACAGAATATGTAATCAATCTTGGCATTAGAAAATTTCCTAGTAGCCGGGCGGTGGTGGCACACGCCTGTAATCCCAGCACTTGGGAGGCAGAGGCAGGAGGATTTCTGAGTTCGAGGCCAGCCTGGTCTACAAAGTGAGTTCAGGACAGCCAGGGCTACACAGAAAAACCCTGTCTCAAAAAAACCAAAACCAAAACAAACAAAGAAAATTTCCTAGTAACAGCAGAAACATATGAGAAAGTTTCCTTATTGGCAGGCTAACCAGGTAACAGTTACTTAGACCTTAACATTTTACCTAAGCCTTAGCATTCCATTTAGGCCTTAATATCTTGCCTAGGTCCTAACAGGGGGCTTTCTCTGACTTCCCGTTACACTGAAAGAAGAGTCCAAGGTCCCTTTGAATTGCAAGGGGGCATAATTGCCAGGCCATGTTTCAGTAACACATGAGAAATGTTGACTAGCTAGCTCACCCAAAGCTGCGGCCGGCAAGGGGCAAGGTCAGCCCTTCTGCTCTCATGTCCCAAGGCTGGCCCGTCTGTACCCACATGCCTAGAGTCAGCCCTGCTGTGCTGCCCAGTCAGGGTGTGGGGCTACTCTCCTGAGTGAGGCAGCCAGTGACTGTCAGAACCCGAGCTCTTGCTTTCATGATCCCGGGGCCAGTTCTCCTGCCTACGTGTGTGTGTGTGTGTGTGTGTGTGTGTGTGTGTGTGTGCGCGCGCGCGCGCGCACGTGCATTTCTTGCCAGCTCTCCCTTTGCTCCTCCCACCCTCAGGCTGGCTCACCGAGGCTCCCCCCCAACTACTGTGTTGCCCAGGTGAGCCGTGGGGCCAACTCTCCAGACCACTGCAGCGGGTGAGGGGCGGAAACAGCCCTTAGACATTAACATGGATCCCAGCGGTAGCCCAGACCAGGGACATCCACATGATCCACCATCATCAAAACAGACCCCTGCTGCTGCGTGGCCATGGACCCAGACATGGCCCTCAGCAGCAACACTAGCTGAGACTTCCCCATGGCCTCAGGTCGCAGGGCAGGGTGCTCACAACAGTCTGTTCCTCTCCACTCTCCAGTCTCCACTTCCACCTCTCTTCATAGTACTCAAACCATCCTGATTCTCTTCCTCTCCCATCTCTCCACCACAGACTTGCACACTAGTGGCCTCCTGCTTTGGGTGGGCCACAGGACGGGTGGGCCTCCGGATGCCATCCCAGGCCATTGGTTCCTCTTTATGCCCAGGAACACTAAAGAAGAGCTCTGGTTTCTTACCTCCTCGGTGTGAGGATGGGAACTAAAACTCTAGTCCAGACATCAATCCCTCCTGAATCTCTAGATTTTCAGGGAAAAAAAAATCTATTTTCTAATGTCAGCTCACCTCCTACATAATTGTAGTGTTACCTTTCCAGAACTGGGATGTCACAGTAGCACTGGAAGGCCCACTGAGGGAAGCTGTTACCTCCTTGTCAAAAGAATGGGATCTACCTCTGGATGGAGACATTCCACTATCGCCTCCCTTAAGGCTTAATCCAGATAGCACTACCCATCGCCTGGCCAATGGACCAACGCAAAGAAGATGGGTTCACCTTAAGCCTCTAGGAGAAAGAAAGATGTGTGAACCTTCTGATTCTTTTTTTTGTTTTTGTTTTTGTTTTTGTTTTTGTTTTTTTCCGAGACAGGGTTTCTCTGTATAGCCCTGGCTGTCCTGGAACTCACTCTGTAGACCAGGCTGGCCTCGAACTCAGAAATCCGCCTGCCTCTGCCTCCCAAGTGCTGGGATTACAGGCGTGCGCCACCACCGCCCAGCCTGAACCTTCTGATTCTTAGAGTCCCCACCCTCATGCACTAGCCGGCAGAGCTACTGTCACAAGGCTTTGTGAAGCTGTCTTACCCAGAAGAGTAAGCTTCGCAGAAAAATGCAACTTTCCTTTTCTTCTTCCTTTCCTCTTTAGAAGTCTGGTTTCCTTATAGTCTTTGGAGTTCAATTAAGACCTTTTTATTTTATATGTGTGGCCTTTGCCTGCATGTTTGCCCAGACACCTTGCATCCTGCACCTCCTTGCCTCAGGCCCAGGGAGGCTTGAAGAATACGTGGGATCCTCTGGAACTGGAGTTACGGGTTGGAAGCCACCACGTGGGTGCTGGGAATGGACTCTCGGTCCTCTGGAAGAGCAGGCAGTACTCTTAACCACCGAGCCATCTCTCCGGCCTCTGGAATTCACTGTTTCTCTAACACTCCCCTCCCCATGACGTGGCTGTGAGTCTACCCTATAGCAGACCTACATGCTGGCTTCACTCAAGCACCACGGCAGTTTCTCTTTCTCTGCTCCACCTTCCTCCAGCAGTCGGCCGACCAAGATTTATAGCTTGCCTTCCTTGGTAACAATAAGGTTGTCTTCAAGCTACATTTGTACTATTCTTGAATTCTTCTATTAGTGAGATTAACCCCGCTGTTTCTTAGTAACAAAGCCTCAACATGAGATACCTGGTGTAGGGACTTTATATTTCCAAAGGCAGACTATAGATAATTTTTCACATTAACTCTTCAGCTTCTATTTTGTTTTTACATTAAAAATTCTTTTAAAAGTGTCTCATCTCTCCCTTCCCCTAATACAATATATCTCCATCAGTTTTACAGGTTTCTCATGTATAATTCAACTTATCCAGAAGGAGGCAGCATTTTACTATTAAATCGATGCTTCTGCAGCGGTTCATACAAGTTTTCTCTCTTAAAACCGTTTTCCCCCCTGTTTTTTTAAATAGTCTACTAAATACACATTACCAAAAACCTCCCAGGGCAAAGATTTTTTGGACACCTCTAGAGCGTTGCATATTGAGAAGTTATTAAATACAAATTTTGCTCATTAAATTTAGCTAACGCTACAAATCATATGTGTGGTAGCTGAATTCATTGACCCAGAACTGTCATTATGGCAAAGATACTGATCAGAACGATAAAGGATGGACCAGAGAGGAAGTCAGACTGAGGGAAGGTGATTCAGTTGTTGCTAAATGTGGAGAAATACACGTTTGGTCAGTAAGAGAGCAAAATTTGGGGGAAATATTTGATTCACTAAGAAGTAACAATATGCTGGAGAGATGGCTCAGTGGGCAAGAGCACCGACTGCTCTTCCGAAGGTCATGAGTTCAAATCCCAGCAACCACATGGTGGCTCATGAGTTCAAATCCCAGCAACCACATGGTGGCTCACAACCGTCTGTAAAGAGGTTCTGACCCCCTCTTCTGGGGTCTGAAGACAACTACAGCATACTTACATATAGTAAATAAATAAATCTTTAAGAAATAAGAATATTTTAATCTTAGCCATTCTGACTGGTGTGAGGTGAAATCTCAGGGTTGTTTTAATTTGCATTTCCCTAATGACTAGTGATGTTGAACATTTTTTAAGGTGTTTCTCAGCCATCCGAATTTCTTCAGGTGAAAAGTCTCTGTTTAGCTCTGTACCCCATTTTTGGATAGGGTTATTTGGTTTTCTGGGGTCTAACCTCTTGAGTTCTTTGTATACATTGGAGATTAGCCCTCTGTCGGATGTGGGGTTGGTGAAGATTTTTTCCCAATTTGTTGGTTGCCGATTTATCCTTTTGACAGTGTCTTTTGCCTTACAGAAACTTTGTAGTTTTATGAGGTCCCATTTGTCTATTCTTGTTCTTAGAGTATAAGCAATTGGTGTTCTGTTCAGGAATTTTTCCCCTGAGCCGATGTCTTCAAGGGTCTTCCCCAGTTTCTTTTCTATTAGTTTTAGTGTGTCTGGTTTTATGTGGAGATCCTTGATCCACTTGGAGTTGAGTTTAGTGCAAGGAGATAAGAGTGGATCAATTCTCATTCTTCTGCATGTTGACTTAAAAACTCAGAAGACATCAGGTGTTGGCGAGGATGTGGAAAAAGAGGAACACTCCTCCACTGCTGGTGGGAATGCAAGCTGGTACAACCACTCTGGAAATCAGTATGGCGGTTCCTCAGAAAACTGGGCGTGATACTTCCGGAGGACCCAGCCATACCACTCCTGGGAATATACCCAGAAGATTCACCAGCATGCAATAAGGATACATGCTCCACTATGTTCATAGCAGCCTTATTTATAATAGCCAGAAGCTGGAAAGAACCCAGATGTCCCTCAACAGAGGAATGGATACAAAAAATGTGGTATATATACACAATGGAGTACTATTCAGCCATTAGAAACAATGAATTCATGAAATTCTTAGAGAAATGGATGGAGCTGGAGAATGTCATACTAAGTGAGGTGACCCAGTCTCAAAAGAATACCCATGGTATACAGTCACTGATAAGTGGATATTAGCCTAGAAGCTTGGAACACCAAAGACACAAATCACATATCAAGTGATGTCTCACAAGAAGAAAGGAGTGGACACTGGTGCTAGAATGGACCAAAACATCATTGTGGGAGAGTACAAGAACAGTAAAGTGGGAGGGGGTGGATGCGGGAGCAGGGGGAGGGAAAAGGACATGTGGGACCTTTGGGGGTGGGGAACCAGAAAAAGGGAAATGAATTGTAAATATAGAATATATACAATAAAAAAAATAAAAAAAAGAAATAAGAATATTATTTTATAGATTGGCAAATATAACTTCTCACTTGTTCTTCTTACAGAGTCACAGGCTTTTTTGAGCTGACCTGGAGGTCATGTGGTATTGCTGCTCGGTGATCGCTGGCCAGCTCATTTCATCCATCAAGGGAGGTGTCGGTCTTCGAGGCAGGATCCTAGTGTGTAATCCTGACTGTCCTGACACTATGTAGACCAAGCTGTATTCACGTTTGTGGGAATCCTTCCTTCTCTACCTTCCACGTGCTGGGATTACAGACCCTGGCGTTATCCACTTTCAAACAATCCGAAGGGGATTGCACCATGCTAGCAAAGATTGATTGAACTGCATGAAGGGGCTGGGGAATGGCTCAGTGGTCGCTTTTGCTGCTTCAGCATGGGGACTGGAGTTTGGATCCCCAGAAGCCCTGGGGAAAACTAGGAGGGTGTGGCCTACCTGTAATCCCAGCACTCAGGAGGTAGAGAAAAGGAATCCTGGAGCACGCTGGCCAGTCAGATTAGCCAAAAAATGGTGAGCTCCGATTCAGTGAGAGACCCGTCTCAATATAAAAAGTGGAGGGTGGCTGAGGGAGACAGCTAGATATCAACCTTGAGTGGCTGCATGCATGTGCATACATGTATTCCTGCACATGCACATCCCCACACATAGGAGCACCCGCACACATGCACACACTACTTGCAAGATGGCAGGAGAAACATTTTCTGTCACCTTGCATTTAACACAAGATCGGTGCTAAACATAGTAATATGCTCTATAAAAGGACTCTGGGAGAAGCCTTGTGGAGGATTCTTCCCTACTGGAGTGGAACTGCGTGTAACTTCCGTGGGTCCCATTGTGACAGTCCTGAGGACCAGAACCGCATGTCTCTCAAGCAGCAGCACAATGAAGTTTTTTTTTTTCTCCTAGTCACAAATGTTCTATTCTCTCACTTTAGGCGTGTGACTATTTAAGACCTACAAGTTCGTAGGAGCAAAACCATTCCCTCTCCACCTTCCATTCTACTTCATCTTCCCAGAACACGGAGACGAGAGCAGAGGAGGGGCGGACTAGAGAGGAGACGTGGAACCGTTGGCTTGCTGCCCAGAGAGCACGGAGGTTTGTATCTAGTATTCTACCATACAGTTTAGAAAGAAATTAAAGCCTTTCAAAGTTCCAACCCAAAGTATTACTCAAAATGAAACCTACCAGGGTGTGAGTTAGAACTGATTAAAGGCAGCACACAAGCAGGGGGTGGGAGGGCACCTCCCCCCCGGCAGTTAAAACAAAGCCTTGAGAATCCTTTGGTTCATAATTATATTTTTTAACGATTTATTTATACATGCTAAATTTATTTATGTGTATAGCTAGTTGTCTTGCCTGTTCGCATGTAAGTGCACCATGTGGATTCCTGGTGTCCCCAGAGGCCTGGGATTGGCATTACATAGGATTGTACATTACTGCATGGATACTGGGAACTGGACCTGGACTCTGCAAGAAGAGCAAGTCCTCTTAACCGCTGTACCATCTCTCCAGCTTCCCGGAGCTTCTTGTACATGTCAAGGCTGAAGCCAGAGTCTTCCTACAGTTTTGCTAGGCACACGTGGTATAAGCTCTCCCCACCCCCACCCCATTTGCCACCTGCCACGTACTTTTGGCAGCTGAAGAGGAGGCAGATGGGAAGGACTGCCCGAGCCAGCCTGAGCTAAAGTGAAGCAATGACCTCCCGGAGGCCCCCAACTTTTCCAAAAAGGAACTTAACTATAATGTCACCAGCAGATGCCACCAACTGCATAGGGGACATCTCTAATAGCAGTGGGACCAATTTTCTCCCTTAGTCACATCATCAGAGATATATAACCCCTTCCACATATGAGAGACCTTACCTTTGAAGAAAAAGAGGAGAGCATTAGAGGAGTTTAAACTGTGATTTGTCTGTGTATGTGTTTGGAAGAGGATGTTTAAATAAAAGGATTTAACTTTTTTTTTTTTTTTTTTTTTTTTTTTAAGACAGGACCTTGCTATACAGTCTGTCTTAGTCAGGGTTTCTATTCCTGCACAAACATCATGACCAAGAAGCAAGTTGGAGAGGAAAGGGTTTATTGAGCCTACACTTCCACACAGCTGTTCATCACCAAAGGAAGTCAGGACTGGAACTCAAGCAAGTCAGGAAGCAGGAACTGATGCAGAGAGGCCATGGAGGGATGTTTCTTACTGGCTTGCTTTCCCTGGCTTGCTCAGCCTGCTCTCTTATAGAACCCAAGAATACCAGCCCAGAGATGGTACCACCCACAAGGGGCCCTCCCCCAGTTGATCACTAATTGAGAAAATGCCCCACAGCTGGATCTCATGGAGGCACTTCCCCAACTGAAGCTCCTTTTCCTATGATAACTCCAGCCTGTGTCAAGTTGACACACAAAATTAGCCAGTACACAGTCTAGACTAGCCTGGAATTTATGATCTTCCTGCCTCAGCCTCCTGAGTGCTGGGTTTCCATGTGTGTGCCACCATGCCTGGCACTGATTGTCTCCTAACTGGCAAGTTAACCCTTCTCTCATCCCACTGGATCCCAGTATCTCCAAAGGCGGGAATGGGAGATTGCATGGGCGTTTGTATCATTTATAGAAAGATACGTTGTTACTATTTTAGTTGAGACTATTATTGCTGCAATAAAACACCAGGACCAAAACAACTTGGGGAGGAAAGGGTTTCTTTGGCTTACACTTCCACATCACTGTTTACCCCTGAAGGAAGTAAGGACAAGACCTCACATAGGGTAGGACCAGAAGACAGGAACGGACGGACGGACGCAGAGGGCACGGAAGAATGTTGCTTACTGGCTAGCTCCCCACGGCACTCTCAGTCTGCTTTCTTACAGATCACCACCCCAGGCTGGGTACTACAGGCTGGGTCATCACCCCAGGCTGGGTACTACAGGCTGGGTCTTCTCCTGCCCATCACTAATTAAGAAAATACCCCACAGAACTGCCTATAACCAGATCTTATCTAGACATGTTCTAAACCGAGGTTCCCCCATCCATCTCCTTGACTTTAACTTGTGTCAAGTTGACATAAACCCAGCCAGCACAGCGGCCATGCTCTTGGTGTACGCGTTACAATGTTTCATAAAATCTCCTCACAAGTGTTTTTGTATCTCCATCTCATGATAGTGCCTGGGTGGGAAGAGAAAGAGGCTGAAAACTGGTGTTTGAACGAGAAGGGGATATAAAAAGAGACCATTAAGTTGGTGAGGAGGGAAGGAAGGAGTAGTTAGAGCAGGGGGTGTGTGCAGAGGGAAGGGTGGGGGAGGAAGAGAACTGAGGACACACTAACAAACCAGCCTGCCTGAAGCCTTGTCTTTGGAAGGACCAGTGGAGTTAGGAGGCACCTCAGAAAGTCTACCCTGGGTCATGCCAGGAGACACCCTCCATATCTCCTCAGGAGCCCTTCTCCCAGGGAATCCATCTCCGTCCCACCCTTTCAGACTTGTGTTGTTCATTCTGTACTCTAGTGTTCCCGAGCTGGCTTCAAGTGGTCACACGACTCACACGCTAGTCATCCAGCCTAAAAGTTCCCAGATTCCCATTATCATGAAGTCTGTTTTGAGTCTAGTTTCTTGTGTTGAAATTTACGATATCCCTGCTGGTCCCATGGGTGAGGGGTTTGTTCCTGACTCCTCAATGCTATTGTACATCGAAATTTACTATGAGTCACCCTCTATTGCTATTGTTTTCTTTCTTGGTGGCACAACAGCTATTTCTTTTGTCTTTTCTCATTACTAGTCGGTCCTCCTGCATGTTTTAACCGCCTTTAGCTTTTCCTGGGATTTGTCCCTTACATCTTCAGTTAGTTAGCAAACACCGCAAGTGGCTGGTGTAAGTGCCCGGAGTCATGCTCCACCGCATTGTGTTCCACTTCTTTCTTCAGACAATTTACTCCATTAAACAGAAAGCCAACCCTTAGTTATGATGATTTCAGTAACCTCCTGGTTTATTTGTCTTCAGATTTGGGCCTCACTGCCTTTTGCAATACATTGGCTAGCCATCAGTGTTGTTCCAAGCTTGTTTAAACTCCAGGGTTTCAATATCTGCAGATTCAATCCGTGGTGGCTTGGATACTGTGGAGTTACAGCCTGCTACGGTTGTGTGTGCACTAAACATGGGTAGACATTTCTTCATCACTAGTCTCTAAAGAATACAGTAATAATGGATGGCATTAGCTGTTAGAAGGAACCTGAGGGTGATTTAAAGTAGGCAGGAGGAGGCACATAGATTCTGTCCAAACACTCCAGCACTTTATGTCTACAGCTTGAGCATCTGTGGCCTCTGGACTCCACAGGGGTCCTGGAACCAGTCTCCTGTGGCTACCCTGGATAGCTGTGCTTACAAGTGTGGTTTATTAAAATGTGCAGTATGTGTATTTACTTAAAACGAGAGCACTTTGAGTCTATCATAAATTTGAGCCTATTTTGGTTGATTTCTTGCCTAATGAGGCATTATACAAAAAATGCTGAACATTCCACTCAACCATGTGGGACGAACTAGGAATTCTGAGGGATTGAGTTTCAGAACCAGGCAATGGGAAAATGTCATATAATTACGAGAAGTAGGAAATGGTAAGTTTATAATTTTCTGAGTTTTTTTTTTTCCTATGTGGAGACGTAGGGGAGACAGTTCCTAAATTTCTCATACACACTGCCTCTTATGTCAAGTTCTGTAGCCTACCCATAAGTAAATTTGAAAAGAGTAGGTGTTTTGTTACTTAATTCTATTTTTTTTCCCTGAGACAATGTGTCAAAATAGATCTGGAACTCACTATGTAGCCAGGCTGGCTCAGCTTGGCTGAATTCCTGCTTCAGCCTCCAAGCAAGGGCATTACAGGCTTGCTAAGCCTGGCTTGGAAGTGGTGTCCTTTTCTTTTTTTCCCTCTCTCTTTCAAAATTGTGTGTGTGTGTGTGTGTGTGTGTGTGTACATGCACATGAGTATATGCATGTCACATGCATGTGTGGAAGTCAAATGACAACTTTGGGAGTTGGTTCTCTTCTCCCACTATGTAGATTCTAGGGACTGAATGTGGGTCACCAGGCTTGCCTGCCAGTGCCTTTACACACTGATCTGTATTGCCAGCTCCCCAACACCAGAAGCACCTTTTAAAGGTTTATTTATCTTCATTTTCTGTATATGAGGGTTTTGCCTGCATGTATGTATATTCACCATGTGTGTGCCTGTTGCCTACAGATGTCAAAAAGGGATCAGATCCCTTGGAAGTAGAGTTATAGATGGTTGTAAATCATCATGTGGGTGCTAGGAATTGAACCCAGGTCCTCTGGAAGAATAGCCAGTGCTGGTAACTCTATCTTTCTAGCCAATGGGTAAATTATCTTGAGGGCATCTTTTTTTTCCTTTTCTTTGTTTTTTTTCACCCCACTTAGGATTTATTTTTTATTTATGAATATGTCAGCATATGTATGTGCACATATAAGTATCTGAAGAGGCTAAAAGAAGGCATTTGATCCCCTGAGCTGGAGTTATAAGGAGTTCTAAGCCACTGGGTGTAGGTGCTAGGAACAAAATTCTGGTCATTTGCAAGAGTAGCAAGTAATCATAACTTCTAAGACCTCATTTAATTTAAAAAATACCTCTTTCATAGTCAATGTTTCTGAAGAGAAGTCCTTTGAAGTTCAAAAGTATTATGTCTTCTTGTACTTTTAATACTTCAGTATTCATGATCTTAGGGACACAAGAATAAATATAGTTTTAGAGGCTATGGTTACATTTTATTTTTTGAGCAAGGTCAAGAGTATTTTGAAATATCAAAGTACATTGTTATTGCTGTTGCTACTGTATTTGTGGTACTGGGAACTACCCGGGATCTGTTGTTTAAGACCTTTCCGAAGCTGTGTATCCGGCTCTGCTCTCACTTTTGTTTTCTCTGGAGTTGATCAGGCTGGCCTTGGGTTTACCCACCAGCCAGAGCCGCCCTTGCGTCCCCACGCAGAGCCCCAGATCTGGTTCACCAGAACCCCAGATCTGGTTCTCCAGGTACATTATTTTGACTTTGACAAAAAGAACAGAGAAGTAAACCTGGACTTAAGAACATATTTTATACTCAAAGAAATTGGAAATTTGAAGCCATTACTTAAGAATTAAAAACTGTATGCAATATTCACTCAGAGGCAAATTGATCTTGTGTTAAATCTTTAGTATCTTGTCTTGTTTTCTTCATGAAGAAATAGCCTCAATATTGGAGAGTGATGAGGGCTTCTTTCCTTCCTTTGAGACAATCTCTCTACGTAAACGTAGGCTGGCCTCAAACTGTCAGCGCTACCTCAGCGTCCCAGGACTGGCATTATAGATGTGTACCACCTAGTCTGACAAGAACATGTTTGTTTTATGGCTTTCTTGAGCGTATTATTTTGGTAGCTCATTATTTATTTAGTACTCACTTGCGTATGTGCCTATCTGTAGCAGTAAATATTAAAATTTTCTCTATGCTCCAGGCGGGTGCACGTGGCTCTTCTTGTGTATGCCTCCTCTCCACCTGCCCTGATGTCCTGGATCCCAGATAGAAAGACACACACACACACACACACACACACACACACAAAACCATTGTATTTTAATATGCCTTAACTCGTTCAATGGTTGGGCTACTCCTGAACCTCCTAACACACTCCCCTCCGATATTCCTGAGTTAATTCGTTCTAAATCTGTGTCTGACCTTTGCTGCCCTGGCTCCTTCTGGGCAGCCCTCCCATGGAGCTGCTTTCCCCTTGCACCTACATTTTGGTCGTCTCACCCTCCTGCTTCTTCATGGCGTGGTCCACTTGTTCTCACGGAGGCCCTAGGTTAGATTCCCAGGACCTACGTGGTGGCTCACAACCACCTCTGACTACAGTTCCTGGGGACCTGACACCATTTTCTTACCTCTGTGGGCACCAGATACAGATGAGGCATGCAAGCATGCATATACACAAAACAATCGTACACGTAAATAAAACAAATCCATCTAAAATGTAGCGTCCTGCCTCTGTGAAGCAGAAATGACGTATTCTCATAGTGGTATTAAACAATACTTCAGGGAATCTTATATCCATCCTAGATGAGGCTAGTGGAAGCCTTTGAAACATTAGAAGCTCATTTCTTTATGCACTCTGTGGGACAAGTCGTGAAATTTTTATTTTAAAAGAAAAATAACTTGACACCGATTTCTAGTGAAAGAATTTGAGTTTGGGGCTCAGAAGACACTGAAATGGATTGTCCTTTTGGGTAAGAGATTCAGAAGAGTTCTTGATGTTATAGGTAGACAGACAACAGTGTAGTCAGGACTCTGAGGAGAGATCAGCCTACATGGTAGAGTGGGGCGGGCTCTTCTTAGGGGCTCAGAGGAAGGTAAGGGTCTTTGTCTCATGCTTGGGGACAGGTCTGAAATACAGGTTGCCTCTGCTTCTTGGGTAGCAGGGAAAAGGAAGAGAGTCTTATATTCCAAGGAAGGGCTGTGTGACCTTGAGGGTGCAGGGTCTCAGTTAGCCAGTGTGTAGCTATCTCGTGTGCCACTGGCAGCCTCTGAGAGTTTAGAGTCTGCTAGTCTGGGCCTGTGTACCAGTGAGCCGTAAGGGCAGAGAGAGGCACAGCTGGATGCGTGTTGGCATGACCTGAGCAGGGTGTGGCCTGGCCGGTTAACACATGAGATATTTTAACAGTTTCTTTGAACCCTTAATGGGGATTCCAGGATTCCAGTTTCCCTCTGTGCTGTATTGTTTGTGACTCTGGGAAGTATGACTTAGTTGCGCCTAGTCAAGGTTTGCAAAAATGTGTACCTTTTTGTGCCAAGCTGAGCGAGCTTCCCTCTAAGCTGCCTGCCCGAGAGCTGTCACTTCAGCGATGGAGTCCTCAGAAGCCAGCGTCTGAGGCTGTTAGAAGCAGAAGCCACCACCCTCAGCAGCAGCACCAGCAGCCTTACAGTCCGGTCTCCATCAAATCTCTTAAGAGCTGGTTTGGATCAAAAATTCACATGCCCTTTGAACAGAACCATTTTCCAAATATCCTTATTACCGAGGTGGCTGGTTAGAAATGCAAAGGTTCGCCGGGCGGTGGTGGCGCACGCCTGTAATCCCAGCACTCTGGGAGGCAGAGGCAGGCGAATTTCTGAGTTCGAGGCCAGCCTGGTCTACAGAGTGAGTTCCAGGACAGCCAGGGCTACACAGAGAAACCCTGTCTCGAAAAAACCAAAAAAAAAAAAAAAAAAAAAAAGAAATGCAAAGGTTCGGGCAGTGGTGGCGCATGCCTGTAATCTCAGCACTTGGGAGGCAGAGGCAGGCGGATTTCTGAGTTCGAGGCCAGCCTGGTCTATAGAGTGATTTCCAGGACAGCCAGAGTGACACAGAGAAACCCTGTCTCAAAAAAAACAAAAACAAAAAACAAAAAACAAAAACAAAAAAAAACAAAACAACAAAAAACAAAACAAACAAACAAACAAACAAACAAAAAGAAATGCAAAGGGCAAAGGTTCAGGGCTACCTTCGTGCAGGACTAATCACCAAAGCCTAGAAACCAAAAGCATGCATTTCTTAGAAAACACCTTTTGTGTGACTACCAAGCTAAGATTGTTTTTAATGTTGCTTATGATCAAAAGAAAGACTTTGCATTACAGCCTATTTTGACACTTCCTTGTGGTCCTTATTTCTTCTGTCTCTACTTCATTTCAGATACCCACTTTGTTTGTTTTCCTTTAGAATGGACATTTGGTCTCCCTGTGGTTGGAGTCCGTGCCAGCTTTCAGTGACGCACTGACATAGAACACTGCTGGACAGCTTTCCCAGCGGTGACCTAACTCGCATCTGAAAAAGTGCAAGTAGTTAACAGCTCTTTATATGATCAGATAGGATTATGTTAAAGTTCTTCTCTCTTTGGTTTTCTCAGACTCCCGTCTTCTTCTCCCCCCCCTTCCCTGCTTGTTCTGGCCCATAGGTTCTTTTTATTTGTTTCTCAGTACAGATGGTTGTGAGCCACCATGTGGTTGCTGGGATTTGAACTCATGACTTCCAGAAGAGCAGTCAGTGCTCTTAACCACTGAGCCATCTCACCAGCCCTCCTGTCTTCTTCTTACTTCTAATTTTACAATCAGAGAGAGAAAGAGAAAGAGAAAGAGAGAGAGAGAGAGAGAGAGAGAGAGAGAGAGAATGTAATACTTCTGCCTCCTCCAGAAGGCAATGGTGAATCTTGCTGACACACTAAGATATGTAAGATGTGGAACAGCACAGTGAGTCCCAAAGGTTCACATGGCTGAATTCAGATTCTGAAATACATACTTCAGATATAAACTTAACCTCTAATTGTTTATGACACATTAAGGACATAGTAACTGATAGACCCAAAGCACATTACTCCAGACTTTCATACTTAGAACATATTTTGTATATGTATGTACATGTATTTTTAATGTACAGATGTACTTTTTTATTTTATTTCTTCTCCCAGGAAAGGATTTAATATTTAGTAGGCTACACATACTATGAAAAGACAAATACAAATAAAAACTAGTATATGAGAACTTTAAATGAGGGAGAAGGGTGTAGAGGAATGTCTTCGTTACTTTTCGATGGCTGTGATAAGACAGCATGGCCAATGCAGCCTATAAAAAAAGAGTTTGTTTCAGAGGCTAATGGAGTCCGCATCCATCATGGCGGGGAGCATGGCAGCAGGCGGGCCTGGGAGATTACATCTTAGAGACAACCACAGAGCAGAGAGAGCTCACTGGTGACAGTCCGGGCTCCTGTTACACTTTACTTATTTATAGACAAGGTCTCCTCTGCAGCACTGACTGTCTCTGAGGAATCTGTGTAGACCAGGCTGGCCTTGAACTCTCAGCAATCCTCCTGCCTCTGCCTCTCAAGCGCTAGGATTCCAGGAGAGTGTCCTCATGCCCAGCCTCTGTTGTCTTCTTTTTTCCACTTCCTCCCCATGTTCCTTTGCTCCTCTTTGTTCTGTTGCTTCCTCTTTGTGTCTAAGTGCTCTTTCTCACCCCCTCTATTTTTTTCCTCTCCTTTCTTCTGTTTTACATTCTCCGTCTTCGGTTGACCTTCATTCTAGGTCTCTCCTGCTAAAATGCAAAAAAAGAAAGGCAAGCTGCAAAGTTTAGAGTTGATTTTCAGTTTAGATCCCAAGTGGAAAGCTTACATAAGGATTTATGAGGGAACTACAGCCAAAAAGGATAGTCTTCCTCCTGGGCCTCATACAGAAAGTTTATGGGCCTCACCAGGAGGCCTGTAATTCCAACATCATTGCTGAGATGAAGGTACTTATTATGCTGCAAGCACTGGTTCTCAAAAGCACCCCCTGTCCCAGGCCGTGGCTGATGAAAATGGTCACCCTGGAACCTTAAGGAAAGTGAACTTTTTCTCTCAGGAAGCTTGTGGGCAATTGGCACTTCATAGACCCCGATGTTTCTGTGTGTGCAGCTGCCCCTGCTGGTGTGCGCCTCAGCCTGGGCCTGTGTGTGTCTCCATGCCTGTGACTGCGCTTGCTCCTAGTCAGAGTGTCGTGTTAGTGCCAGTGCTGGTGGGCGTTCATGTCTGCACATGTATTTGTCTATGCCCGTGTCTTGCTTTCCTCAAACCGTGTGAAGCTTGAATACCTCGCCTGTTTATAGGGAAGCTCTTAAGGATACTAACTAAAGCACAGGTTTGGAGCATGCTTCCCCCATGCCAGGCCTGTTCTTTAGTTTCGAGCCCCCGTCTTCCATGAGAACATGCTTTGCCCAGGTGAAGTTCAAGGGAAAAAACCAAAAAAAGATCGAACAACTACAGTTTTTGGCGAGTCTTGTTGATTTCCATCTTTGTCTCAGTACTGTGATTTTTATGGAGCCTATATCTTTCAGCGTACCAACCGCTCCATCTTATTTTCCACTACTTAAAAAAAAAAATATTAATGGTGAATGCAGAAAAGCCGTCCAGTTCTTTCCACAGCGCTACCCACAAACAGACGGCGGTGCTGGCAGTGCAAGAAGGCGCTTGCCGCAGGCAACTCCCGTAGCGGGGCTCAAGATGTTTGTCCGGATGCCAAGGAAAAAATGTCAAGATGTAGTCTAATGTATAATGTGTATATAACACAGTTATATAGAGGCTGAATTCAGGAACACAGGCGGTTCTGTGTATAAAATGATGGTCAGGGGAGAAAAAAAATAACAAAGCACAAAACCTAAAGGAGAAATTGTTGAGACTATGTGTCACTATTATTTGGTTTAATTTGGGGAGTGGGTTTAGGTGAGATTCGAGTCGAGGTGTTAGAGGGAGGAAGATCACTGGGCATTACCATGTCAGTACAGGACTGATGGGAGCTTGAAGAAGGAATTTCCTCTTGGGCATTTGAAAGCTTGGTCCCCAGTTGGAGGTGCTGTTTGGGGAGTCTCGGGAGGTATGGCCTTGTTGAGGGAAGTCCCTGGAGGTGGTCCTCGAGAGTTTAGACTTCACACTTGCAGGTCAGGATGCGAGCTCCCAGGTTGCTCTTCCCGCTGTGAGGCCTTATCTCTGCCATCATGGCCTCTAGTCCGCCGGAATCATAAGCCCAAATAAACTTCCTCATAACAGTTGGTTTGGTCACGGTGTCTTATCGCAGTATTGGAAACCAAACCGATACAGCATCCTTAGCATTGTGAGGAAGAAGGAATGATTGAGTATTCGCTCAGCCGGGCAGTGCCCTTGAGTGTCTGCGTGTCTGGCAGTCTGGAGATGTGCAGGTGACTGACTTTCAGATGCACGCTGCCCTGTGCCGAAAGGATAAGAACCAAAACACAGGAATGCTCCACATTGAATTGTTATTAATCAATCATCATTATCATTGTTTTTTTGAGACTGTTTTTTTTCTCTGTGTAGCCCTGGGTGTCTTGGAACTAGCTCTGTAGGTCAGGCTGGCCTTGAACTCAGAGATCACCTTGCCTCTGAATATTTATTTTAAAGATATGTTTAAAAAAAACACCAAAACAAAGCAAGGTGATAAAAAAAAAAGAGTCTACAAACACAGCAGCAGCAGCAGCAGCAGCAGCAGCAGCAGCAGCAACAACAACAACAACAACAACAACAACAACAAGACTATGGAGTGGTTGTGTTAGCCACCTACACTTGGGCACGGATCTGCCTTGGCATGTGGTTGATATACCCAGTGACTCTGTACTGGAGAAGCTTCTTGGTTGGGGGTGGGACTTTATTCTTACTGTCTCCTCAGTGCTGGGATTTTGTCTGGTTTGAACCTGCATGGTCTTATGCAGGCTGTTATCGTCTTTTTCTGAGTTCATATGTAATTTTTTTGTGTTAATGGTTTGTTTGTTTGTTTGGATTTTCATCATTTGCTTTTTGAGAGAGTGGGGTTGGGGCAGGGAGGTGGGGAAGATCTGGGAGAGGAAAACTATGATCAAAATATGTTGCATGAGACAAATTTTAAATAAGAAGAAAATAGATTTTAAAATTTAGAATCACAGGAAACTTTCAGAAAAGTTACAAGTACAGCACAGGACAGGAATGGTTTTGCTTTCCTGACAATCAGAGAGTAAGTGGCTGCAACTTTAGTATTTGTTTACAGACAAGTAGTCTAAGCAAAGACCCCGCACCGGGACATGGAGATGCTGCTGCCGGGAGCCCCAGGCCCTGTCCAGTCCTCCCATTTGTTTTCTCGGCATGCCTGGTAGCGAAGCCCCTGCCCGGTAGCGAAGCCCCTGCCCGGTAGCGAAGCCCCCTTCAGGACCAGTGCTCTTACCGCTTCCGCTCTCCTGTCTGGGAAGCCTTCAGTGTTCCTTTGGCGTTCACAGGCTATTTGTCATGTACAATGTGTGTTAAACGTGATTTTTTTTTCTCGCGATTGCACCTCAGGCTCTGCATCTTCGGTATGTGTGATGGCTTACGTTAGGTGTGAACTCACTGATTGAAGGAGAGCAGAGAGCTGATAAAGCATCGTGGTCCTGCCTGCCCCATACTGACACTAAGTCAGCAGTGATTGCCATGGATTATAACGAAGATAAGACTTCCTGTTACCTAGTAACCGTGTGGCCATCCTAACGTGATGCAAAACAGCCCTGATGGGTGTGTGGTATAAACAAATCTACCATCAGCCTAGAAAAGTATAGCGATACAGTTATGTACAATTCCTACTTGATAATGATAAAAAATGACTATGTTGGCCAAGCATGGTGGCGCGCATACCTTTAATCCCAGTGCTTAGGAGGCAGAAGTAGGTGGAGCTCTGTGTTTGGGGTCAGCCTGGTCTACAGAATGAGTTCTAGGACAGTGTAGACACAGAGAAACTCTGTCTCAGAAAAACCAAAACCAAAACCAAAACAAAACCAAAAAAAAAAACAAAAAAAAAAAAAAAACAAAAAAAAGACCGTTACCGTTTTATGTAGCTACTATGCTTTTCAAAAGTTTTCTTATTTTTTTTTTCTTTTAAGAATTCATCTACATAGCCAAAGCTGGTTTCAGATTTGCCGGCTTCCTGTCTACTCCATCCCACACACATTTTGAGTGCCAGTATTACAGGCAAACACCACCACGTCTAACTTAACAGTTATTTGAGTAGACTCCTTCAACTTATATAAACAAATTTACTGTAAAATGTATTTTTGGCATCGCTGAGTGCCTCAAAGAGGCTTATGGGGTGACTGACTTACACTATTTAGACTTGTGGCCAAACACTTTAGGACACATTGCTCAGAATTCGTCTCTGTTGTTAAGAAGTGACGTCTGACTGTTTCTTGTGTGTATGAGGACTGGTGTGTGCCTTGATGCACTGAGTGGGAAGGCCTTCCAAGTCAATGCTCCATTGACTGGGTGCTCAGGTAGATCAGAAAGGCAGAGGGAAGGCGAGCGGTCCTCTCTTGTGGAGCTGGGCCCGTTCCTTTTGCTCTTGGACATCAGAACACTAGTTCCCATGGTCTTTGCACTCTGCGGCTCGCATCAGTGACTCGCCTGCATCCCTCGCCTTGACCCAGGAACTCAGGTCCTTGGTCTTAGACCCAGAAGTTGCTACTGGCTGGGTTCTGAGATCTTTGAACTCGGTGGTCATGCTACTGACTTCCCTGGTTCCTTGGCTTTTAGCTGTCGTATCAGGGGATTCCTTAGCTTTCATAATGGTAATCCAATTTTCCTAATAATCCTTTTCTTGTTCTGTCAGCCTATATATATATCCTATTCGTCCTATCTCTTGGGAGAGCTTTTACTGGTACAGTTAGGAACATCACAAATTCTCATCTCATCTTTGCATCCTATCAGGTATCACATGACTTAGATCTGTCCCATTATGGAATCAGTGAGCTTCAACCATGTGATTAGGGTGAAGGCTGCCAAGTTTACACATTAAATATTTTGCATACTGTCTTTTTAAATTTATTTAATTAATTTATTTTTTTTTAATTTTGAAGTGTCCTCACTCTCTTTTATTTTTTTATTTTCTACATTCTTTGTTTACATTCCAAATGATTTCTCCTTTCCCGGTTCCCCCCTCCCCGTAAGTCCCATAAGCCCTCTTCCCTCTGCCCGTTCCCCAATCAACCCCCTCCTACTTCTCTGTCCTGGTACTCCCCTACAATGCTGCATCAAGCCTTTCCAGGAACAGGGCCCTCTCCTTCCATCTTCTTGGGAATGATTTGATATGTGACTTGTGTCTTGAGTATTCAGAGCTTCTGGGCTAATATTCACTTATCAGTGACTTCATTCCATGTGTGTTCTTTTGTGAATGAGTTACCTCACTTAGTATATTTTCCAGTTCCAACCATTTGCCTAAGAATTTCATGAATTCATTGTTTTTAATTGCTGAGTAGTATTCCATTGTATAAATACACCACATTTTCTGTATCCATTCCTCCATTGAGGGACATCTGGGTTCTTTCCAGCTTCTGGCTATTATAAATAAGGGTTAGGGTTATTATTTGCTATGATGAAATACCATGACTGAATTTGAGAAGGAAAGGGTTTAATTCGCTTACATATCTGCAATCACAGTCCTCTGAGGACAGTCAAAGACAGGGACTCAGATAGGGCAAACACTGAGTACAGAGCTGAGGCCGAGGCCATGGAGGGGTACTGCTTCCTGGCTGCCATGGAGGGGTACTGCTTCCTGGCTGCTTCTCCATGCCTGCTCCGCCCACTTTCTTATAGAACTGAGGCCGCCCAGCTCAAGGGTGGCCCCTCCCTCAATGGACTGGCCCTCTCACGTCGATCACCGACTGAGAAAATGTCCTACCAGCTTGCCTGTGGCCAGTTCTATGGAGGCATTTGCTCAACTGAGGCTCTCTCAAGTGACTCTCATCTGTGTCCAGTTGACATTAAACTAGCCAGAACACTATTCTTGATTCTTTGAAACTTACTTGTAACCAATATTTTAACTTATTTATGTAATATGTGTTTACAGTTTCCTGTTTTATTTGTTTTGTTTTTTGTTTTTTGTTTTTGTTTGTTTGTTTGCCCCCCCCCCCCCCAGGGTTTCTCTGTGTAGTCCTGGCTGTCCTGGAACTCACTCTGTAGACCAGGCTGGCCTGGAACTCAGAAATCTGCCTGCCTCTGCCTCCCAAGTGCTGCGTGCACCACCACGCGCGGCTAGCTTCCTGTTTTGTTAAGCAGGGCTAGAATAATTCTTTTTTGGGGGCGAGGATCAGGTTCTTTTCTGCTGGTCTCAAACTCAAGGTGTCTTCCGTTTCAACACTTATTCCAGACACACTTATTTGAATTTGTTTTCCTGCGTCTCTCTGTTGAGATAGTGAACTCAGATACTGCCATAGAGAGAGGTAAGGTCTCTCTAGTCTTAGTTCCTTCCGTATTTGTTTCCCCTCCCTCTGACCGTCCGGCGCCTGGTAGCATCCCTAACTGACTTGTTCTGTCAGTGCTATTCGCATACTATTTGTTTCTACCTCCTTGTTCATGTGGATTCTCCTCTCACTTGTGATGAGATGCCTTTTGCTGGGCTATCTCCAGCTCATGGACGCCCTATTGCCTGGCATGGTATTTATATCCCATGCTGTGAAGCCAATATGATGGCAGGCGCTCTTTAATATGTATTAATATTTACATAGATATTTATAATATATAAAAACGGGGTTTTATTATGTGACCCAGGCTGGTCTGGAACTTGCTATATAGACCAGACTGGCCTTGAACTCCACAGATCCATCTGCATCTGCCTCCCAGAGTGTTGGGATTAAAGGTATGCCTTACAGTAACTGGCCCCACCCACCCTGTTTGTGCTCTGAGTGGTTAGACCTCTTTGTCGATGTCTTCTTCCCCAGCTCATGCTGTAACACCAGCAGCAGGGCATCCATCATGGGATTAGGCTTTCCCCCTAGCTGAACTCCAGGAAACTACTTCCTTTGGGGACAGTTTCATATCATACCTTGCTGTGCTTGAATTGGTGGGTCTAAGGCGTCACTGTTTTGAAGAGAATACAAGTAAACAAAGAAAGAGGAAGATCGAGTTTACATTCTGGAAATGAAAAGAAACAATAATGTACACTGTGTGCTTATTTCCTATACTAACGAGAAATAAGGCTTTCTATTAATATTAAACAGTCTAAAATATTAAACATGTTTTTTAAACCTTATATTTATTCTTTTCTTAGGGGACTAATGTAATACCGATAATTAGACTCAGATTTGGTATTTATCCTTATTTGGGGCCAGAAAAGAAGTCTCTTTTGATATGCAATCTTTCTCTTTTATTATGCCCAGAAGGATTGGAAAATATTGGGAATTAATAATTATTGGTGAAGAGACGAGGCTGAGAAGTGATTACAGTTTAAAGTAAAGGTCAGTGTTGCTGTCTTTAATCACGTCGTGTGATTTCCACCCCCAGGCATTTATCTCTGTCATCACCCATTGACTCTCTTTGTAAACCCTATCCTAGTAATTTAATCCAGATGAAGTCAAACCGTTACTTCAGACTCCATTTTGTGGTCCCATCGAGGTAATTACTATGAATCAATCAGTGATTGAGTCTGAAAAATACATTTAATTATTATTAATTGAATAAGCATGGAGTTAATAAAACTGTCCTAGGATATTATACCAGAAATCAATCGACTGTATCTGCCTTCAAGAAGTTATAACCCTAAGGGATATAACGGAAGAAGAACAATCTTTTCCATTTAGGTAAAAATGTACTTAGTAATTGTTCATGAAATGACATTTTTTTCTAATACTTAAGCGCTGGCATGGCATGGCTTCAGGAAGTGGAATAACAATTTTGTCTATGCAAATTCTTAATATGGCAAACATTCTAAATTAACCTAAAATTTATAAAACTCAGTGCCCCTCTGAGAATTTTTATATCTAATTAGTAAGCTGGATTAAAAAAATCATTCCATATGAACAATTATATCCCTATATATAATTTAATATCTAGATCATGTCAAATCAAAGTAACTTTGATATACATAAGTCATAAGGCTTAAAACTGTCCACAAACCCATGACGTTCCTTATCTTTTAAAACCCAAGAGCTTCAGCAATCCTAATCACAGAGCTTGCTAGTGCTCTGCCCTTGACCTTTGTACTGCTCCATAATTCTAGCCCAGGAGTATTCCTAACCACAACGTGGAGGTGTTGTAGTGCCTCAGAGCAAGCTAAGATCCAGGAGCCGGGAGCTCTCACCGAAAAGGAGCGAGGGATAAATCAAACACCCAGCTTCCGGGTTCATCATGACCTTCAGGAAGGAGACGAACAGCGATGAAAAGAGCAAGGCTCTGGAAACAGCGGGAGAAAAGGACCAGTGACCACCGGCAGGCTCTCTCGCGCCTGTCGAGAGGATAGAAAGGCAGAAAGGAGACCAACCAGACGGAAAAGCGCAGCTCCTGAGCATTCATAAGCAAACTACGTGGCCCCTTCAGAGAAAACCTTAAACAACAAAACTTCTTTTTTTCTCTTTCATTTCTCTTTCATTTCTTTTTGTTGTAACTTTGAGATGCGTGTCAGATTTGTTTGTTTTAAGATTTATTTTATTTATATGTGTACACCGGAGCTGTTTCCAGACACCCCAGAAGAGGGCATCAGATCCCTTTACAGATGGTTGTGGGCCACCATGTGGCTGCTGGTAATTGAACTCAGGACTCTTGGAAGAGCAGTCAGCGCTCTGAACCGCTGAGCCATCTCTCCAGCCCCCCTGGTATTTTAAACTAGCTAATTACAACATGTCAGGCAAGCCTTTGCCCTCCTTCCTTCTCCCTGTTCACCACAGACTAGTTCTCCTGTGCCAGCAGACCCTGTTCTGAAACTGCATTTGAAAGAAGAAAGTGCGCCTGAGGAAATAGAGTTCTCTGAAATGTGTAGAGTTTGGTGGTCTCAAACACACAACTTTCCCAAACACTAAGTTCCGTAGCTTAGGAGAAAGGAAAGGCCGCCTTTCCGAAGGTTAGTTCCATTCACTTGATTACATCTACAGGCATCTAAGACCATCCAAGAGGCTAGAACAGACACGGGCAGAGAGTTCGCTCCACTGACCAATCTCTTACAAAAGATTTATTTATTTTTATTTTATGTTCAAGTATTTTGTCTGTGCGTCGGTGCGTGTCTGGTGCTTGTGGAGGTCAGAAAAGATGCTGGCTCCCTGGAACTGGCCGTAAGGATGGTGGTGAACCACCCTGTGGGCGCTGCGAATCAACTTTAGTCCTTTGCAGGAGTGGCTCTTTACTGCTAAACTGTCTCTCCACCTCCACTGACAAATCATTTTGTAGTTTCTTTTCTTTCTTTTAGATGGGGTCTTATTAATGTAATCCTGCCTATTCTGGAACAGTGTAAACCAACATTGTCTTGAATACACAGAAATCCATTTACCACTGCCTCCTAAGAGCTGGGATTAAAGGCCTGTGAGCTTCTGAAGTCACAAAAAGTGCATTGCACCGAATACAAAATTCTCATGTACACAAAACCCAGGTCACTATTGTCTTAGTTACTTTCCCCTTGCTGGGATAAAACACCACGATCAATGCGGTCATAAAAGAAATGCGGTCATTAATTATTTGGCTTATGATGACTTAGAGAGAGAGAGAGAGAGAGAGAGAGAGAGAGAGAGAGAGAGGGAGGTCTGGCTCAAAACTCAAAAGCCCACCCTCAGTGACATACTTCCTAAATAAAGGCCACACCTCCTTCTCAAGGTGTTTGAGTTTAAGTATTTATTATTATTTAATATATTATATATAATATTATATTAGTATTATTAACCTGATAACTAAGTATTTAATATCTAAGTCCGTGGGGCCATTCTTATTAAAACACCTTCCCTCTTGCCTTCATCTGTTTTCATGCCTCTGAAACTGACACTGGGATCTTCTCGAGTCATTTGAATTCACTTCTTGCTGAGAACCTGGTTGACACTACTGTATCTAAACAACCTTGTCCATCTCCTTTTTATCCCTTTAAATATTTTCCCATAGTATATATGTGAAATTTCGTAACCTTTATAATTTTGTGTCATCCTTCTTCTTCCACAAGGAATATGGAAATACCCTGACTGTCTTAATTTTAGTTTTCACTTTTATATCCCGGGTCCATGCTTCTAGGAAGAGTGTTCTTTCTTACATGTTAAGGAGCAGCAGAAAATCAGTTAAAGAGTGTTTAGGCACGGTTCTGGGGCCTGGGGAGATGGCTGAGAGGGCAGGGTCATCCCAGTGCTGTGGAAGGCAGAGTCGGGAGGACTGTCAAGGCTTATGTCAACAGTCTAGCTGCAGGTTAAATGAAAGATCCTGTCTTGAGGAATCAGGAAAGCGACGGTGCAGGACACCTGATGTCCTCATCAGGCCTCTGCTTACACATATGTTCTTGCACACACACACATGCACACACACACAGTTTCAGATGCAGATAACACACACATGCAAACACACATAGTTGCAGATGCAATGCAGATCACACACACATACACACACACACACACACACACAGACTCTGCCTACATAGACATAGTAGTTGAGTAATAAAAGCAAAGGCTGGTGAGATGGCTCACCAGGAAAAGACACTTGCTGCCAAGTGTTGTGGTGTCAAAAACAAGACCTAACACCATGATGCTGTAAGTCAAAATCTGATCTTTATGGCCAGGCCAGACTTACATTCTCCTGTTGCAATGGCAGGAAAACGAAGGGGCCGCAACAGTAGCATCTGAGCTATAACCAGGAAACATAGAAGGCAGTCGACTGGCACATTCAAGGGAGACCAGTCAGAAATGCGCACGCAGCCGCTGGCTGCAGGAGGAAGGCACGGCCTAGTAAGCTCACACCTTCACAACCAGCCTGGAATGTGCGGCGGCTGCATGCATTTACACACCTAACTGAGCCTGATACAGTCTTGCAAAGTCACTTACAGGCACATCAGAAGTCACATGTATGACTGTATGTTGGAGTTGGGAGTTGGGAGTCCCAGCCGGGCAGTGGTGCTGCTGGGAGTAGCCAAAGCACAGCCCCTCCTGCTGGCTTCGGGGTGGGGCCCTGGGCTTGTTACAAAGCTGCTGATTGAACCCCGCCCCGGAAGCTCCGCGCTGGGATGTGAAGTTCTGCGGAACATGTGGCCCTGGTCTAGCCGGCAGCGGTGTCTAACCCTTCACTGCAACAGCGTGATCCAGCCCTGAGTCAGAACATATAAAAACACACCAGACACAAGACGCAAAGCAGAAGCGACAACAGAAAACCAAGACTGAGGGATCGGGTGTCCCTCAGAGGTCTTCACACCAGTCTCACTGGGAGAATTTAACCGGTAGGAGGCTGTTTAGTTGCCTCCTTGCACAACCCCCGGGCTGCCTGATGGCCCCGCACTGGGCATCTCCAAACTCTAGGTCTGGCTCCCGATGTGCTGGGGCATCCTTGGCTTGTGGTGCAGCTTAGGCATTGTGATCCTGCTGACGGGCACCCAGGTACCAGGCCTCTCCACGAGCCTTCATCCCTGCTGTCAGCAGGGCATCCTCAGGACTCTAAGGCAGGTCAGGAGGAAAAATACCAGTGACTGGGACTGGACGCCCAATTAACCGAAATAGTTTGGCGAAGTCCAAACTCCCTCTGACACACACCAAAAGCAACAACAACAACATCAACATCAACATCAACAAAACAAAAGACCAAACCCAACACAATAAACAAACGAACAAAACCTTCACCACCAAAATAACTACAACAACGACAACAAAACCAAACAAATGTTAGGCTTGGTGCTCTGCGGGTCTCGGGGGTGGGGGTGGGGTATCTCTGCGATGCCCAGCTAGAGGGAACATGACGCATTCTAGAACCCTGCTGTTGGCACAGAACAGATGATGCAGACAAGACAGGAAGACTCACAGACACACAGGTGCCTTTACCTAGCAACCCAGTGGAGAATGAGGATCTTAGGAAGCAGGAAGGGCGGAGGCTAAGTGAGGAACCTTTTTTCAGTGGTCCTCCCCCGGTAGTTCCCAGCGGGTCCTCAGGCCTCAGTCAGACCCCCAAATGGTATGGGGTTGAAAATTGGGAGCTAACACTGCGATGCTGCAAGGCAAAATTCTGTGTTTACAGCCAGCCCGGATTTAGCATTCTCCTTGGCAGGAAAATGGAACAGGTAGCCCAGAAGCAAGAGAACCTCTTTATAACAAGCAAGCAAGTGATTTTTTTTTTTAAAAGGAATTTTGCAGTTATTTTTATGGTCATGGGAAGAGGTGCGTGCTATGAATTATGCTCAGACAGTTAGACCATGAGACATTTTATGGTCAATTAATTCTCAGAACAATGGAAACAATTTACAGTATGTAATTCACAAGATTATTGAGGAAGAACAAACCAAAAACAAACAAACAAACAAACAAACAAAAAACCAAAAAACAAAACAAAACAAAAAAAACCCAAGGTGACCTCTAGCTAAGGACGTGACTGAAATCTAACATTGTTTAACTGAAATGAAAAGGTGGAGTCAGCTGTCCCTTAAAATAGAATGTTGTCTCGCAGCATCTTAGCGTTAGCTCCTGGTTCTCTGCACCCTAACACCACACGCAGCGACCCGTGATTGGTCCCTTGGACCCACATGGTAGAAGGAAAGAACCAATTTATTTTTTCAAATTGTCCTCTGACCTCCCATGAATGTACAGATGCAAATAAAAAGATGTAAAAATAATGATAATGATAATAAATGATTTAGACACACATGCATCAACATCGTGACAGATCTTACTTCCCAGGAAATGGAGATAGAGTTTTTTTTGTTTTTTGTTTTTTTCTTTTTTCGAGACAGGGTTTTTCTGTGTAGTGCCGGCTGTCCTGGAACTCACTCTGTAGACCAGGCTGGCCTTGAACTCAGAAATCTGCCTGCCTCTGCCTGCCTCTGCCTCCCAAGCGCTGGGATTAAAGGCGTGCGCCACCACTGCCCGGCCATGTTTGTTTGTTTTTTTTGTTTTTGTTTTTGTTTTTTGGTTTTTGTTTTGGAGAGTTTGTTTTTTGTCTAATGCATGTCTGAATGGTTCAGACTTGTTAGAGAGGCTTACTAGACTCCTGGAAGACTATACGAAGATTCTTTGAAAATTAGGAAAACTAAATCCATTTTCCTTTCCCTGGAGTGCTGACGCAGTCCTGCTAGCACTAGCAGAATGGATATCTCTTACCACCATTTTGGACACCTAAGTGTCTAACTTTACATGTTGTCTTGGAGAAGACTTAAGATTTAAGATCAGAAATACATTGGCTTGAAAACTCCTTTTACCTCAATTTATTTTTCAGAAATTCTTTTCTTTATGTGTTTTGAGATTTTCTTGACCTTGTAGACCTAAACTGAAACACTGTGGGCTGAGTAAGAATGACCCCCAGAGGCTCATCATCTGAGGGCTCAGTCACCAGGGGCTGGCACCCTTTGATAGGGTTAGAAGGGTTAGGAAGTGTGACCTTGTTGGAGTAATTGTGTCACTGGGGGTGGCCTTTGAGGTTGTCAAAAGCCCATTCTCTCTCTCTCTCTCTCTCTCTCTCTCTCCTCTCTCTCTCTCCAAATCCAGATGTAGCTCTCAGCTGCTGCCCCAGCACCTCCCTGCGTGCCACCATGCTCCCCGCCATGATATAGTGGACTAAGCCTCTGAAGTTGTAAGCAAGCCACAATTCAATTATTTCTTTCATAAGAGTTGCCACGGTCATGGTGTCTCTTTGCAGCAGTGGAACAGTGTCTAAGACACATATTAATAATTTATTTTTAGCTTTACAGGACAAAAGAGAAAAAGCATACCCATGAGCTATGAAAACAACAAGGAATATTGACAAGCTTGAAGGATTTTTTTTTTAGAACTAACCAAGAATGGGTGGATGCTGGATGCATAAAATGTGATATATATGTATATACATACACACACACACATATATATATATATATATGTATATACACACACACATACATATATGTATATATATACATACACACACATATCCATATCCATATATATGTACATATATATATCTGAGAGAGAGAATTACATGTAAACATTTTCTGAGTTTGTGAAAATTTGATGTGTGAATTACAAGATTGGGCTTGTAAGAAAACTATTAGAATCCTTTCAAGTTACATCGCAGGGTCCCTAGTGCTTCAGTCTAGGGACATCCACTACTCTTCTGCTGAGCTCAATTCCAGTGCCTGGTTTGAATTTTGACTATAAAAATTGCTATTTAATAAGATACCCCCTTTTTTTGGAGAACAACTTCTACAGCTTGTTTAAATTTTTTCTTTTTATTAAAACCACTTTTTGTATCTTTCCTTTATTCGCTTTGGCGGCCGTGAAGCCCTGAGTACCCGTGGGGTCATTTCTGTGATAATTCACTGTTTTTTTGTGTCAATCCAAAAATGTGTCCAGAAGTCTGTCTTTACAGAATGAGAATCTGTTTCCTTCTCTGAGCAAACAAAATCAGAAGGGCTTATGATTAATTGTACACTTAGATATTTAGAAACACCCCTAAAAGTTAGCGTAATGAAATGTGTAGAAATCGCCACATTAGTATCCCAGATAAATCCAGTCTTTGGGAATGTCTTCAGCTTTGCCAGGGTTTGAGGAACAGGAAGACTGTTGGGAAATTCTTCTGGGATTCATGTGGTACTGAGAACACCGTGTTACTCAGCAGAAAGGGACTCACTATTCTTGTTGGGAGTAAGTTTCCTCATGAAACTGACAAAAAAAACCCCATATAATTTAATTTATGTGACTTTTTGTCAACTCTGGTTCATTTTGCTGCTTCTGCTTATTTATTTTCTTGAAGGTTTTTTTTTTCTTTATTTGGCTGTTGTACTTTTAGACTGAGGCCAGAAAAACTCTGAGCTTCATTGATCTTAACTTGCCAAGTGGAGAGGAGAAAGAGGCTAGGACGAGGAAGTTTCTCCCTTCCCTTGTTAGGAGGTGTTCGGTGAGCCTTAGCGGACCACTCCTTCGCGTGCAGAGTGCAGGGCAGGGGCACAGCCCCCTTCTCCATCTCCTCTCCTCCTGTTGCCAAGGGCTGGAGTAGTTCCCTCCCGAGCTTCAGATGTGTTCCCAGTTGACTACTGGACACTGGAGCACCCCAGCTGCCTTAAACCTAAGTTCTCTAGCAGGAAGTGAGTCCTCCAGCAGGAGCAAGTCCTCCAGCCTGTTCTCCTCTCTCTGAAAGAACAATGTGAAAACTTCCCAGAGCTGAGTGACTTGAGTCACCTCTAACAAAACAATCAAGTCAGAGGGTCATGGAGGAAGGATTCTCACACACAGTTCTGTAGGCCTAAATTTTTCAAACCCTACTTTTAATGTGAGTTAAAGCATTTAGCCTTAACCTTCTTTCTAGCCCACCCCTCCCCCCGCCAGAGAGAGTGGAAAAGAAAGGTTATTAGGATACAGGGAAGTACACCTGTTAAGAAATTGTTCTTTGGAGCAAATCCAATCTGCATCGTCAGGAAATCAGCACTTCAGTTCACAGGATTCAGCCGTGGCAGCTCGATCCACTGGCAAACACCTCACGCATATACCAGCAGTCCAGTCCAGTTCAGTAGTGTCGGGGATAGCAAACAGGAAACTACCTAGCAAAAACAGCCAGGCCTGCACCGAATCAGCAGGAGTCAGCAGGAGGGATTAGGGCCAGCAGGAATGCCAGGAGGAGGTCTCTGCTGTGCCTCTTCCAACGAGGTGCAGCTCAGCCAAGGTGAAGACTGGAGACCAACGGGGCATTGCAAAGCCAGCTGTGCGAGCCTCTGTCCCTGTCCACTGGGTCCTATCTAGACTCCCTCCAGACGTCATGTGTCCTCTCACCGGTCTTGTCTCACCGTGTGAGCCTGTCTTAGCAAAACTTCTCGAGAGTCTGTATCAGCTCTTGTCATTCTACCAATCGGCCTGAGTCTGTGGAAGTGGCAAGAAGCCACCAGAACACTATCAAAGGGTTTCGGTTCATTCCTCTCTACGGAGTCACAACAAACCAAGCTCAGCAACGCGATGTAAGGGAGCTAATACACGCACGTCATTAGCAAAAAATCCGTCCTCACTTGCTTTAGCAAAACATCCTTTCACCTGTGTTTGCTTTAGGAAAACACTGTCTGCCCCTGCAAAACAGCATCCGATACAAAGAACTTTCCAAAGAAACCCTAAGCTTCCACTTCACAGTTCCCTGATAACCACTGCAGACTTTGTGACTTTACACAAAGGCCACTGTGAGATTACCCCGAAACCACTTCTGCAAGGACACATGGCTGACAACTGCCAGTTCAACCCCAGACCAGCACCACCCTTGTGATTGATCTTGGAGCCAAGGACCATTGTTTCAAAATACCTTATGTAATCCTGCTCATGCCATTTAGAAGTCTTGCCCTTGCCTCAACGCCATTGAATGTGTGATCATTTTTGAAAGCCCAAGTATTCCCACTTCAGAGTTCTGTATTTCCAAGTAAATATTATTCTTTGGAAAAACCTCTTTGATTATTATTTTAGTTGACAGCACCATCTTCTCGTAGCTAATGTGCCTTGAAGTATTTTTATTTTCTTCATCTTCCACATATAGGCAATGGTTATGTCTGATGAACATCGTCTACCATGACGTCACCTCCCTTCTCCCCATTCTCTCTACAATGTTCTCAGCCCTAACCCCTTATCCTATCTCTTTCTGCCATTGTTTTGACTTAATCACCACTGAGGTGAGTGGCCTCTGCCTTCTCCTTCCACTTTGTGCTCCAGGTGGCAGTTGAAGTTGTTTGTCTGAGAGATCAGGGACTCCTGTGGTCCATTAGTTACAGCGTAGTTTCCTGTTCCCACTGCATCTCCCCTCCCCCACCTCCCGACCGCAGTCCGACTGTGCTGTATTCTACATCTGGCACGTCACACACTTTCATGGCCTCAGGCTTGTTTGTCCTCCTGTCATATCAGTCTCCATGGTACAATTATAATAGTACCTTAAAACCGGTCCATTAGAAACACGTAACCGAATATGTTTAGGCCAGAGTAGGGCTCAAAATTATTTTTGGACTGAATTAAGTTGAAGTGAAAATACAAAAAACTTCACAATCCAAATAAAGTATGGGGTATTATTTTATTGGCTGAGAAGTATTGGGAGTCAAGTGTACACGACTCAACTGTCTACCATTCCCCACCCCTTGTCCCTAAGCTCCTGACATTGGTATGGTCTGTATCAATGGTGTGCCTTGGATAATTCTTCCCTACATCCCTACTTAAAAAGAATTTATCTATATATGTTCCTATAGAACACATTATAAAATACATATCATAAAATCACTTTGAAATAAACATTTTGTAAACTTCTTTTTAATTCTACATCTGTAATTTTAAGTTCCTAGTACTGAATTGTTAAGTAAAAAGAAAAATAAATTAAACAATTTGATATATGTTTGAACATTTGAGTCTTTCCCCAAAGATATTGGGTTTTTGTATTCATCAAAAGTGAGTACCACCAAACTTAGATTTTTGTCAATTGTATATTCCAAACATACATTTCCTTAGTTATTAAATGGCATCATCAGCATCTTTTCATGTGTGTTTTGGGTCTTTTTCACAGTGCAAACCTAATGCTGATGTGGGCATTTCTACAAGGCTACACACCCCTGTTGCTCTCTTAGCCTGGAATTTCCTGAGGTTCTTTATTTTCTAATATTTTTTATTATTTAACAAATTTTAAACTTAAATATATTTTGTTCATATTCGTTCCATCCTCTAAGCCCTTCCAGATCCTCTCCTCTTCCCTCCCCATGCAACGTTAAGTTCTTTCTCAATAAACAAAATCCCAATACTACAACAAAACCCCGAAACAAAGGAAATAAAATAAAACCAAACTTAGAAAGAAAGAAAGAAGAAAAGAAAGGAAGAAAGAAAGAACCCACTAAACTGTTACCAAATAAAAACACACAAAAACCTGTGGAATTCATTATATGTCTGTCAACTACTCCTCAACCCGAGGCCTGTTGTGTGTTGTATACCCAATGTCACTCCATTGGAGAAAAATGATTTTTTCCTTTCCCAGAAGGTGTGTGTGACAGTTCAATTGTTAACATTTAAATCTAGTGGCTAGGTTTTCATGAGTTAATTAATTAATTAATTAATTACTTAAAAACATAACAAATATTAGATAAAATCTATCACATTGAAGTTGGATCAGACAAGCTAACAGAAGGAAAAGAGACCTGGAGAAGACACAGCAATCAGAGAGAGTTCCATTTGCTCACACACTCAGGAGTTCCATAAAAACACTAAACTGAAATCTGTGATATACACAGAGTGGACCTGGTGTAGAGCTGTGCAGGCCTGTGCAGGTCTCTGCAGTCTGTGTGAGCTTATGTGAGTTTTGCTCAGGTGGATTTAGAGGGTCTTGTTTGCTTGGTGTTCTCTATCTACTTTTATTCTCTTTCCTTGAACTCTGAGGGGAAGGACTTGATGGAGACATCCCATTTAGGGCTAAGAGTTCTAAAGCCTCTCACTCTCTGCATGTTGTTTGGCTGTGGGGCTCTGTATTTGTTCCCATTTGCAGCAGGAGGAATCTTCACTGCTGAACAAGGCACTGGTTTATGAGTATAGCAGAATAGTATTAGGAGTCATTTCATCACTGTATTTTTTTAAATCTCTTTTTAGATTAGTATTATTTGGTTTTACCTTAGGTCTCTGGGCTATCTAATCTCAGGTTCTTGGTCACCCAAGTGGTGTCAGGTATGGGTTCCACTCATGGAGTGGGACTTAAATCAAGTCAGTTATGGGTAGGTCACTCCCACCAGCTTTGTGCCTCCATTGTGCTAGCATATCTTGCCGCCAGTACACCATTGTAGATAAAGGGTTTGTGGCTGACTTTGTGGGTTTACATTTCTCTTTTGAGAGTGTGCAGAGTATATTCCTGTACTTAAGTGCTGGGACATAGGGGTGAAGGCTCTATGTAGCCACTGACTCAACATCTTCATGTTCAATGAGTTGTGTAGGTGTCTTCAGCATTGGAGCCTTGCTGTCTGTCTGTGGAGAGCACTCATTCATTGTCTTGGCAGCAGTCTGGGTAGTTTGGGGAGTCCCTGTCAGGTAACATTGGCCAACAACTCAGTTAGATGTAACCAAATTCTGGTACTAGAAACTTTGTTTGGTGCAAGAGATGGCCATCTGGGATTCTCTCTCTCCCAAATTATTTGATTTTATTTAGATTACCTTCCTATATGTTTTAGGAAGTTTCTACTGTATTAGGTTTCCAAACTACACCTCAAATGCCCCTTAATTTTAGCTCTTTCCATGTATTCTCTCCCACAACCCCTTCTCCTCCCCCCCAACTTGATCCTCCTATCCTACACCCCTATCCATCCATAACTATTGCATTTCCCATTCTTACCAAGATCTATCTGTTCCCTATTTTCCCATAATCTACACCTTCCCTCTGTAGTTCTATGTATTGTAGCTTGGCTATCATTGACTTCACAGTTAATATCCACATATAAGTGAATACACATCATAGTCCTCTTTCCAAATCTAGGATATCTCACTCAGATAACTCTTTTTCTACTTCCATTCATTTGCCTACACATTTCATGTCTTTTTTTGTTTTTGTTTTTGTTTTTAAATGACTGAGTAATACTCTACCGTGTAACTGTACCACATTTTCTTTGTGGACTCTTCTGTTCTTCTGTTGAGGGACATCTCGGTTGCTCCAAGTTTCTGGCTATTGTTAGTAGAGCAGCAAAGAATTTGGTTGAGCAAGTGTCTCTTGTAGGGTGAAGCCTGCTTTGGGTCTATGCCCGAGTGTATGGCTGGCTCTTGAGGTAGATCAGTTCTCATCTTCCTGAGGAACAGCAACACCAATTCCCACAGTGGCTGTTCAAATTTGCACTCCTACCAGCAACGGATGAGTGTTCCCCTTCGCATCCGAGCCAACATGAGCTGCCACTTGTGTTACTGATCTTAACTATTTAGCAAGTATATGATGAAATCTCAAAGTGGTTTTGATTTGCATTTCCCTGACGGTTAAGGAATGTTGAACATTTGAGCAATTCTTAGCCATCTGAATTTCTGCTGTTAGGAATTCTCTGCACCTCATTTTAAAATTGGGTTGTTTCCTTGAGTTCTTTGTATATCTTGGGTATTAGCCCTCTATTGGATGTCTTCTTCTGAGGCCCTCACGACCCTGCTGTGGGAAGCTTGGAGGCTCCTTTCTCCATGACCCATGTCCACTGGTCAAGGAGCCCTTGTCACCTACAGTGCGGTCCCTTGATTTACGCACAACCGCACATTCTTTCTTACACTAATCCCCCTCCCCTAGTGAGATTTTTCTCTGGTCTTGGGCAGGTGGGAGTGTCTTGGACTGGGAGAAAGAAAGTGCCCACACTCTCTGTTCAGACATTTGGCTCTCGTTATTTACAGCTGAACTTCTGGAGCCCAAACAATGATTTCTCTCTAAAACCCCTTATTTATAAATAGTTATTTTAGCCTTACGTATGTTAGAGTAGTTAAGAATCTATTTGTAACTCGTGGCTAGGAGTGTAATTCTTTGTCCTTGCCGCATCAGAAGCATATTAGACACAGAAGCCCTGGGTCAAGGATGTCTGAGAGGAGGCCTTTTCAATACCTCAAAAATTATTTGGTGTACAAGGATAAGTTGGAGCAGGGACTGAGGGAACAGCCAAGCTATCTCAAGCTGTCTCAGTTTGAGATCCATGCCATGTGAGAGAGCCAGTCCCCGACACTACTAATGATCCTCTGCTGTGCTTGCAGACAGGAACGTAGCATAGCTGTCTCCCGAGAGGCTTCATCCAGCAATGGACGGAAGCGGATGCAGAGACCCACAGCCAAGCATCGGATGGAGTCTTGTGGAAGAGTAGGGGATAGAATTGAGCAAGTTGGAGGGGTCAAGGACACCACAAGAAGACCCACAGATTCAACTAACCTGGGACCATGGGATGGGGGCCACCAACTGGGCCACCAACAGAGAGCGTGCAGGAGCTGGATCTAGACCCCCCATACAAAAGTGCAGCTTGGTCTTCATGTGGGTCCTCTAACGAGTGGAACGGGGGCTGTCTTGGTTTCTGTTCCTTGACATTGGATCCCCTTCCCTCTACCTGGGCTGCCTGGTTCAGCCTCAGTGGGAGAGGATGTGCCTAGTCTTGCTGAGACTAGCTGCCCCAGGGTAGAGTGGTACCCAAAGGGGGCTCCTCTTCTCTGAGGAGAAGGAGAGAGCGATATGGAGAAGGGATTTGTAAGGGTAGAACTGGGAAGAGAGGAGGGAGGGGCGGTGATTGGGATGTAAAGTGAATAAAAAAAATACCTGCAATGGATTCTTGGCTCCACCTTGCTCAGTCCCTCAGTCCTGGGGATCCTTTTTGGCTAGCATCTCTTTGATGCCCTCATTGCTCTCTTTTGTGTTGTTCCTACTGTCTAAAGCATTCATAATCATAAATTGGCAAATTATAGTTTATATAGTTATAGGGCAGTAAATGATTGTGATTTATGGGTACAATACAGAATAATTCAATCAAACTAATTAGCATATCCATCATTCAAATACCTATCATTTTTGTGGTGAGAGCACTTGAGATTAACTCCCCTAGTGATTTTGAAACACTCTGGGTACTATTAAATACACTTACCATGCTATGCAGTAGACCTTGGAAAAGGAAGCCCCCCCCTTCTCCTGTCTAGTTGGGATTTTTGTATGCTTTGAATATCAACTCCACATTCCTGCATTCCTTAGCCTCTGGAAACCAATGCTTTTCTGTTTCAGCGGAGCTTAGTGGTTTCAGATCGCACATGCGAGTGAGGACAGACAGCACTTGTCTGTCTGCGCCTGGCAAATGTCAGCGGCTATAAGGCTTTCCGGTTCTGCACATGTTGTTTTAATGGTAGAATTTCCTTATTTTTAGAAGTGGAATGGTATGTTGTGTATGTGCTCTCCACACTTTCTTTACTCATTCATCTATGGGGTGACATTTAGGCGGATTCCATAGCTTGGCCGTTATGAACAGCTCTTTAAGAGACACGGGGATGCAGGCAGCTCTTCAGCATGCCGACTATAAATCTTTTAGATAAATACTCGGAAGTGGGATTGCTGACTTGTAAGATAATTCTTTTTTTCACCTTTTGAGCACTTTCTATACAGTTTTTTCCCCCCAACGGCTATGCTGATTTCTGTTCCCACCAACAGTGTGTAAGGAGTCCCCTTTCTCCGCGCCCACCTGTTTCTGTGCTTGGGTCTGTTTGGCTTCTCACACTTCTGAGCCTTCCGTAGAGCAAAGCCCCGGAGCTTACCCTCATCAGCTAGGTCACTGTTTTTGTAAAGCCATCCACATTTCTAGCTTTCGCCTCCTGCCTCCTCATGAACCTCACCTCTTGATATAGTTTTCTGTTTGCCTCGTGTTATAGCTGCTGGCTTTCCCCGCACTGTTACTCCACATTGCCCAGTCTCTCTGTCTGATAGGAGCATAGCCACAGGGCTCCTGTGAGGGAGGCAAGGTCCACAGTGGGTGGGGAGAGCAGGGCACGGTGAGGGAGGCGGGCACTGAGCAGAGATCCCAGGTTGGCTGTCACGAAGAAAGCATCTTGAGGTTCCTCAGCAGAGGAACCTTAAAGGTCTAGCCTGGGTTATAACTTCAGTGCATCTCTACAGTTAATGACTTATTTAATTCAAATTAAGTCCTTCCTCCTACAAGTCCCGATAGCTCACTCTTCACCCATACCCTGACTCGGGGTATGAGAAAGTCAATCCTTTGTTCTGGCTTTTGTTTTGTTTTGTTTGTTTGTTTT